>VZTF01008544.1:1649533-1938006 GCA_013397755.1 Cnemophilus loriae | reverse complement strand
TTTTTTTTTTTTTGTGTCTTCCTTACAGTCCTATCACTCTCATCAGTATGTGGCCAGAGCAATATGAGTGAGTATGCAGAACCCCTTTATCTGGAAAGCCTCATTTGCCAGTTGTTTTCTTTAAGCTCAGTTGCAGCTAATCTGATGTCCCTGAACTATAGGGCATGGCTGACCCAAAGCAATAAAGCCCTCGGGAATATTGTGCATGTATTTATTTGTCATCAGTCTAACTTGATTTAAAAATAATGTTGTCTGTATCATGAATTGCTTTAGACACCACTAATTTTTTTATTATTATTTTTAAACTAGTCCTTCCCAGTCTCCACAACTGTTTCACGATGACACACACTCCAGGATAGAACAGTATGCTACTAGGTAAGAGAGATATGGTTTTTCACTAGTCCATTGCCTTTTGTGTTTGATTCCTGCAGTTTTTAATACACACTACTGGTTGGATATTATTTCTTTAAAAGATACAATTCTCTGTACTTAGAAGTAAGTCGAATGTTTTTAAATCATTAGCTTCTAATTACAGTCGTATTAAATGTAAAATACATGTGTTAAATCTATCATCTCATGCAGAATGGAAACTGTGGCAAAATTGCATTATTTCTAAAATGTGCCATCATTGTTTTGTTTCTTCATTTTTAACCTTTGAAATAAACTGAACTTGTTTTAGATATAGGTTTTCCCAGTAGGATATATGTGTAGAGCATTAAGTGTTCCTAAACTTTTATGTACATCTTTTATGTACATAAGATATATCTTTCCTGGAAAACTTGAATAGATAGAAAATTTCTGCTTTGATTTTAAAGAACTATATGACCTTGTATATACAGTCTACTAATCTAGTCTTTTTAGATTAATTCCTTCCAAAATGAGGAACTGTAGGCAATGATTCCCTGTAATTATACTGCTTTTTGTGCTGTTTTATGGGACTTGTCTGTCCACAGTGTGGTATTATTTGCCAAGCATAATTTCAGATGTTGCATGTGCTATATTTAAAAAGTATTCATCCTCTTTTGTTAGTCCAGCTTTAGAAAATTCAAAAAGAAAACCATCTGTGAAAACATCTCTTTAACTAATTTTGTCATCAGAGTTGTGGTGATGCTAATGATAATTATACTAGAGTTAGAAAATAACAACAAAAAAGTGTATTTGGCAAGTAGAATTAATTAATTATAGCACAAGTTTCTCATAAAAGTCCTCTGGATTGTAGGTTTTTGTCACAAAATCTAGGAGTTTATTCCTAATCATGTATACAAAGATTGCCATATCTGAGCTGTTTCTAAGTAGAACTGATTTTCCCACTGCCTTTTGGGAATTGTGCAGCATGTTGTCTGAAAGTCGTGGTTTTTCCCTGCCTTTCAGGCTTGCGCAGATGGAAAGGACCAACGGCTCCTTCCTCATGGACAGCAGCTCCACCACACGAATCGTGTAAGTAACTCAGACTCATTAAGCCTGTCAGGAACTTTGGTTATGGATTGATGGTATAATCTTCAGCAGTTCTAACACAGGGCTTAATCCCAGTGAGAGCAGCTAATAAGTATGAGCCCAAGGATGCCTCCGTAAGTTTAATTGTTCCAAGCACCAGTTGTAGAAGTTGGTGATGTTCACTTGACGATGTGTGGGAACTCTACGTTTGTCAGCCATTCTGCTTCAAAAGTGAGGGTATTTCATGTGACTGGTAAAACACCACAGCTCTGTAGGTTCTACTTTGTACTCCTTTTCTGCTTTTATCATAGTATAAAAGAAAAGAAATCCTTTTCTAGGCTTTTGCTAGACCCTAGACAACTTTCTTATTAAATTAAAAAATCATCTGTACTTTGAAGATGCTTCAGAGCCAGAACAGTGGTGCTACTTCTTGTTTATATTTTAGTTTTCTGGCTGCTGATCCATCTGTTTGTACCTGGAATTGCGCTATGTAATAAACGCAGTCCTACATTAATTTTACCAATGCCATTTTCTTTTTTGGTTTTTAATTATGTGTCACTTTTATTGTAAAGACCTTAATTAAAATGCATTGGTAAACTTGGAAAGCATAGAACCCCTTGAATTGCTGATGAATTAAATACTTCTTTTTTAATGTAGAAACAAATGCTTTAACCTCACTTTTTCATCAGTTCAGTTAATTAAATCAGTGTTGAAGGACTCTGCCTCTTCTAAGTTATTAACAAATACCATCAGCATTTTTAAGGAGAAAAAACAAAATTGTTCTTGTTCAGCTTTAGTTAGAAAATGCTGTTGGTCTCAGTAATACTTTCATCTACTGCTTTAAAATCTAATAATGGAATTATTCTTTCCATAAGTGTACTAACAGTTTGAGATTTAAAATAATTTGCTTGAAAGGAGCACATGCGACCCTCTTTAAATTTTGCCTCTTTCCTGATTAATTAACTCTATTTACATACCAAATAAAACTTTTTTTCATGTGAACTATTTTAATGTGTTTTTGTCATTGGCACACTCACCAGTGAGAGAAATGCAGCCAAAATATTCCCTTTTGATTTCCCTTCCACAAAAATAAAAGAGCAAACATACTGTCATTTGGCAGGAAAGCTGGAAACTTGAAGGCAACTAAATGCTCATACACTTGAGTTGTGTATTTTGAAATTAATGAGCCTACTCATGTACAAAGACAAGACAACCATCCATCCCAGTGGTAAAAGAGGGGGTGTATGCTTAATTTTTACTGGCAAATCGCCTGCTGATTTTAAAGCAATTTCCCTGCATTCCTTTTCCTTAGAAAAAGAATTAACTTGGAAAGCTTGTGTACCAACAGGTGATAGGTACCTCGGAATTTGGGTCTCAGCGAGGGGACTGTTACACAAACAAAATATGGGCAAGAAAGTAACCTTGTACGGAATGGCACCTTCTGTTTTATTTGCAGATTACAATGCATGTTCTCATTGAGGTATAAGTACTGAAGTACTCAAAATTCTGAAGGCCTGTGGTTTAAAGTTTAAACTATTGTCATAGAGTCATTAAGGTTGGAAAAGACGTTTAAGATCATTAATCCAACTGTCCAAGTCCACCATTAAACCATGCTCCCAAGTGCCGCATCTACCTCCCTTAAATACCTCCAGTGATGGTGACTCAACCACTGCCCTGGGCTAGCTGTTCCAGTGCTTGACAGCGCTTTTTGATGGAGAGGTTTTTCCAGAGATCTACAGAACTATGAAGTTTGTATCCTAGTTTGGATCAGAAGTTGCTGAAACATTGCGAATTTAGGATTATAGTTCAAATCTATTATTATTTTTTTAAATGCCATTTAACATAAAAATTGGGATGGTGTAATCATTCTTATATGGATAGAATTCAAAGGAGCAATTTGAAATGTGAATACATGTTTTTTCAGTTGAGATGTAAACCTCTGAGCCAAATTTCTTTTTTTTTTTACAGTATTACTTCAGACATTCAGGAAACAATTACTAGTTTGGAAATCAAAGTCTTTGCTTCTCATAATTGGATTTCTGTTTCATGATCTTGTTTTTATTGGTCCTGAAGAGTCCTTCAGTTTACTGTGAATATAGAACAGAGGCAGTGTTGCACTGGATTTTGAAAGTTACTTCTTTGGTCTTGTCAGGTTCACAAGCTCAGCAACAATAATTTTAACACTCTTCATGCTTCAAAGATTATGTGTAAGAAGTCATCTACATTTGAATAAGAGAACTTCTGCTCTTAGTTAAACATAATGAGTTTATTTTCAGGAATGTTTTGCAATATGCCATTTGATTAAGAAAGTACTCATCAAAGATAATTCTTTGGTTTTAACTAACCTGTTTTCTTGAATGTCATTGTGACTTCTATCTCTCTGACTAAGCTTTTCTAATACTTCTCTTTTCTAAAGATATGTGAATTCCATTAAAAAACACATTTACTTTAATCAGAAAAATAGTTGTAGATAGCAAAAAAAAAGGCACGGTCTCTACTGTAATATGTCCAACTTCTTTAAAAACGTTCTAATGCTCTCATGCATGAATTTTCTGGTACAAATACATTGAATAGAAATGTTTTCCCTTCATGTCATCTTCTCTTTACATTAGGCAATTCTACATATTTAGGCTAGAATGTTGTGATAGATTTTATTTGGCTTTAATTCGTGCAAAAGCATCTCTATCTTTAAAGCAGACTTACCTATTCACAAATGAAGATGAGCATAAGGAAAAAATTAAGTCTTTACAGCAAAGAATGATAAATAGTGTTCCTAACAGAAAGCTATGCCTCACACTTTGAGAAATCATGGTGTAGTAGAATGAAAATAAAAATTGTTAAGAGAAATAGGACAAGAGTGTAACTCTCCAATTCAGCCCCTACTGAGGTTAATTGCACTGGGCATAGTATAAATACTTTCAGAATAAATGCAGATGCTTAATAGCTGTTTTCTGGTTAGTGCCTTTAGTACCAGTTATCTTCATGTCTGCAGCATTGTGGATGCTATTTCACACTCATCTTAAGGCAGGGTTGGAACTTACCTGAAATTTTATTTGTTAGGGAACTCTACACTCAGGTTCAGAAGTAGGAACAGGTTCAGAAGTGAAGGCCATTGATGCTGTTACCTGGCACTGCTACTTAATGTGATGTAAGTCGAACTGGAGCCCCAGTATGTAGTAACTGAATACTGTGACATGATGTAAGTGGTTAAAAGGTATCTTGTCACCATGTTTCATGTGATGGTAAAATTAGGAGAAGAACAAGTAAATTAGACAAAATGTTTTTGAGTATCTTCGTCTTATATCCTTATTCTAGTATGTCTCATAGCATCAGTAGGTCAAGGTACACTTTATTTGGACCAGAATTCATGGTGCTTAGTATGAGAGGTACAGCAAAAATGAAAATTGTCAGTGAAGTAAGTTTGCAAATAGCTGCATCTTCCTATCTTAACTCCAATTTAGCAATCATTTTTCTTAATCAGATAAAATAATGCACTGATGAAAAGCGATGGTCAGGAAATCTGAATTTTTCTTTCTACAGCATAGTCCAATAAAAGGGAGATTATATATAGCTTTATTTGCCTCTTCCTTCCTCTATGCACACTGCATGTTTTGGAATAGACATCTTGAAAATGTATGTCCACAAAGAGAATAGGATACTTCAAAGGCTGTTTTCCCTGGGCTTCTTTGTTGGGGTGTTCTTTTTCTCTGAGATGTGTTTCTTTCAAGTCTGACCTTCTGGGATGTCTTGTTTGCTGCTTTTTACTGTGGTGAAATGCAGAATAGGAACTGCAGCCTCTGCTGTCGAAGGGCTTTGTGTACTTCTAGTTGTTTCTCAAAGCACACAGGGTATTCAATAAAATAACCACAAGAAAGAGTGAGCAATTAATTTTTACATGATGCTTTTATTTTGATTGCTGATTTGATTCCTACCACTTCTACAGAACAGTGTCCCAGATTCTCAAAATGAAAGCATTTGCCTGGCATTGAACAATGACCTTATATTGTAGGTCATTTGAAGCCCTGTCCTGGGACTCCTATGCTACTAATGAATCTATCCTAATTACAGTCATGAGGTTTGTTGGTGCGGGTTCAAGGTTGTGTTTTTTCAAAATAGTAATTTTGCAAGACAGACCAAAGATAGAACACATGGTAAAAATACACTTTTGCTTCAGAAGACTTTCTTTATCAAGTGCCTGTGAAAAAGTGTGCTGTCAGTTGCAATGTGTGATGCCTAAAAAAAGAGCAATCAATATTCGCAGCCTCTCCAGTATGCTTTCTGAGGCTCTGAACCAGTGAGAGAGGAGGGAAATGAAGTTTTTTCTAGACTGAATAACTGTGAGACCAAAATACAAAATTATCTGATTTTAACTATGTTGATCTCATCTACTGGATCATAATACAGTAAAGAGTATGTAAGCATTTACTGTGTTACTCTTTTCTTAAAGCATTGATAGGTTTCATGAACAAATGAGGTTACACCTAATGGAAAATCTTGACAGAATCTCAGATTTAACAAATTCCAGTAAATAGAATAAATCCAGCTTTACAGAGCCCTGTTTTAAAAAAGATCCAGTTTAGGTGTCCTAAATTTTGTTTATAAACTAATTCACCATTTCAAAATGTAGACAGCAACTTTTTGATGCCTAATTAAAATAACCAGACTAAACTAGATCAAGTGAACGTTTCCTGACATCAACACCCTTACGCAAAAGAAGGCTGTATGTGTAGTCACACAGTATCAGTTAAATTCAGATGTAAGCAGTGTTTTGAAGCCTGGATGATAAAGCTGTGTTCTCTCACCTGCCTGCTTTAACACTGTTTTTGTGCTCGCCCGAGGTGTGACATGACATTGAATTGCCTGCACTCTTGGCTTGCTGCGGCCATTTCAGTCACAGGGTACTCTGCACATTTTCCTGGGCTGTGCAAAGTTTGAAGCCCCCAGAGGAGTTACCTCACTTTGGCAAAAATTTTGTTATAAGGGGTAGGGTATTTTTGCCAGGATGACTAAAGGGTAGGGAGGTACAATGAGGTTTTAATTATCGCACTGGGACCTGATCCAAACGCCATTAACTGCATTAGCCTTTGTTTTAGTTTTAAGTAGACATGAAGTATTAATTAAAAACAATAGTGATTATGAATTTCCCTGAGATCACTCAAGTAGTGAAGAAGATAAAGCAGTTAAAGGCTTTTTTTTTTGTTTTGTAGGTAAGGGGGGGGAAAAAAGGAACACTGTTCTGTTTCTTTGTTTCTTTTTCAGCTAACACTCTTGGATGTCACTATTTTGTAAATGCACATGCAACCTCGGTTATATTTAACTCTCTCTATATATTTGTATTTAATGAAAAATTAATTAAATTTATTCATTTGCAGGGAAGAGCCATGTTGTCATTTGTTCTCATGAATGTAGTACCGACTACAGCCAAGACAGCTAAGAAATAAGTGAATGTACATTATTTTCTTTAAACTTTCTACTCATTTTAAAATAAAAACCTCAATAATTAGGTTTTTAATCCAGTGGACAGAACTGTCACAGGGTATATTTTTTTTGTTTGGATTTTTTTTCGGTAGGCATAGCATTACTTGATGTACATTTCTTTGATTCTAAGAGTCTAAATTTTCAAGTCTCCATGACAGTTTGGAAAATGGAAAGCCACGTGATAGCTTTGGGTAGATAGTGAATAGTTATCCTTGGGAAGAAATAATTTGGTGTTGTTCTACCATGAGATTAGTCTTCAGTACAAATCATGTCTTAAGCAGTACTATAAAGAACCAAATCATTTTGCTAAATGACAGAAGCACTTTTCCAAGAAAGACACACCAAGAATCAAGATTTATTTAATCTTTGGCTATTTTGTCTTACTGATGATGCTTTTAAATTGATATTGATATCCTGAGCTAACAAAAAACCTTGGTTCAACAGGGTAAAATAAGGTTTTTCTTTACACAAACAATATTTACGCAACTCTCATCTGTTCCTGTCATGTGCATGATCTCCTTTTGTCCCAAGAGTTTGAACTTGTTTCTGAGGAAACCCCAAATCCATATGCATGGCCTGTAAGACTTCTAATGTGTTTTACTTGTACATACATTTATTTATAGACTATTTCTCACCACAGAAATAACTGCTGTTTCTTCCAGGGTATACTTTTCTAAATAACTGATTTTACTATTCATTCAAATGAGATGGTACATTTGGAAATTCTGTGATGAAAGATGTTAAACTGACTGACAGAAAATTTTTAAAAGCCTCTTGAAAATCTCCATTACAGTTTTATTTGGAAAATAAATACTTTGCATATAATGAACTTATGATTTTTTGCATGTGCTTTCAAAGGCAGTCCTTGAGGATACTTTTCATTCCATAACTGGCTGATAGCAGAATTCACAGCTGCTACTTTCCAACAACAGGAGGAAAAAAGTTAGCACACGAAATATTTTTAATGTGGAAAAGTCTCTTTTCTAAATAATATCTGAATATATGTGTATATACTGCCTATATGTGCGTCACTCTGCTCTGACCATGCTTTAACTGTAGGAGATCCTTAGGGTAAAGTTTACAGGGACAATACTTCATAGTATCGTAAGGTATGCAGTCTTTGGTTTGTAGTCAGGTAAGGGAGACAATTTAAGGAGGATTTTCTTCAGCATTTATACTGCTGCAGCAATTTCTCTCTTAAAAAATGAGTAATATCTGTTTTTCTGTTGTTGATTCATCCTTCTTGAGTAAGCAAGCAAGCAAACTGGTTTTAGGATGTGGTATCTTTCACTTTCTATCCATCTGACTTTATTTATGGAGAAAAGTCAGCAACTTGGAAAGTAAGGCACATCTATACAAAAACAAATTCACTTGGGTAACAAAGCATAAATGAAAGTGTCAGGACTTCTCTATCTCCTTACCAGAGGTGATTTCATGTGAGTCAGGAGGAGGACAGTGTTATAATTTATTTCTGTCCCTGGATCTCTAAGAAGGAAATCTACTACCAATGCAGAATTTCAAGGTATTGTATGTGTATATCAAAATAGGGGGAGAAAAATGGAACTTTTTTTCTGTAATTTTAATGGGACTTTTTTCTCTAATTTTATTAGGTAAATTGAGCAAACCAAAATTATCTCTTAAAAACTTCAAAAATGTCACATATTGTTAAAAAATGGATCTAGCAGATGCTTGTTTTATTTATTTTTAAGGCATTACAAATCAGTCATCTTTGGTTTATATTATTCTTGTTTTCACTGTTTCTTTTCAAACCACTAGCAGCATTTGTTCTTTATGCATAGATTAAACTAAACTGATCCTTTACTACAGATAATTCTTTTTTTTCCTGTGCACTGTATGCTTATATGGTTTCCTTTCAGTATGTTTTTTAGGCTTAATTTCTTCTCACTTAGTCCTTTTGCATAAACAAACGAAATCTCTCAGCTTGATAGAGATGTTTGCTCACATAATGAATGTTTTACCGCTCTGTCTTTATCTGTGTTGTTTTATTGTTTCAGAGAGGATGAGCATGCCCTTATCCAGCAATACTGTCAGACGCTGGGAGGAGAGTCACCCGTGAGTCAGCCACAGAGTCCTGCTCAGATACTCAAGTCAGTGGAGAAGGAAGAGCGGGGAGAGTTGGAGCGTATCATTGCTGACCTTGAGGAAGAGCAAAGGTCTCGTAATCATCCTACTGGTGTCTGAATTGTCATTTTGTTATTTGAGCTGTGCATGTACTATGTTGAAGCTGAGAAAGACCTAGAAGTCATGATTTTAGCAAAAGAAAAAACAAAAAAACAACAATCCGCAATCAAGGTGTACGTTGTGCATAGCCTGGCTCTGTTAGGTAGAAGAGGGAGTGTGTGTGAAGAAATAAATTAATTTCACTTCTACTTCAATGCCTTTTTTTTAGTCCCCCATAAAACACAAGTCAAGGCATTGTCTTTGTATGAGCTATTTGTGTTGGAAGTTACAACATTGTTTGATCTAAAAAGTCTTTTATGTTCATTTACTTCATTGAGTCATCATTCTCCTCCACTTTTCAATATCCCAGGAGTCTGCAGATAGAATACGAGCAACTAAAGGAGCAACATCTTCGGAGAGGAATAAACCCTCTTGCGTCACCTCCTGACTCCGTTGTGTCACCTCAGCATGCTTCTGAAGATGCTGAGCTCATTGCTGAAGCTAAACTCCTAAGGCAACATAAAGGTCGCCTGGAAGCAAGGATGCAAATATTGGAAGATCACAATAAACAGTTGGAGTCTCAGCTTCACCGGCTACGGCAGCTACTTGAGCAGGTACTTGTACACTTCCCGCATATTGTTTCTGCATGATGGATTTCTTGGTGGAGCAAAGGCATCGACATTTTACTGCGGATATTTTCACCGCACATTCTTGGTCTGTTGCGATCAATCACTTCTAGCGAGATTTTTTTTCTCACTCTCTAGTATAAGCCATGGTTAAAGTCAAATGAGCAGAAAATGATTACAAGTGCTGGAGTGATTATGGGAACTTACAAAACATTGAGAATAACACAAACAAGAGCAATAGGTTTTCATTTATTGAAAAGCATGGGAAGAAAATATATACCCTACTCCAAATAATGGTGCCAGCCACATCCCATGTTTGACTTCAGTTTTCATGGACACTTTCCTTAAATAATATGTTTATTTGTTGTCATGGTTAGTCACTCCAACCTCTTAGCATGCCAGAGACTGATGGCCAAAAACATGTTTGAAATACACAGGAGCAATTAATTACATTAAAAATCCAGTTCCTCTTGAGTAGCATAGTTAGACCAATAAGCTACAGCAGAGTGACCTTGCACACAAGTACATGCTGGAGGTAAGAGCCTTTTAGCAAGTGCCAGTAGCTGGAGATCAGTAGGGTTTCTTTGTTGGCAGAAGGAACACTGATTGCTTCAGAAGTGCACACCTGGGTTATAGAAATAACAGGAGCAACATATACCAGGTGTTGTTAGAGATGGTAGTTTGAACTGTATTATGTGTGGAAGCTTGAGTAATGAAGATAAATTTGTATGAATGTTTTCTTCTAACTAATCATTACATTTGGGTCAGAGTACAATAAGGCAAGAATTTCCTGCCTTCCATGACTGGCTGTATGTAGTAGAGGATTTAACTAAGCCAAGAAACAGGCTACATAAACAAGGTATTAAAATGGCCTAAATTCCTGCTGTAGATGATACTCTCATTACAGGGATTAAGGTGTTTGCTGTTTGTTTCACTGGCTGACTTTGTCAGTTTTGCTAGGCAGTTTTGGCTGAATGGGATTAAGATGCATCTGTTCCAATGACTTCCCTACCCCTCTAGCAGAGTAAATTTTTTTGTTGCTACTGTTATTCTAGCATCTTTAATCAGTATTTGAGTAGATTAAATTTTTCACAGGGAAGATAGCAACTGGTGCACTGTTAACAATAGTTTATAAAGTAAGGAACTTGGGATATGTGGCCAATACTTGGTCTTTCAGAGAAGGGTTTAAAATCTGCAAAGAAACATATGTTGAATAGAAACACAAAAGTTCTGCCAAACCCATGGTCACTTCCAGCTTACTGCTTAGAGAAGAAACTTTGTTAAAACTTCTTTTATTTTTTCCTAGTGTAGCTGAGGATGGTCTTACAATTTTGTAATCTTTTTGGAATCCTTATACCATTCTTAGTAACACGTTTAGGGTATACATTTTTGTTATGATAAAGTGGGTGGGAGAAGGGACAGCAATTCTTTCTTATCATTTCTGCCTTTGGAATTTTCTAGGCATTCTGCGGCTTTTGGGTTCAGATAGGGTAAAGTAGAATAGAAGTGACCTTTCTCAATATGTCTGACTGTTTACACCTCATTTACTGTATACTATTGCTCTTTTGCTTTCTGTCCGAATTGTCTTGTCTCTGTGGGAGTCATGCCATTCTTCTGATTGTTCCAAGTATTATTTCCTAAGGTCTTTGTTTCTCCTCTGTCATTCAACAAAGTGGCTGGTACAAAGTCAAGTATATGAGAAGTTCTGCATTATTTCTTTTATAACATATCTGTGGCCTTTTAATATGCCTTTCTATACATATCATTACTTAATTTACCGGATGTTTTACAAGCTCTTTCCAGAATATTGAAGCTACTTCCCTGATGGGGATTCAGAAATCATAAATAATTTAAATTTTAGTAATGAAATTGTGAAATTTATTTTGACATTAATAGAATTATGAAGCAGCACTGATTTCCATTACTGCCCCCTTTCTGAAAAAATGACCGCTCTTCAGCATGTTTGTTGTTCTGTCAGCTTCGCCACTACCTTTTATGAAAGCCTTTATTTCTTTCACTGCTTGGGGAAGGACTTTATTGGAAGCCTATTTATATTTATTTGTTTCTTTTGCTTTTACTGGCTGTCTCAGTAATTTTTAGTGGATAAAAGGAATACCTTTTCTGGTACGGATGATTCGCATGAAAGATGCTCATAAGTCCCAATCTCAAAATATATAACAACAGTGTAATTGCTAGTATTAAAGGACACAACAGTCTTACAGCAATATCTTTGCCATGGCTGGCATTTCATGCCATCTCTGTTTGTCTCTTCTATCAACAGCAAGTCTCCTCGTTCCTCTTTTCCACTAACCTCCTGACTGTTGTTTTGTACCACAGAGTATAAAATACTGGGAACATTTTTTTCCTCCAAAAGATTGGAGTTAGTCTGTCCACTCATAGATATTGGGGTAGAGAGTTAACGAAATTTAGGAACTTTCATGTAGTAACTGCTTAATCTAGATGAGAGCATTCTAGGACATTTTTTAGAGAACACCTTTAGCAGAAATATGCATGTATACTCACTGCACATTTGTCTACTTCAGGTCACAATCTTGAGGTTACCATACTATTTTTATTTTAGCAAGCCCAAAGGATTGGTAGCTGTCACAGAATGTTGTCATTTTTGTCTTCCTGATTGATTAGGGTGCCAAAGAGGAAGGTGAAACAGAACTGGCATGTGACAGCTTTGATACCAATGTGTTAATCAGACAGAGAAAAAACAAATCATCCAGTCTCATTTTTCTTTCTTCAGCCTTTATAGATACTGCATTTGCAAAGTCAAAGTGAGATCTATTATGAAGGGCATTTAAAGTCTGTTTGGATTTTTCTCTGTTTTTTTCTGAGCTACTGAATAGAGGTTTCATATAGAATTTGGTATTGAAGTTAGTGGAAGCTAAAATCATCTGTCAACAGCTGTATGATCAGACAGAGAGTAAATAGGGGCTGCAACTCCCTCTCCAGCTGTAAGCAGAGGAGCTTTATTAGAAGAGCACAGGAGAGTTTGTTTCCTTCGTAGGTGGGAGAAAAAGTCTGGAGAAAGAAGAAACATCTGTAATGAATGTGGTAATAAAACTGGCATTTTTGAGGTTTCCTGTGATTCAGATTGGGGACACTGAGGTTTAGTTTAGTTTTTACCAAAAGCAGCAGAAGTCAAGGGAAGAGGAGGTATGTCTTAGCTATCCATTAAGCCACAGAACACTTCAGGCTCTTCTTTGAGAAAGACACCAGCAGGAGGCATAGTGAAATAAGGCACTGTAGATTAAAACTGGTTGAAATAAATATCTCCTTTGAAATACTTTAAAAACTGTTGTAATACAGAAAAAAACCCCACAATTTCAGAGTTTTCTGGAGAAGGACTTCTGTCCCTTCATATCTTTGTTTTGCCTAAAAAGAAGTTTGGAAACTCTCTGAGACTGGAGTTGGAAACCTCTCCCTCATCCCTATAGAGGCATGCTCAGTATCCCCGCTTTTATTTCTTTAAAGAAGCAGCAGCAGGTATATAAAAACATCTAGAGCTATTTTCTTTTGGTTTTTGCCTTAAGCGTTGTCTCCTGAGTTGTTTTGAATAAGAATACATGAACTTCATGATGGCTGAAGTGGGTTATAATGGAAGTGCTCATATTTTGTAGGTGTTACGCAATTGGAGTCAAGTAGAATGAGATTTTATACAGATTTTTTTCTCAAGTTTTCTAACAGTAAAATTGTTAAATCATGTAAATACATGCAGATAAATCTGTATCCTCAACCAGTTTGCATTTAACATTTTATAGTATCTGATTATTATATTAGGGCAATTATACCACTACCACAAACCTTCACTTTCTGCTCTAAACCCCACTCTTCAGCTGCTTAACAATATTGTCCTTAATTTGGAAGAAGAGTTTGGTTCGTTTTGGGTTTTCTTTTTATTGCAGCTGCTGGAACTATGTAGTATAACATTTATCAGTATAATTAAATGAAAATGAAGTAATCAGACATTGCCCTCTGATTAGAAGATGGTGGTTTTGTGGGTTTTGACTTGTTTTTAAATCCAACTGCAATATTTCATTCTGACTGCTGCAGCAATATGTGGTACATCAATGTAAGGTATTCCAAGTATGTTTTGTTTTCTCTCTGTTTATCCACTGGTAGTTCTTGTGCTCTGCAGTGCTCTTTTATCAATTACAATAGAACTACTAAGTGATACCTTGACTAACTTATCACCTGAGTTTGTAGGCATTTAGTTTCTGTCTATCAGCATGAACTGTTGACTTTGCAGTGCCTCACTATCCTTGACTGAGCCTATGTGTTGCTGTACTGCAGCTTTGTATGTCCAGCACAGATCTTCTCATTCACCCTCAGTCAACTGGGCACAATTTATTCATAGTTGCTGCTTGAACAGGGCCAGAGGCAGAGATTTAGTCCAGGTGCAAGTTTGCATTTTGGATGATTCACATTCTGTTTATCTGTTTGTGAGGTGGTCAAGCAGTCACTCCACTGCTGGAGTTAATTTTGTTGTTCTGTATTGAAGGGACTCTTAACCTTTGGAGAATTTACTTCCTCTCTTTACCATTCCAGCTCTAACATCTCAGACAGTGGTTCTTGGCAGTACAAAATTGCCTGGGTTAAGTTACCCCAGGCTTCGCTGATTTAAAATCACCACACTCATTTTACTTAGACTCTGTAGCTGGATTGAAGCCTGGTACTGAGTAGCAAATTACTTAACTACTTGATAGTAATTCACTGTTCATAGAAATGTCTTGACAGTAAAATCCTTCTCTGGCTTGAAAACATTTTCATTTTTCTTTGTCTTCCATGCAGACTAATATTTCTTGGTTTATTCTTTTAGTCAAAGCTGGCTCTTAGTATTGTCATGCTGAAAGAGATGAGATTTAGAGGAGAAAAAAAAAGATCTGCTGAATGCTCAGAGGAACATTTTCTTCTGTTTCTCACTACTGTATATGGAAGGAAAAGTATCTTTCATTGTTCAACAGTCTTCAGTCTTACTGAAGATTGTTTTTGTTAGCTTGCAACTTATCTCAGGAAATTGAGTATTTCAGTTAAGGCTGTGAGGTGCAAAGGAGCAAACTTGTGCACAAATTAACAGCCATTCTGTATTCTAACTCTGCATCAAGTCTCAGAGCTGTTCTAGGTACTTGCTCAGTTTCATAAAGACCTTAAAAGCAATGATCTTTTGTATTACTTCAGTATCTGCTTTTCATAGATTTACTTAAATAACCTGCTCCTTAAGCTGTTCAGAAGTAATTTCATGATTTGCAATCAAAAAGATAAGTGATAGTGGCAGCAATTTCAGCTACATCTACCTCAAATGTAAACATTATTTCACTTATTTCTGGTTTTTTCAGAACAATCACTTCTGCAGCTCAAATACGATGTTACTAGTCTCTTCCTCAAAGGAATTTTTAAAAGAAGGAAGGAAAAGAAGGGCAAAATTCCTGAACAACGTCCTTTCCAATATTTCTGAACTGCTATGGTCTTTTCTTATTTCCTGTCCGTTTATGTAAACTTGAATGTAATCTCAAACACATACGTGGTTACAGCTAAATGTAATATCGATTTTAGTGATTCTTCAAGTGAATTTAAGAGCCCAGAAAAGCTCCTCTTCAAAGTATATAAGTTATTTCTCATAATTTTCAGGAGTATACGTAGTACAAACTTTTACGTAGTACTAATTCCTGCAAATTTGGTGTCTTCCAGATGATTGAAAAGCAGCATCAGTGGGACTGATGGCTGGCTACCACTTTTTTAAGATTTAATGAAGTTATTTTAAATCTGTCTTGAGTCTTCACTTGATTCTGGAATTCTGCAAAACTGTTCATGATTGAACAGTTGTTTCTAAGCATGCTTAGTCATCCTTGTAAAGCTTTTTGGGGGTCCCTAGCTGAATGCCCTCTGTGTGTGTGTGTATATGTGTGTATATATCCATGTAGATAAATACAACCCAACAATCCCATCGTGTAGTCTTTCTGCAAAGCTGGTCTCGGAACCTTGGCATGCTCTGTGTGTGTTGTACATTACATTGTGTTTTCGTGATACAACAGAACGTTGTTTTTAACAAGACCATCAACTGGAGCCTTGTAAGGACTGTTCTTAAGTCTAAATTTCCTTCTAACAAGTTCTTGTTTTGTTTTGGTTTTTTTTAACCCTTAGCAGTTGTATAGACCTAAGACAACTTTCAATAGTTTGAAGAACAAACAAGAAAGAGCTCATAAAAAAGGAAAGGAACAAGATGGCTGCATAGAAGCCCACATTTAAATTAAGTGGATACAAATAACATAAATTTGTGCCTTACTGTCTCTAATGTAGCCCGAGTCAGACTCCCAGGTCAATGGCGCCTCCCCCTGTGCTTCGCCCCAGCACTCTGCCCTCGGCTTCCCACTGGAGCAGGACACGAGCTCACAGTTCCATCAGACAGGTGAGTGTTCTGATCAGATAATGTGCTCATGAGGCCATAGGTGACTACTGGATAGGTTTGTTGGCACCTTCTGGAAAGATTTGTAAATCAAAAGGAACAGATCTTTGTGATGCTTCTGCTCAGTGCAGCTGGAGGTGTTGCTTCCTCACACTTGCGAAGAGCTGCGGTATCCTAAGAATCCATGTGCCTCTGAGTTACAGACTGTTGTCGATAGACTCCTTGGTTCCATCTGTTCTGACCAAGTGAATTTACTGGGCACATCCATCCTCACTGAAAGGGGAACCAGACTTCATTGGACTGAAGTGGACAAGAGCTGTTTGTCCTACAATACGCACATGGACCCAAGTAATCTGTCGGATACAGGACCAAGTGTCCAAATCATGTAATCTACACTTCCTGTCTGCTTTAAAAATTCTTGTGTAACCTCTGCTTACCCTAGTATTTTGATGTTCCCACTCCCAAAGGGTTCACATCTTTAGGAATAATTCAATATTTATGGGTACAGGCTCTGCACATAAAGGGCTTTCTCTCTTGAAAGATTATTTTAAATCCTCTGGTATCAGAACTCATTAATTTCACTGGGAGGTGGCAGAAATAACTACAGACTATTGTATGGTCAAAAGCAGGGGAAAAGGGAAAAATATTTTTCTCTAATTATCTTAGGTGCAAGTTCCTCCTGTTTTTGTTTTTAAGCCTTATAGATTAAATATTATTAGTGTTATAGATTAAATATTATTAGTGTTATAGATGAAATATTATTTTGTTTCTGTGGAAAACAGGAAAAATATTCTCTTGCATACTGAACATTTTTCATTCAGCATTGACATACGTTTTTACTTTATCTGGAAAAACGTGGAACTTCTTTGAGTCTGATTTCATGCAGCGGTAGATTTATGAAAGATGCTGTCCAATAAGACTGCCAACAACAGATCCAGTTATGTTCCCTAACCATTCTCTTGGCTAATTTTAAGCATCATTTTTCAAAGAAATGGCAAGGAGGATTTTAGCACTACTGAAATGGCTGGTACATATTGAGTAAAGACCATCTAAAAGATAAACGTTGGGATTTTTTCAGAAAAAGAATGGTGTATTCACTCTGAAAGTTACATGACAAATTATCTGCAGTTGGAACAGAATTTTAATTGAGTAGCTACTGAGTTTAATTCCCTCATCTTGTCAACATTTTATTTATTTTAACTGTAAATTTTTATATACTCTTCCTCGCTGGCAACTTCTTTAGTTAAATGCTGGATGCAATGGTTAAGCTTTAATAAAAGAGAAATGAGTTTGACTGCAAATCAATAATGTAACTTTCACTTCCTCTCCCAAGGCTGGCAATTATCAATGATAGTTCCTGCACATTACAAAGACTTCAGGGACACATTCAATGTTTTCACTTGAAATATAAAGGAGTATTTAACTGGAAGCTTGGATAAGAATGCCTTTTAGAATGTCGTTGTCCTTTTTTTTTCTCCTCTTGTTACAAAATTCATTTTTTTGTTTTCATGTCTGCAGATGATTTGTTAGTTCCACCTCATGATACCAACACAGATCTAACAGATGTTATGGAGCAAATCAACAACACATTTCCAGCTTGCTGCTGTAAGTTTAACAAAACATGTCTCTGAGAATAGTATTGAATTTGAGGTGGTGTTTTGAGGAAAAAAGATCATTCTTGTGGTATTGACTAGGAAAAGAAATATCTCTAAGGAGATTTCTTGTCAAGATATGCAAGCTATATAATTCTGTTCTTTAAAATTCCTCCACAGACACTATTTGTGAAGGTAAATAAATGTTCTTGTTTTAAGTAGAAGCGATTCACTATAAGAAAAGCCTATAGCTCAATGTGGAATTTTTGGCAGCGCCCACATAAGGGAAAAGATATCTAGAATCTCACTAGCTGCTGATGAAAACCATTTGCAGAAGTTAAGAGAATGTAGATTCAGAATTTCTGAATGCAGTTTTTGTAATAAAGCTTGAAAAAAAAAAAGTCCTTAGACTAATTACTGAACTAGTTGTTAAATAGACCAGAGGAAATCTGCGAATGCAGCACGTAACACCTTTCCTTGCTTAAAAGCATTGGAAGTTGATATTTTATTCAGTGTCTATTAAAGAGAGATCAAAAGGAAAACCAGCTCGTTCCTGTGCATGTCTTGTATCAGCTGACATACATTCCCACTGATCCTCCTCCTTCCGGTGTCACTGCACTTGCAAAAGTGAGGAGCTGTCTCATATGTTTTGGTGGGTTTTGTAATATATGTTTATACATAGACATGTCTCTCTATATATATACTTTTCAGCTCTTTTGCCATAGAAAAACAGTAGTGAAAGCTCTGATATATTCTCAAAACTGTTGAAAGTTTCAAATGAAATATAATAATAGTAGTTAATTTTAAAAGGCAGAAGAGAGTAGCTGTTTATGCCCAGTCCTTTTGGAAGCATCAAGACCCCACTCTATGCTATTTCATAAACTCTGTGAACCCTGTTAAAATACCCCTTTTATCTCTTGAATATACATTGTTTGGCTGTGAAGAACTGCGTCACAGAAGATGCGCTTCGCATTTTTTGAAAAAGCAAATTAGGTTCTAGCAAAAACGGTCTTGTTTCAGCTGCCCTTTTTGATGAGTCTAACAATTCAGAGCCCATTGTTCGGCAAATTAAGGATTTGGTTCTAAGGAGCATCTTGTCTTAAATTCAACAGCTAGTGGAGCTCCTCAGCACACCTCGAGGATGTGTGTGTATACAAATCAGTATAAATGCAGCTCAAGCATTTGTTCTTGGTTTTGCAAATTACTGTGTTGCTATGTGACTATACAGCTACACAGTCATTTGGCCCAGATGAAATTAAAGTAAATTGCCTTGTGTCAGGACAAGCTTGGTAGTGACAGCTGTTCTCTAGGACTGGAAAACAGAAAAAAATTCTCTGATTCTATGAACAACTCCATTAAGGAGTTACTAGCATCTGAGCCTTATGCAGATAATATTTATCCCATTTTGACTGTTTAACAGAGACCGTTGTCTTATGTGCTTTATTTGTTTTCATGGGGTTCAGGTTATAATTCATCTTGAAATCAATCTATCTTTCTATTCATGCCAAATATCCTTTATGAAGCAATTATTCATATAGTAAGGTCAGCAATGCTTTTAATGGTGGACTGTGTTTTTTCGTGGTTTGTTGGGTTTATTTTTTTGTCGTTCAGATCCACTGATCATGGATATAATGCCTCTTTTTCCTTCCTTATTTATGTCATTGGTCCTCAGAACTAGGCAGGTGTGCAACACTGTGCAGAAGTCTTGTCTGTGTATCTGAGTGATGTCCAGAACAGAGCATTTTAAACACATGATACTATAATACATCACTCAGGGGTTTCTACGGTTACAAGTGGTGAAAAAGAAACAATTCATATTACCTACATAATTATAATGCTATATACTTGTTAAAAGTAAGTTTGTGAAGAATTAGATAATTACAACACATTTCTAGTTAAATGTTGAGTCTTTTAAAGATAAGAGTATTTTTGTTCTGCAGGATGTATTTTATCTATAATAGCTTTTTTAAACTGTCAAGATACAGAATCATGTACATTTCTAACCTTCTTTTTTCTATTTGCAGCAAGTTTCACTGGCAGATCACAGGTATGAGACATGTTTACATACTTGCTTAGTCATTGGAAACAAAGTGAAGCAAGTGAAAAATTTCCATTGAAGTGAAGGGGCTGGGGTGGTTTTTGTCTACATTTTTCACTAGAGGTCTATTTAGAAGCTAGACTGATACAACAGAAAAGCCAGTTTCCAGAATATCACTGGTAATTAATAGAAAATTTCTACTGGTTCAGGCACTGCCAAAGCTATTATGGTTCTGCAGGTCTGCATTGCCACCCAGATGGAACCAGCTTGCATTTATGGGAGCTGGTTAGTTTCAAGCCAGCATTAGCTTGCAAGATCGAAGCTGGTTCTTGCAAAGACATCCATATGTCCTTGTGCCCTGGTGCCCACAGCTCCACTTTCAGGAACTATGGGCACCAGTACACAAGGATCAGGAGCCACACAGCACCTTAGGCATTAGATTAAACTGTCTGCGCTGAATAGGCAACCACTTTAACAAGGACTTTAAACACTGCAATATTGTAAGCTTAGATTTCTTATAACTATATGCCTCAGTTATTTGCCAAGTCTCAGGCCAATACGTGTAAATATTTAAAATATAGGGGTTTTGTAAGATGACACCACCGTCCTGAGCTGAAGGAGCCCAGAGCAGGTAGAAGTTTCTGTGCATGCTAACACACGGTACTGATGTTGTTTCTCATCACGACAGGCCATGTGAAGTGCTCATTGGGAGGTCAGCCAGTGCTTCCTGGCGTGCAGTACAGCCCTGTTCTACAACCTGCCGGCCACGCGTTCCGCCTCATCAGAAACCTGCACGGGACCCCGGGACACGCCGTGCGCTCCGACCGCGTGTTCTACTTGAAACAGTACAACACTGAATACCCAAAGACGAGGATGTTGTTTTTATAGTATCTTCTTTTTTTTTTTTCCTTCTTCCCTTTCTATGCAACTGTAAATTAATGAGCAGTGGAATGTTTGTCACTGATTTGTATAAATATACAGCCAGGGGAAAAGGGGCAGGGGCTTTATATACGTTCTTTTTGATAATCGTAAAGAGAACTGCATAAGGAGTTTGGAGCAAAACGTTACATTTATACATTCCTTTCAGCTCTTTGCTTTTGCATTGTAAAGTACTCTTAGTTATATTCTCACACATGTAATATTCTGTACTGATTATTTATATGCTAACCATATGACCACACAGATTTCAGAATATCCTTGCATTATTTTCAGCATTGGCATATGAAGTTCCTGTAATCGGCGTTATCGTTACTGGTTAACAACAACTATCACTGGGTGCAAGATACAGTATTTTAATTCAATTAAACAAGGTAAACTCTCATTTCAAGTCATAATTAGCATCCTCATGTACCTAAGTGGTATATTTAACTTTCTTTTTGTTATTTCCAGCCAACACTCCATTTGGAGAATTATTTTTTTAAGCCTTACTTTACTTTTGAATCAGGAGATAGCTAAAAAGAGGACTTAGATGATAGCTTAAGTTGGTTTTAGTAAGAACTAAGTTAGTGTAATCTTTCCCAACTTTGTTCAGAGACAAAGCTTTGCTGTTCCCTGCTGGGCCAAACTTCAAGTTTTGGAATTTACAGTCTATGAAGTAAAGCTCATTTCTGTGAGATCCCTTTCTTTTGTCTGCCTCTTGGAAATGAAGAGACAATTAGAAAGCCCTTTCCAATACTATTAGCAACAGAACTTTCTCCAGAACTGCAATGCACTTAGATATTATCATTTGGCATTTTAATCTTGCAGATCACTCGTATCTTTAAAATAATTTATTTATGTACTTTTGATAAGGATAATTATGGGAAATTTATGTCACTGATCAGCTGATCTCTAGTTTAAAGATTATCATAAGAGATTTTAATGCCTTCACAGAGTTTACAATGCTGCATGGACACTTGCTTTAATTCTAGGACATACCTTTAATTGGTAAAACTGCATGCAATATCTTTCATGTATAGTAAAGAGAAACAAAGCTGTGTTGTTCTTAATTATTACTGAAGGAAAAAAACCCTTATCTCAAAATGGTATTGAAAGAGGTGTAAAATTCTCTACTGCTACTAAAAAAATGCTAGAGGACATTAAAAGAGCAGGTCAGGAATTTCTAGTGGTTTTGTGAAGTTTTGCCAACCAGGCTGTCCTGCACCCACAGTATTTGCTCCTGAACTGCTGCTGCTCAAGGAGTGATTCAGGCACGGTGTTGACCACCTTCTATGGCTGGCACCAGTGCCAGTTCTTTCTGAACCCTTTGGCAAATTATTTAACCACTCTGCCTCTGTTTTCTCATCTGTAAAATGGGGATGATAATACTTACCTCTCAAAGGTGTTGTAGGACTTAGCATCTGAAATGCTCTAGAAATGCTAAGAATTAGTCTTGAGCAAGTGGAGCAAAGCTGTCAAGGTGAAAAGAGAAGATGCTGGCTCCTATAAATGCTTCATCTATTAAAATGTAATGTAGTTATTCTGAGAAGAAAAAACCCCACATTTTACAGAAGAGGAAAGCCATGACCACCTTTCTACCTCAGACCTATCTTCATACGTAGTATTGGAAATAGCTTTATATTCTGTTCTCTGCAAAGTACTTGGCTTTTATCAAGCAACGTAATTCTCTAGGCAAAGAATCCTTAAAAATACTCCCAACATAAGTATAAAAAGAACTCAGTAGTTAATTTGGTGGGTTTTATTTTTGTTCTGAATATGAGGTTATGTATAAAGTTGTTTTTCTGCCTGTGTTTGTATGCATCCTTTGTCCTCTGCTGCCAAGTAAATGCTGCTTCAAACACTACATTGTAACATTCTTCCTCTGAGACAATAATAAATAAAAGGAATATATTGCAGTAACATGAGAAAAAGTATGGAGTTCTTCCAAATTTTGTGGGCTTCAAGGATGGCACATCTCATTCCTAAATGCTGAAAATTTTGTTCTGAAGATTAACATGAGCATGCTGTGATAGTCAATTTGTATATCCTAGCTTTTTCTCTGTGTGGTTTGAGTTTCTATAAATAAGATTAAGCAGTGGGGTTTTTTTCCTCATAAATCTTGCACATTTTGTCCAGTTTCCCATCTTTAGTGATTTTAGTCTGGAATCCTTCTCAGTTTCATGACAGATGGTAAATCTGATCACTGAGAAGCAGACTACCTTTTTTTCTTAAATGTTCTATATATGTATTACAGAACAGCAATAATGCATGAAGCCCTGTCAAATGGGAGAACTGTAAATTAGTCTTCAGGTTTTTGGTGGCTTTCAATCAACATGCTAAGCTGAACCACAGCATTAGGTATTCAGTCAGAAAGTATATTTTCTACCTTGTACTGGTTTTAGGTATTTGCATTAATGCAAATTGCATTAATGACTGTGTTAGAATTGCTAAACTTAAAGGAGAAAAAAAGTCCAAAGCCCGAATAATTCTGTTTCCTTATCATAACAGTTGGCACTGCTTTCATGTTTAGTTATTGGGATTTGTTTGGCTGCTTTTATATCTAACAAATGTCAAACATAAGTGTCAAAGTAATGACCTTTTCCCTCAGTTTGTGAAAGGATGGTTAACAAATAAGTTGTAGGGAAAGATCATTATTTAACTACAGAAATAGTAATATATCAAATCAAATTAAGTTCTGTATTTAGAACAATAAATGTGTCTAAGAAGAAGAGTCTACTAGATTAAAACATGTATTAAAGCACACAACCTGTCATTTAAAAAAAAATAAACATTTTAGTTATATGTTTGTAGAATTGGAGGCAGCAGAAGAGAGAGCTATGTATCAGTACCAGGGCCTGACTTTGGGAATAATTTATGAAAGTGCTCCTATCTACAAGCTGCAACCTCTGTACCTTGATTGCCAAGGTTGCAGGCACCAGAGCTCTGTGATGCTTCCACCTGTAAGGAAAGTAGTCCCAGCTTAAAAATTGTGCTTCAGTGCTGTGCCACAAAGGTCCTGGCCCTTGACAGGGGGAACAGAATGGCACCCACTTCTCACCAGCCCCAACACTTTTCTCAAGAGTGTTGGGGACAGAGTGTGGCCACCTCTGGTCCTCCATGCACAATGCAATGATGAGCACTCCCTCACTTCTCCACCCAACCTTTACCTTTTAGCACTAACCAGCCTCTTGTGCTATTATTTTGTCAGGCTCCATAAAGCCAACCTGATACTTTTCATGAGAAGGATTATGTCTCAGTCCAAAATACACATCTATGCAGAACATCAGGAGGGACACCCTCTTGCACAGCCCAGAATGAATGGCATTGGTTGATAGCATATCAGTTTAAATTCTCATTAGAAACACCCTTAAGCTGTATTATTTACGTGTCAGTTCATTTTCTCAGAGAAGATGCAAGATTGATGCATCTAATTAAAATCAGAGGGTAGAAGTCCTTCTGCTATTGGGGCTTCATCTTCAGGGGAACTGCCACACTGAAACAATCATCCTAATGGTGGTATAACTTCTTTTTGGACCAAGAGAAGGCTTTTCACATGTTCAAAACCAAGATCGTTAGATTATGAGACACCAGCGCTGCCAGGTTGGAGATACTGGACACAGACCATCTGTATGCACATGACCATTTGTAACACCTCCCTGTCCTGGGTCAAGGGTTCTGTCCTCTCTTCTGTTATTTCTACAGTTGAAAAAAACCCAACAACACAAACACTTGAAAAAAAAACAAACCCAAAAAGCCCACCAAATGACAAAATTAAAACAAACAAACAAACAAACAAACCTAAGTTCAGCCAAATTAAAAATGTATTACTGTAATGGGCAAGTTTTGGATTTATGCAAAAGACCAAAATATTCTTTTAAGCATTTACAGTACAAATTAGCCCTTGGGAAAGAATTTGTTCATTATATATATATATTTGTTCTCTACTTTAATATGGAGTTTCCCTAAGAAAAACCTTCAGGAAGGTATTTTTTTGCAGCACTGCAGAACTGAATAATAGATCCTGTCTCCTGTCATGCAGAAATGAAGATGTCATGCCATATGGCTGAGAATTCTGTTCCCACAACAACAGCAATAAAATCAGTCTTACAAATCCTGGCAAGGTGCAAATTAATAACAGTGGGGTATGGAAAAAAACCCAAACAACTTTTAGAGGGGGAAAAAATTATTTGAGCAGGAAGAGATCTCTTGCATCTTTGAAACAAAAAAGCTCTCAGTAGTCATCAGCTGTTGTGTTCCTCAGACAACGTACTTGAGGTTGGAAGAGGTGAAAGCATTCTTGGCTCACATACGTTCCCAAAGCTATCTTCTGTCTTTAGTGCCACTTTCAAGATGTGCCAGCAAAAATTACAGTCCTTACAATTTAAATTTATACATGAGAAAGAACAGCTGCATGCAAGTGCAGCAGCTACTGTCAGAGGGGTAAGGTAGTGTTTTCATCAGCTGCTTTTCTAAACACTTCTGAGACACCAGGAGTGGGCTGGCTCAGCTCATTTTCCCAGGCATCTCAGCACTGCAGCAAACTGGTGCAGTCAACACAAAGGTATCATTTAAATTGAAACCCGTTCATGTTAGTATGCTTTTTAAAAGTGAGAATCCAGGAGAGCTGCATAAAATTACTAGCTGTGCTAGGCTTGAGTACATTGGACAGGAGAAAAAAAAGTGAAAAAACCTCACACACCACCTTAGTGTCTATGCTTTGCTATCCGTCTTCTCACTGTCATCTCTGAATCTGTCTTTACAGATTAAGTATTCTTGCCCTTGTTAGTCACTATCTTTATGCAGTCAGATAAACACTGAAAATGGTTTTCTGACTGAGGTGGGTCGACCGTGACTGGATGCCTGGTGCCCACCAAAGCTTCTCTATCACTCCCTTCCTCAACTGGAAAGCGGAGAGAAAATACAATGAAAGCTCATGAGTTGAGATAAACACAGGAGAGGTCGCTCACCTAACCCACAAATGAAGTTGTATACATTAATAAATAAGAGAACAGACAGAAGATACAATAGTAAATGCCACTGCCAATCCACAACACTGATTTAAATGCAAACAGAAGGGAAGTTAAAGGTTGCCTAGATCCTCATTCTTGAAGATCAAAGTGAGATTTACCTAGAAAATACAATGAAAGCCTTCCTCTGTTTCCCATGACCTTCCACAGGTAATTAAGAGTGGTCTTGCAAGTATATCAGCCATTTCTCACAGCGCTTGTGGGTGTGTCCCAACACATCCCATGGGCAGTTTGTTCAGTACATCCCATTTGCTGAAGTGTTCCCTAACCTGATTCTTCTCCACCGGGGAGGAAGACATCTCCCTTGCTCCAGACTTCTGGCCAGTCTTACTCCTAAAGACTGAGATGAAGATGGAATTCAGTACCTTAGACATTCCTGCACCCTTTGTCACCAGATCCTCTTTTGCAGTGGGCTCATGTTTTCCCCAGCCTGCTTTTTTCTGCTGATGTACTCATGAAAGTCATTCTTATCACCTTTTGTATCCCATACCAGGTCTTGGCCTTCCTAACCCTATCCCTGCAGAACTGGGCAGTATATCTGTATTCTTCTTGGTCCCCACACAGGCCAAAGTCTGCTCTCTTGAGGGATGTGATCCTGCTTTTTTCCTTAATCCGTTTGGAATCCTGAGCACTGTCATCGCATGATCACTATAGCTACAGCAACCTTACCCAGGTTCAACCTTACCCAACCTTACAGCAATCCCTTACCCAACTCTTCCTTTGTGAATAGGAGGTCCAGCAAGGTCTCTCCTCTCACCAGATTCTCAGTCATTTCTGTGAAGAAATTGTCACCAGTACATTCTAAGAAATTTTCCCTCAAGAGTTAGTGTAATTCTTGCATGATGTCCTGAAAAATCTTTTGCCAGAGAATTGCAACACATGAGTAGAGGACCTTTTAAACACAGATGCTTTGGTTGATTTTGTTTAGTACCTCTGAAAGTATTTTGGTGAGTAGTTGTGAGAAGTCTAATGAATGGCAGCAACACCCAGACAAGTAAAAACATCCAGCTGTATTTCTGTCTCTCCAGTGCCAGCAGCCCCTCTGGAATGGAAAGTGTAGCTCTGACCTACTTGCTTTCAACGTACTAAAATTACGGCACTTATCAATTTTCTATAAAAATACAGATGCGAACAAATAGAAAACCTGAGTGGCTGAAACACGACCAAAATCACAATGTTATTTCATGCCCTAAATCCCAGTTCCCGCAAAGATGATGCTTGAAGGCTGAAAAGTAAAACCAGTGAAATGACGGTAAACTATCAGAATAATGGTTGATTTTATTATGAAATATGAGCCAGACTTTATACACAAACAAGATATACCATAGTATTTGTCAGTCTGCTCCCTACACTTGGAATTTCTTCCTCCCTAAAGTGTCTGCTTGCTTGCTGTGAAAGGAAAATTAGTGATAGCTTTAGCACAAGAGAATTATTTTGACTTTCAAACTCATCTGATTTCTCAAAGTGCAGATAGTGCTACCCATCTGGTGGCAAGGGGCTGAACTGGGTGTCCAAAGCTGGACACAGCACTGCAGCCCCAGTGTCCCCAGATAAAAGGGAATAGTCACTCCCTTTGACCTGCAGATTAGAGTTTTGTTAGCACGCCCTCCCTTTGCTGCCGGAGTACTCTGCCTCGGGACAACACACGACCATCCGTGGAAAAGGCAGTAGGTGATGAATGAGGCTGCTGACTTCCAGGTTAACCCACTTAACTCCGAGCTTGGTAGCATTTGGCAAAGAAATTCTTCTGATAACTATTTACATTCTTGTTACTGCAGGCAATCTGGTTCTCTTTTCCTGCAAATCACAGTACTTGTAACATTATTTAGAAAAATGGGATTAGGAGATAAATATTTCCAAACATGCCACTTTCATTTAGCTGCTCTTCTTGCAGAATGCCTTGCTTTCCCAGGCATTGACTCATATGTGGGTTTGATTGACTTCTTTCATTCACCTGTCCAGAGATAGTCAACCTTTTAACATAAAAAAGCTGAAAAATCAACCCACACCTAGTGTCTTAATTAAGAATTATGTAAGCTTGGCAATGTTGTTGCTCACTTTATTATTTATGGCATCTCCTCTACCTTAGAAATTACTACCAAGTGGACAAAACCAGTGCACTTTCCATTTCTCTGCCCAAAGCAAGGCTCCCACTGAAAGCGTCTTGGAGAGTTTGGCTTAAAATAACATCTTGATGAATGGGAGAGTGTCATTATACATGGCTTAGTTACACTTTTAAAGGCTGATTACAAACATCTTCAGATGTGCTCTGTTCTTGACATTGCTGATATTAGGGCTATTTAAAGTTAATATAAACTAATCCAGAAAAAAAAAAATATCCATTACACCTTTCAAGGATTTTTGAAAAAAAGTCACTGTACATACAGAAGCTTAAGCCTGTCAGCCTTGTCTCCAGTCACTGCATTTATTTATTAGCTTTTAACTCAGTTGCAAAGGAAAGAGAAGTTTATAGCACATCTGTTTCCACAGAGATTGGATAAAATAGGCAGTTTAAGAAAAAATCACTCTTGTTAAATAATCTATTTTGCTTGGATAGCTGATGCTTAAGAAAAAGAGGAGTTTTTCCCTAGTTTCTAAGAGTAGTATTATGCCCCTCTCAAACGAAATGTACCCAGCAAAAAGTTAGATTACATGATGTGATTAAAACCAAGATACACCGCACCCATCTACCCTCCTTCCTAGACTGGCAGAAGTGACAAGGCAAAAATCAAAACCATTAATACTGTAATGAAGCAGATGTAAAAAATCAGTCCTGAGGATTGCCCTTCCAATAAGAAGTGCCTCAAGTAACAACACAGAGGATAACATGGCATTATTTCAGTTACATATAGACACACATATAGTATATTATACTTTTATATCTATATATACACACACTGGAGACAACTGTGTATAAAAGGATGGGATAATACCCATGAAAGTGTAATAAACATTAATCAAAAAGAAAATAAAATTGAAAAAAGAAATCCTTGGCACCTCCCTAGAGCTCTCCCCTCCACATCAAGGGCAGTCTCCCCTCCCAGGAGAGGCATTACTGGCCCCTGGAGGCTCCCACCCCATCTGGCACTCCAAAGCCTTGTCCTCCCCACCAAGGTGCAAGGCAGGAAGGGGTATATCCCATCTTAGGCTCCCCAGCCCCAACCTGGGACCACTTAATATTCTAGTTCAGCAACACTCAAAAAGGAAAGCTGTGTTTATCTGGTGGGTATTAGCAGCATAACAGCGGTAATGAAGTAATAATCACCTTAAAAATGTGCTCTTATCTTAGAGCTTGAGAAAGAACAGAGGCTGAAGGCTGGGGCTATTATCTCCTGCTTTAGCTCCAGGGAAGCAAGCACCAAATAAGCATTCATATCAAAGTCAGTAAATAATTTGGCCAATTACCTATTCCCACATCACCATTGAAGTTTCTTGATTGAAGATTGCAAACATTTATGTTTAGCCTTCAGCATAGTATTTAGAGTGCCATATAGGAACTGACTCTGCATTAAAAATTTATCCCGGAGTTACTGCTTAAAGTCAATACAATCAGTATTCATGTCTCTGTGAGCGCGGATATGTAAAACACATTTTTGTGTTATCACAAACCATCTTTTGTACATATAAGCACGGGGTCTGTCATGGAATTAATTGCCCTTTCAGTCCCTCAAATACCTTGATTTGGCAGGGTTGAGGCAAATTTAATATACGTGTTAGTATGGCTGATAAACTACTCATTTTAGAATTACAGCAAGGAGTTTCAACATGCACTGAAATAGTGGGTTCTGCTAGAAGTTTCCTAACTGCTATCCTTCTCACCCAAGAAGCCCCTAAAAATGTTTTGAGTATCTCTTTCCACTTCATCTCTCCTGCAGTGCACAAAGGGCAGAACACACTCTGTGCCAGTCCGAGTGTGTGCTTTGAAATGAGTCCCCCTCCTTCCGTCTGGTATTTCACCAGCACAGTATTATACTGCACATACCTTTAGCAAGAGCCAAGGAATAGATTTGCCGACCTACTGTCTCCCTATGACATTTTCAGTAGGCTTAAGCAGATTTAAAACTAATGCAGCTGCAAAGGTGTCAGCAAAAGCCAAATTTGAGGAAATTAGGTTGCCAGTGAGTAGTTAAGTACATTCTAGGCCAGAAATTTGCCTTTGTTGTCAGCAGACAAGAAAAAAAAAACGAGTTGAATTTAAGGTAAATCGATGGCACTGATATGGCATTAGAGGGACAGACTTCTCAGAGATGCTCTTTCTGCAAGGAGTCCAAAAGCAGACCTACAGTCTAGCTGTGGGTCCTGGCTACTTAGGCATTAAGAACTTGCCACCTGTGGCTGCAGGTTTCCTGTAAGGGCACTGGATTTCTTAATGGTAAATAAATTTCTTAGGTATTGAACTTCTCAACTTCAAACGTTTGCATGGAAATAATAAACAAAACCAAGCTAACAAAAAGCTCTCATCAAGAGCTATACTGACTAGATTAAATGATCAGCAATGTAGGGCCCAGACTCTAAAACCATGATTCTCAAACATTCTACCTTTGCCAGAAGGCAGCCAGCATCTAGAAATTAAGATTCATATCACAGTATAGACATGTTCGTGTCAGGGAAAAAAAAGGGTGAACCAAGAAAAGCCTAAAGAACGCAATACTAATCCTGCTTATGGTGTGCTTTAGCCCTCAGCTTTTTACACATCTTGCCCTACGTTTTTTAAAAGCCCTATATGGTGTCTGAGTGTTTACACCTGTTAATGATCCCCTTCTCATTGGTAGTGCATGCATACTCTTGCCGGTCTCTCCAAAACTGGTGCCACTTAGAAGATTTTCTTAAGGAATTCATCTCAGAAGCTTTATATTTCCAGTTTTTTTCTTATGCTGCAAATGCAGATGGATGTTTGACAGTAATTATGACCTCTGTCTTTCTGAGAGATATTTTTATTCTTATCACAATGACATACTGCTGTCCAGGGTTAGCAATCTATGTCAAAACATTCACAGGATATTTCCTGGGTAAGCACTTAATCATACTACAAGAAACTAGGTAAAGGCTTAACCAAGTAACTTAAAGAAATGGATGATAATAATTTAAGACTTTGCTAAATTTAGCAAAATTTTCTACTAGCTGTTTTCCTACAGCCCATTTTCATGAACTCTCTCATGCCATTAAAATATATAAATATAGATTACATTTAAATGGCAAAACAGTCCTCACTCTAAACATTGACAACCATCAGGCATTCTTTCCTGACAGAAACAACTTCTGGGAAAAGTCACTTCGATTCATTCAAAAAGCAAAACCTAAACCAAAAATCCATGTACCAAATGCATAGACTAAAGAGTTCAGACATTCCATAGAAAAAAAATTATTCCCACTTCAGCCAAGAGTCTACTATTATCCACTAGACAATCACTTCTTTTCTGCATTGATTTTAAGCTCTCTTTACTTGTCCTTTTTTAAGTTGATTGCTCTGTATTTTGTGTGTCCTATGTACATAAACTGAATCAGATGCTCAGGTTGACATCCATATTGGCTTTTCTAACTGTGTACTACCAAGGAACACCAAGATAATTAAAGGACTGGAGCATCTCTCCTACAAGGAAGCGCTGAGAGAGCTGAGATTGTCCAGCCTTGAGAAGAGGGGGACCAATGTAAATAAATACCTGATGGAAGGGTCCAAAAGGGCAGAGCCAGGTTGTTTTCACTGATGCTCAGTGACAACACAAGGATCAATGGGCACAAGCTGAAACACAGGAGATTCCCTCAGAAGAGCAGGAAACATCTCCTTATTATGAGAATCTCCAAGTGCTGGCACAAGCTGCCCAAAAGGCTTTTGAAGTTTCCATTCCTGGAGATATTTGAAAGCTATACAAGTAACTAGTTCTGGGTGGCATTGCTTGGGTGGGGAGGGGATGCTGGACAAGATGACCTTCAGAAGCCCAACCTCAACCACTCCAGAAGTCTGTGAAAGTGTCTTAAGATTAAAACATTTTCCATTTAGACTATTGGAAGGCTTTATGCTACAAAGGAGCATTTGTACAAAGTTAAAAAATAGTGAAGTATGAAATCACATTGGTCAATGAAGTGCTTCTCAGAAAGAGGCAGGCAGCCCTTTCTCCAGTTATTTGAATTACTGCAACGGCTTTCTAATAAATCTCCTTCACCTTGCCTACCTGACTTCATAAAGCAGGGAAAAACAGCTTTTCAGCCCTTGTCCTTCTCGCTCTTTACTCATGTAAAGTCTTTGCCTTCCTTTTCACTAGAGCAGATCTTTAACATCAGTGTATGTTAGGAAGGAGGCAGTACCCAAGAGTGCCAGTTGCCAAAGTTACAAAATTGCTGGTATAATTTTCACGTACCCATTTGTATTTGGCATGGAGAGCTTAACTGAGATTTATTTTCCCCCTTTGTACTCAAGAGCTGCACACCACAGCTGGTGGCTCGCTATGTCATATACACGTATTTCACCGCTAGTGACAGCGAGGCACTCTCTTCCAGCCGCCTCTGCCTCAGGCATTCCAGGTGCAGTCAGAGCTCCTGGACCCAGACAGTCCTCTGGAAGTGATTCAGGACTATATAAGAGGGATGGCAATATAAAAAAGCTATAATACTTTCAGATTTTGAGAAAGTCTCTATAAGCAGGATAATGAAAGTATAAAAATTGAATAAAAGCCTCAATTCCTACTCCAACCTCTACATTGTCAGTTTTGTGTTTCAGTAGCAAATTGATAGACATACACTGTGCTAATATAGAATGAAACTAAGATTACTTTTCAGTCAAGCACCTGCCTCAAGCAGTTTCTCTTCTAGGAAGCCAGATCACTGCCTTATGGACACTCCTAGGAGGGAGGGAGGCATTTCAAGGCAGTATCACACCAAAGCCTGAGGAAGTCAGCAGCCTTGTGCAATGCCCAGCTTAGTTGGACAAAACTAAGTAGTTTGAGGCTCTCCTTTTCACCTGGGCCCCACAGCATCAGACAACTCTTCAGCAGAAAATCTTCCTTTGCAGAGGCCCAGCTGGGCCCTGTCTTAGCACCCTGCCTCCAGCTTATGATCAAGATACAACTCACAGTGCATTCTATTGAAATGGAAAGGGGGAAATAACAGCACCATGCACACAGTGCTGTCGCTTTCCAAAAGTGTTATAAATTAAATTATTCTATTTTAAGTCACAAGCACCCCTTCAGTTCCTCCTACTCTTCTCCCTGGTTGTCCAAAAACAAGCCAAACCCCAGAAGACCACTCAGTAAAAAACTGTGAGGAAAGGTTCTTCAGATTGCACTTCTGCTGTGCTCTTGGGATAATTAACATCAGGTTAACCCTCAGGCGTTGCCAGATTTGCCAGCTGTGAGCTGCAGCTCTCTTTTAAATAAAGATAACAAAACCACGAAAAGAGTCCACTGAAAAGGCTGCTCCCCATCTACTTTAGTGCGAACTGAGAACTGTCGCTGAAGTACCTGCACTGCAAATATCCACACTGAAAACGGCAAGGAGCCAAAACTCAGCACTCTTTGAATGTCATGGGAGTTTTAAGAGAGTTCAGACCTGATTGCTACAGTACTGTAAATTAGAATCAGAGACAGTCTCTTGCCTTTCATACCATTAAAAGTTCACAGCTATGAGTGCTCCCAAGTGGCTTTGTTTTGAGAATGTCAGACTCAGAGAAAAGGAGTAGTTCTCACCACCTCTTTATTTCAAGCCAGAGGGTTTTTGATTTGGGTTTGTTTGGATGTTTTTGGGAAAAATACAGTATTCCTAAAACACTTGATTTGTTATCAAATCCCAACTCTTACCTATAAATCCAACATGATTTGATCCTAGTACAGTCTATTTATTCTATCTCTATTACTAGTAAAGGCTGAGAGGAATCAGGTTTTGCCCTGAAGCAGCAGAAAGTCTCTGGATCCCCCAACTGTTTATCATCTACTTTTGTAACTTCCTCCTATGAGAGATCAGGCAGCTACCAAAAACAGAGCCCTATTGTACATTACTGAACCTTGCAAATCATTAGTGCTGGCATCTAAAACAACAAAGCACCAACAGCCGTAGTGACAAACAACGTGAATTTACTGCAGTCAGAGGAGATTATTTTCAGCCTTGAGTATTTTAAATAAGGGACATATCAGCAGCCAGTTCTTACCTTCTTTCTCTTGAAGATAAAGGTGAGAATCGCTGCCACAGGGACACAAGTTCTCTTTCAGCCACTGAATCCCTCCTAATCCCATTCCAGACTGGGCTGCTCCCTTCTGTCTTCCCCAATCCCTCAGACTCCATGGCTATTACCCTTCCCATCCCACAGTAAGGCAGAGGCCCATCTTACCAGCATCATCAACTCCATTCCCCAGAGGGGATGCTTAGGTAGGAACCAGAGCAAAGAAAGAGAAAAAGGAGCCAGTGAACCCTAATTGCTGTTCCATCAGGCACAGCCAGGAAATAGCTGAGCCATCCCAGCTGGGCTCAGGTCAGCTGCCCTCACTCAGGGCTTATTTGAACCTCAACAGCTCTCGTCTGCTTGCAGTTCTGGTCTTGTCTTTGCTCTTCCCTAGCAAAGTTTTTGTTTCCTGCTGTCCTGGTTTCAGCCAGGACGGGGTTACACTTTTTTGTAGTAGCCAGGAGGGGGCCTGACTGTGAGGGTGTGGCCAGGACCCAGATTATTTTGATACCACCTCATCAATTGCCATGGCAGCGGAAAGGGACTCATTGTAGCCTCCAGAGAGAAGGGTGTTCCTTCTGTTATTAATATTGTTACTGTTCATTTTCTTATCTCATTGATGTTCCCTGTACATTGTTCTTATCTCAACCCATGACCTTTACCTTTTGTTCTTCCAAGGGGAGCAAGCAGTGGGTGTGGTTTTAGTGGGGATACTAAATTGCGGAATACCATTCCTAAACCATGACACCTGTGTGTTCCTGGCACAACTTCATTGCTTTGGGAGGGACGGGAGAGCTGCTGGCTGAGCTGGACAGTAAAGCTGAATCCCTGCAGTGACTAAGGCACAGGAGAGATGTACAATGCAGCTCTGTTTTGATGTCTGGGAACGCACATCTTGTTTCAAAACTCCCATTTAGAGCACACCTCAGAGAAGGCAAACCTTCTGCCTTTCTCAGCAGATGTCAGATGATTTTTCTACCATGCTGGCACTGAAGCTCCCCTGAGCTGCGTGCCAAGGGTTCCTGACCAGCAGTGCTCACCATAACACTGCTTCAACTGCTCAAGGCTGACTCTTGGTTTTGAGAAGTTTGGTGCTGGATTTGATTATCTTTTATTTTATCTCTGATCTTTGTTCTGCTGAGGGTTGCTTAAACATGCTCCTGAGGATGAGACTAAAAGTCAGCACTGAAGATAAAGACCTTCATGGATTATAATTATAATTTAGCAAATCTGAATTCCCCTGATCTAGATTGATTGAATATAGCATAATCAAATAAAACTTGTTACCTGGGAGGTATGAATGACACATGTATAACATAAAGATACTATTTCATTTTTCACTCAAAGTCTATAAATGTAAATTGCCCATTTCTGTTTGTCTAGAGATGCATAAAAATTACAGAGTTAATCTGAAACAAGTTCCAAGAAAACGTGTCACCCCTATCATCATGTAAACTATATCTGACATACAATGCAGGAAAATATTTACATTATAATATTTTCACATCCATGGGGATGTGAAACATCCCAGGAGCTGTTTAGTGTTTCTTCACTCTTCCTTGGGAGACACCAGGCCATCAAAGCCTCAGATGTGTCAAAAATGCTACAGGAATGTTCTGAACAGGCAAAGGCTGATCTGATGCGCTATTCTAAAAATGGAATAAAGTGCTGGTCTAATATTTTTAAAAGCTCTGGGATAAGTTGGTTTGCTGTGATCTGTTTCATGCTGTGCAGGAGCTCAGGAGCCAGAAGCATATGCAAGGAACCAGTGAAGCCCAGCAGACCTCACTGGTCTGAGAACCTGAAGCACACTATTCTGGTCACTCCAGAGCTGGAAGTACGTACTAGAGCTTGTCAAAAAACCAATCCAGTCTTTTCCAAGGCAGTAGATCCCCCTAATAGGTATAACCAGCTGTTCCATGCTGTTCCAGCTAGCTGCCCTGCAGGATTAATGGCTGGCAGTACACTTTGTATATGTTTTTTTCAAAAGCAATAAAGTTTAGAAAGGAGTACCACCCTGTGCTCCACTTTGTAAGTAAAGGCTTCTCATTTTCTATGAATTATTTTCTCCTTAGCTTAAAGAACCTCCCCAATTCAAAACTTAGGGCTGAGATTATTGTTCTGCATTAATGGGATGCTCTTGTAGGACGGATACAGTCAAGGTTAGGTCAGCCTCTGAATTTATAAACCCCATTATTGAAGGATTTTTCACATAGGTATAATAAATATTTATGCTAGATATTGTATTAGACATGTGCTGAAATTTGGGTAGAAGAAATTTTTTGATTAGTTAAAAGAGAACAAAGGAAAAGAATGGCTGAGCTGTCAGGTTGTATTTGGTGAACATTCATTACCTTCTCTCTTGGTTACTCACTGTGTATGAGCAATGTGTTCTTCCCTGTGTTTCATCCTAGACTCTTGAAACTGGGAGCCTGCTGATGCCTAAAATTCTCTAGTCTAGTATGACTACATTTTGCAAGCGGGTTGATCAAATAATTACATGTAAGTTTCGTAGTTAAAATGAGACATTCCTGAATGATGAATGTGGACGAGTACTCTAAACAATAGCAGCCAGCAAGGAGACCAGCTGTGCTTGAACGGAGTTTACTTCTTCCTTGCTCAGAGCAAGTCCGTGCTTGGTGCTTCAGCACTCAGCATGGCTCTGGGGACACGCAGTGGTGGACATGCCACAAGGTCTGTGTGCCCAAGCCTGTACCCAGCAGGGCAGAGCAGGGCTGGTCTGCATAAGGCAGAGATCCAGGGTTCCAATGCGTTAGCCTGGCAAGTACTGAAATCTTAGGAGTCAAACCCCAAATACCCAAAGTGCGGTAGAGGCTGTGCAAGGGAGGATCTCAAACAGAGACTTGCTGCAGCTGGAGCTGCAATGCCAATATTACCAATGACAGCAGTAACCACCTTCAGCAGAGCAACTTGTCAGTCACATTCTGGTTAGATGATCCCAGCACTGCTGCTCCTGGCTTTCACAATGCCTGCGCTGCACAGACAGATGTACTACTTCTCTGCAAGCTCAAGGAGGGAAGTGGGAGCAAGGTCACCTCTTGTATTCCCTTGACTCAGCAGTGCAAAAATGCCAGAGAGTGGTGATTAGTCACACTGCCAGCAGAAGTCATCTATGTTTCAATGCATAATGCATTGCATTTTTAATTTTTAGAGAGGTTTTTGCACCATTGTAAGTACAGACAAGAGTCCCGTGTGATTTTTTAAAATTATTTTGAAGTCTGCAAGTCTCGCGCACCCCCTTCAGCATAGCTTTGTCATGCTAGCGGGTGTCAGAAAATGTCACAAAACCAAATTAAAGTACCAGGCGAAGCAACAGCTGCATGTTACCTGGAGTCCTCAGGTTCTCCTGTTGTGTTGTTCGCAGTGCCTTCACCAGGAAGCCTGATGTGATACTTTCTGGTAAAACCCAAACTTTAGCTAGATGTCCCAGGATTTTCATATGGTTTCATCATACACATATATCATCTTCACAAATACCAAGTGAAGCAACAGTCTGGAGCAAAGTTCTTGTTTTGACTGTCTGGTTAGTTCTGGCTCTAGTTAGTAATAGAACTCCTAGGACCATTGGTAATGTTTGTGTTAGAAGTCCTGCTTGCTCAGTGAGCTTTAGAGTTAAACCATATCCTTCTTGGAGTAACTGTGTTCATTTGGCTCTGTGCTGACAAGATATGTAACACATACTCTGCTCTCTCAAGATGCTTGATGATCCCTGTCAATAAGCTTTTGTAAATAGGATAAGAGTATCACTCCTTCTGCATTCAAAGAACTAACACAGGAGTAGCTTCTGGAACCACTATTTGTATGCAATGACTGCAGAGAGAGGACTCTCATTGCTGCTGGTTTTTAGTTTAAGGATGATGTGGTCAGATAGTCGAGAGTTTTCAGCTCTGCTTTGGACAGCATTTTGCCATTTTCTCGGAACATTCTGCGGTGAAACTGCACCAATACTTATGAATTAGCAGTGACAGCTCTGCTGATGGTGACAGGATTGTTAGAGAGCTGCTGTGCATGTCAGTCACTTCCCTCTTGTATGTATTTTCATACTGATGAGAGGACAAAATGTAACACAATAAATGATGTCTCTCTTTGGCTGGCCCAACTGGTGACACTGCCTATACAGAATTAGTTGTGAGAAAATACCTTTAAAATCAGATATAGTTGAAGGTTGTATTGATTGCCAATTACTTAATTTAAGGATCTGCAGGAATCACTGCGGTGTGTAAAGGCGATAACCATGGGGAGGAAGGCAAATTAACAGAACACAAGCTATAAAAATTAGTCAGCTGTTCGAGCCACTGTTGTTGCTGTGTCTGGTGAACTGAAGTGTTGAAGAGTCTGATGACCTACAGGGTTAATGCAAATTACCACTTGCATATGATAAGGCTCTACCTTCCAAGTTTCCTAGAGCAGAGACTGCAAATTAAATTTACATGTTAATATAATTATAAATGTTTCTTCTTTAAACAGTGTTCATGTAGAGATTATTTTGACTGAAATGATAGCTACAGAAGAGTTGTATAATTATCATAAAAAGTAAAAAACAAAGTAATTGTTCTTACAGCAAGTCATACTTGTGAAGAATAGCCAACATAAGCTTAATTTCAGGCAATTTTTTTCCAATTACTGGTATGTATTTAGAAAATATCTCCTCAAATTAGAATTGCTTTAGCCTCTCACTTCAACTCCAAAACATTTTCCATGATAGCGTCTCTTCATATTTTAATTGACTGGTAAATTAATGCAAGCTGTAACTGAGATAATGTTGCAAGGCCATGAAATCAGGGGAATTGAAAATTTAGAGCAAAGATGCTAAGTTTACTGAACTTTGAAGCTTGCCTTGTTTTTCTTATTCTCCTGTAATTTCTTCTATCATTAACATTCATATGGACTGGTACAGTTTTGTATTAATTCTTGTTACAGTACCTCACATTGCTGAATATATTTGTAACTTAGAGACAATTGCACTTCCTACCACAGTATGATCTTCCTTCAGTCAGTAGATACATTGGATATGAAACTTCTAACAGCTGGTTTTAGTTCTTATTTACTTGCCATTACATGTGTCAGAGGTGTCTAGGAAACAGCTCCCAGCTTTTGCTCCATATGGGAACATGGTTGCTGCCACGGCACCGTGGAAGAAGTCCAAGCTCAGAGTCTTGTCCTGGCTTCACAAGTTTAGTAAAACTAGTCCTAGCTGAAAATCCCCCTCTCACCTTTGCAAATGGGATGTTTGCAACAGTGAGATTTAAGCTGTATTACTTCTTCACAGGCAGAGAGTAAATGAGAGAGGTTCCTTTCTACAAAGATGATCAGTCACTGATGTGGGTTTGGATGCTCTGGCTTTTGCAGTGGCACTGAGCAGATGGTGGTGATTAAACACTAAATAGCAGAGCAGTAAGTTATGTTCCTTGTAATCAAGTTACAGCTGTGCATCAAAACTGTCTCACCTGTAAAGCTGGTCTGTAACTTGCTTTACTGTGAAAGTACCACAAAAGGTGTCCCTGTATGTCTTGGTGTCAGCAGCAGTGCTCTGCTGGGTTTTGTTTACTGCAAACAAGACAGCCATCAGAGTTAAGTCTGGAGAGAGAGTGAAGATTGGATCGTGTTCCCCGAGACTAGTTATAAATTTTTTTTACCAGCAGAAGATGCTCCAAGCCTCACACCCCTGCTTTTACTTTCTTTTTTTTCTCCTGAAAGAAGGATAAACAAAGGCCTGCCCACTTGCTGGTTTGCTTTTGACAGGACTTTGACAAACTTGCACACAACAGATTATGCCTATGTCTCAAGGTATAATCTACCTACCCAGTTTCAGTAAGCCGGTTATGGAGCAGGGTAAAAAATATAACCAGAAGAATCCAGAGGGGAAAAAGCCCAACTATTTATTAACTCAGTGAGGAATTGCTTATTGTAACATGCAGAGAAGTGGATCCTTAGTCAGCCAGCCAGCTGTCATTGTGTAAGGGAAGAGGAGGGGATGGAGTTCTGCGTCAGTGAAAACTGGTGGTCTCTATTAAAAAGGCCACTGGAGAAGGACTTCAGGGCCAAGTCTGCTGCTGGTGAATGTGCTTAATAAACCCCAGTGCTGCTCCTCAGTGGTTGTGTCAAGGATGCTGAGAAATGCAGGGGCGCTTGTCCAGTACACTCAGTACCCAGTGGCTTACAGGCGCTTGTCTGTGAGCAAAGAATGCACTTCCACTCTAGGACCTTTTCAAAATGAAATCATGAAATCCTTTTGCTTTCCAACGGCACATTTGGTGCAATGGGGGAGGGAACTGCCTTGTGTGTACTCAGGGCGTTGATGCAGGCAGCCATTCAAGAGAAACAGTCATCTTTAATGCTAAGAGCGAGAAGTGCCAATGTCCAGTGAGACAGGAGAACATACAATTCTGTCAGTCTTGTTTTGCAACGCAGCCAGATTCTTCCCACACCACCATCTCACTGCACTGCCAGCGCACAGGACATCTGTAACATCACACTCAACTCTCACAAGCCTAAAAGCATTAATAATGCAAAACATTCTTACAAGAGACCTAATCCACTGCAATGATTGGAAGGAATAATATGTGGGAATGCACATATAAGGCAATCAGATATCTTTGAATCTTTACAACAAGGACACTGTGATTGGGGGATTAAAATTTGTTTTAATCTAAAGAGGCAGTGCAAGTATTTACAGTGAATTATTCACAATCACATGTAACTGCATGGTCTTGCAACGGATTTTCAAACAAGAATCTTCTCCCACTGCTCTGTTAATGGAGCAGATTTCCAGAAGGCTGCAGTTTTGAATCGCTCAGAACTACCTGAAGTGATAGTCCTTTTCTCAGCTTATGAATTAATTCTGATCACCAACTCAATTTATAACCTCTAATTTGTGAAACACTTTCTTCTGAAATTCATTCCCCACAGTGATCATCTGTCAGCCTACTTTATAAGTATACATATAAGCAATATATATAATTTGGGCATGAATTTGTTCTTTTAACAGCCATCATAAAATAATAAGTTTTTTCTCTATTATGTGGAGTGTGATTTTCTCTTTGTATAACAGGTCTTTAATAAGTACAGTAAAAAAAAATTCCTGAATCCAGTAACATTACAACAGTTGATATCTGTATTTATTGTAATTACCTAGAAAAACAAATATTTTGATCACCACTTGCTGACCTGGCTACTGTTAGTGACTCTGCCACATGCAAAGATTTTCAAATTGACCTGAATTTTCATATCCATAAATTACTGCAAGCACAGAAGTATTAACATAAAGGATTTGGAGTGCATTTTATTTAGCTCACATCTTTAATTGCTAGGCTTACAATAAAGACTTTTATTGACGGAAATACAGTGAAGAGTTGTATAGAATATGTTCTGTTAAGAGTCGTTTGTTCCAGAAAGTTGGTGCAAAATTTTCACACTGCCTTAAAAATCCCTCAAACCCTATACCTAATTTTGTTTCTCTGCTTACTCTGAAGATCTTTCTAAACACTGGCAACACTTGCTGTAGATTTAAAGGTTGTAGTTAAATTATTTTGTAGCTATCCAATTTGCTTTATCTACTCCATCTGTTACGCAGAGTTTTATTTTTCTCTCAAAATGTTCTATAACTCTTGGAATTTTAAGGATTTCATTATTTTTAGTGTATTACTCTGTATAACAATCTCTTAACAATGCTGGACCATATCCAGATCCTTTTGCAAAGGCATATCACAAAGCGTGTACAGTGTGACACAACTTTCTTGGAGTGGCTCTCTGTGACCTGTGTTGCACCTAGGATGCACTGCTATTTTCACCAGAAGACGTGATTAATCACTGAAATAAACTACAGCAGCATATTCACTGTTTTCTGAACTCCTCCAATGGAGACTGCTGATATACATGGAGCTGGGTTAGGTGGTGCTTCCTAACGTTAAACCGAGTGGCAGCACCTCTGACATGGCCCTGTCCTGTTAATTCATTGGATTATCCCGAAAGAAAAGTGCTGTTCGATCTCTCAGCTGACTTTTGTTTCACTGAGGAGATCAAGCAGCCAGTATGCACTGACTTACATGCTGAGAAAACTACAAAAAAAATCCAAGTGAAGATGCACAAATTCTGTGTAATACCTGGCTTCAAATTAAACACACAGACATGCTTGGGAAGCATAAGTTTAATTCAGGCTCAGAGTACAAGTGTAGAAATTTCAGGTGAGTTTATGAATTACTCTGTCTCTAATGAGTTACTGTTAATTTATTCTAGACAAAACCAATGTTTGCCACCAAAGCTTATGGAAGGAACAGGGTTTTTGTTTTTCCTGTTTCTTTGCTGAAGGAAGCTTTTCTTCAGGACAGAGAGAGGCTTTTTTAGATACCTCTTCTCTGTCTTTTCCAGGCCACTCCTCAACATATTGAAGAATTCTGGATTTTGCTTTTTGCTAATGGGGCCTCTAGTGAGCCTGGTATGATAGCAATATGAAGCTTCTAACTATTAATTAAGAAATCATTAACACAGGGATTCAGGGAATCTCCACGATTTTAACAGACCCCCTGTTGATTCTGGGCACATACTGCCTCTCTGTTTCCTTTTTTGAAGACTGTAGGAAAACTCCTACGCAGTTATAACTGAACTTTCATTTTGCTCTGGTGTCTGGGGTGTTAATATTTGATCATGGATTTGCTACCAATAACTGCGAAGGAAAATTGTTGATGGAAAAGCTGACAGCTGTTTACAGCAAATCCTAATGCTGTGTCCTAGATTAGCAGAAAAGCTTGACACATTGATGTTTAAGTCTTTTTTCATGAATGTTTCATCACTAGCAGTAATAAGTCTTTGTACGTCAATAATTTTCTACTTGATCCCTCTGATTTTCTTCCAAATTAAGTCATATTCTCACTTGCACTATCACCTAAATGCCAGATGCTCAAAGCCATTTAGGCATATCTGTGCTGACTGCCACACCACAGCAGCTTTTAAGGCATGTGGGTTTTGCAGCAGAACTCATGAACATGCCCTGGGTGGATTGGCTCCTGCAGACACGGGTGGGCACTCAGGGAAAGAGTACATGGTGCACAGGGAAGGAGTACATGGCAGCTGGCGTGGGAGGCATAATGGGTGCCCAAGCAACCCTACAGAGCAGATGTCGTAGAGACATGTGGCTGAAGCCTTGCTGGGCTGCTTGGCTCAAGGATGAGTACCAATGTGAGCCTGGCACCAGAGCTCTGATCTCCTTTGTCCTAGAAGCCAACATGCCCTATTTGCTCATGGTCAACCACCTCACGCTGTTTCTTGTACTGCTGAGATGTGTGTCAGGGTGCAAGGAGGGCTGCTTGCTCCCAAAAGGCAGGTGAGGTGGGAACTTAAGTGACTGATACTTGTAACTGGCCCCAGCAGTACAGAGAGGAAAAAAAACCCATGCCCTAACACTCACCTGGAGGCACCCTCTGCACACCCCTGGGTGAGAGCTTACACTTCATGGTGGAGGATACAGGACAGACTGCAGACTGAGCCTCTGCTCCAGTGAACTCCTGGTTGTTCAGCATGCTCTGGCAAATCACTGACAAAACACGTGGTGCATTTCCTGGGAGACTGGAGTTTTACTTGCCTTAAAAGCTTTTATGAGTTCTTTTGCTACCTTTAAAATAGTGCTCATTTTCTCTCGTAGCAGGGGAGAAGAGCCTTTCTCCATGCAGTTATTACTCTGCTGTTTTCCATGGCAGTACATGCAGTTCAAGGTATCAGACCCTGTGGGCAGAAGAACTGCAGTTAGGTCCCTAACCATAATGCCACCTAGAGTGAGATTTTTTTCTGATGATTTTACTTCAGATTTTTCAATTTAGCCCTTAAATCTTCAGATTAGGTGAGTATCACAGCTTCTATTTGCTAGGAAGACACCTTCCCAGTCTCAAAACTCAGGATAAAAAAACTTGAGACTTCAAACACCAAAGTGCAACTCTTACTTGCTTTGCCATAAAAATATATATTAAATTATTTTTAGACATTTCTTATGACCTTTTACAGGACAGTAGGTGCAGAAAGTGTATTCTGAATACTTAAAGTACAATTAATTACTTGCATGTCACGTACTTGTGAATGTGGAAGTCCAGCTGGTAAAACAAGAGATAATAAATAAGGAAATGTTTAGCCTGAAGACTGAAACTCATTATGGGACTTACTGTGTGAACCAAAGCTGCAGCAAATAGGTCAGCATACTTTCAACACAATTGGGCTTTGTTAGTCAAGTTTAAAAGAAACTTTTCAAACAAGTGGGTATTTGTAGCACGCAGAACTTTAATTGTAAGCTCCTGTTGCCCCAAGTATGTTAATAATTTTTTTTTTCCCCAGTATTATATTTTCTTCATCTCACCCCCCAGGTTCTCTCAAGGAACCTCATTTTTCAGCTAGCCTTCACTCTCAGGTAAATAAGCTGTCCTGTAGCTATAAGTCACCTTGTGGATTTATTAGAGATGAATCAATTAATTGTATCTGTAGGGAGAAAACTGGCATAGAAATGAGGTAAGAGAGTAGACGGGTGCAGCGGTTAATATCCATGAGAAAAATTTGTTCTCTCTTCTCCTTCACAGAGTTCCCACGTAAGCTGGCAAAGCAGGTGTCAAACCGCCCACAGATAACTATACCTGTGTACCTTATGCTCATGTATAAGTGAAAAATACTATGAAAAAAGTTTCAGTAACTTCCATCTACTACAAAGACAGTGAATGAAAAGTGTAAATTAGCCCCCTCCATGCAGCCCCGCTCGTTTTGCCTCAAGAGGTCCCTGGCTGACCACAGCTATTTGTTTGTTCCAACTTTTTGTGTAGGACAAGCACATTTGGCGCTCTGCCCTGACCTGTCAGGCCACAGCCCGTCTCTGTGAAGTCAGGGACACACTCTGGCACAGGTTTTCAACAGGTCAGCACTGAGTTTTCTTGCTGTCCTCTGCCTCCTGGCTGTTACTGCTGCAGGTAAGAAAATACCCTTTAATGCCTGCAGGGCATCCAGTAGCCAACCCAGTTCATAGGGTTGGGAGGAAGAAGCTGCCATTCAGAGTAATTTAAAAACAGGGAAAATCTGGGGAGTCTGAAAGGACTGCATGGCAGGTTCTTGCCATAAGAACAGCAGGTAGTGTGGGAGTGAGGACGAGGAAAACACGGAAGTGGGAAGAAGCACAGTGACCCACTCAGGGATTGCCACTGCTACTCGCACTCTACCAGCCGTACATAAAAAGCAGTGTATGATCGCGTTTTCTTGGCCTGTTGTACAAAGGTCACCATACAGCTCTGTTGAGGATACTTATCAGTTCGTGAGGGCCTGATCATCACCACCGAGCTGCAAGATTCCGTGCAAATTGAACTCATTATTTATCGTAATATACCTAAACATAGGTATGCGCTTTTCTCACAAGTAGCCTCGTCCCAGCAATGACTCTGTCCAGCTGTGTTACAGAGTGGTTCCTTAATATAACATCATAATGGTACTTCAGGCGTGAAAGGGATCTTGTATAACTGCAGACACAAGTAAGAGGCGTACACTTGTGATTTCACCTTCCCTTCTGGGCCCTACTGATACATGAACTGTTCCCAGATACAATTTTAAGTCAAAATGACCTACTTACCTTTAAACAGCTCTGCCTAAAATGACTCGGATAAAATGAGAATGGATTTCATTACTGACCTAAAATAATTTTTAAGTGAAATTTGTTGAACTCTTAAAAAAGAAAATTTTTATATGATTCTGTACTGTTGGGCTTCTTTTAGAAAGTAATTCAATGTTGAAAAGATATTATTTTTCTGTAGTATTCCAGATCCAAATTGAATGAATATGCATAAACAATTTTGGTCGTAAGTCTGTTTATCTAATTTTACCAAACAAAAATCATCAGGGATAAGCTTTGGCGATATTATCGCCAAAGAAATAAAAAAAATATTTTATAACTATTTTGAATCAAAAAATGGAAATGTTTAATTTCTGTAAGATTAATTCCATGGGTTATGACATTCCATACTTTTTACACTTATGTATTGGAAAATATTTTGTTAGCACTTGTTAGCATTTTCTGGTTAATAATTTTTTTGTGGGTGAAACAATAGTCTTCATTTAAAAAAAAAAGAAGTTAATTTTTGCTTTTTATTTCAGTTTTCCTGTGACAAATATGTGTGATACCTCAAGCTATTCTTGTTTGTGTGACAAGATGCCTGTGTCACTTTGACTGAGATGCACCTGATTTCACTCTGGTATTTCACAGAGCCCAGAAGCAATCTTGTTCACAAAAAGGAATAGCAAATGGAGAGAAGCACTGAGGATAGATTGCCTGTTCTAATCTATGGGTGGGAAAGCTTACACAACTTAGTCCTGGTGCCACTTGGACATGCTTTTCACTGGCACAATTTCTTCCTTCTAGGTGTGATTTTCCAATTTGTCTTAGCTCATGCAAAACCAGAGCGAGCCTTGCTAATCGGTGAGGGACCTGAAGTTACCCAGCAATTTAGATTTCTTATGGTGCCCAGGAATTGCCTCTAAATGGCTTCCCCAGGACTGGAACTGGGAAAAAAATAAAATAATAGTAAATGTCAAAAGAGAGAGTATGCAGTCAGTTGCCTTGGTGAACAAACGCTGCTCCAACAGAAGCACTCCTGGATGGCTCAGGAGTGATCTTCATTTCATCAAGTGAGGCTTTGCCAGTTCATTTAAGGTCAGGGCTCTGCCAGCACGCACAGTCTGTGCTGGGTCTATGGGAGCCTCTGGGGGTCTTTCCATTGTCTGTAGTAGGAATGGTTTAAGGCTTTATCTCTCAAATAATTTTTGCCCAAATATGTAAAACTATCCTCACATATAAAATATTACCTACATAAAATACTCTACCACCACAGAAGCCATGATTCTGCATGCTGTTTTGGTTCTACAAAACTCTGTGGTACTGCAGAACCATTTGCTAGTAAGTGAAAAAAGCAGTTCTATAGGCTTTTTTCTCTTCCAAGCTGAAAACACATTAATATTTATTACTGAACAGGTGTAACTGAAATTATGAGGAACTCACTTGTATGGTGCCACAATTCTCAGCTAGGTAATTTTAAATTTGTAATTAGATTTTCTCCAGCAATTTAATTACTGACGCTAAGGGAGCACCCATATTCCAAGAGAAAGATGAAGTAAAAGTTGTTTTATTGCACAACTTACCCTCAGATTCTAAAAATCAGTGGAAAAACTCCTCCTCCAGTTTAGCTGATTCTGCTCAACATACAGGATTCAGTCCTCTACTGCATGGCTGGTGTGGTTATGACTCTCTGCGTTCATTGAAAATTAAAACTGCCTCAAGGAATTCAGAGCAAGCACCAGACTGACATATGCAGATGATGAAAGAGTGATCCTGTGAACTTATTTATGAATAAAAATTCCTTTGTTACTGTTAGAAAGTTTTCTTTTGCAAAAAAATGGAGTTTCTTTATGTGTGAAAAAATATTCCTTTTCTACTCCAATTCCCAGCACTTAATTCTCAGCCTACCACTTGACTGTTTTTCATGGACACCAAGAGTCCTTTGATGTTAGAACCATATTCAAAGTGGGGGTAATGACTCCTCCATCTGATCCAATCAGAGGCATTAAATTACAATGGTTTATTTTGTAAAAACAACAGTAAATGTGAACATTTGCTTTATAGCTCCCAGGGCTCTCTTTTTGAAATAAGCTTTCCTAATAGTTGAGATGAGCTTGGAGAAGCCATTAAGTTCTTTCCAAAATTACACTTTAAAGATCATGAAGATTTTTTGCTCAGCTGTCTCTTCTTTTCTCTCCCCCTCTCGCACACCCATTGGAATCAGTACAGTCTCCTCTCTGCAGGGCTCTGCCAGACAGGCAGCTGTAGATGCCCCCTCTCACAGCAGTCCAGGTGCTCATACAGATCCCTCACGGCTGAGCAGCTCTCTGCTGGTGGGCTTGTTGGATCATCCCACGTGCTGTGCTGCTGACACATTGATCCACGTCTGGGTTCTAGCCCTGTGATAAGGAGGTACTTCATCACAGGACATCTGGGTGAGGACCAGCACATAAGGCACGCTGGGGCTCCAGGTCATGAATACAACATAGATTCAACTTCTGTCAGGTCTGACTGTGCCCTGCTGTTTCCAGTCCTTCAAAGGTGTCCAAGTAGGTCTCCTGTGTCCCACACAATGCCCCAGCTGTCACTGTGCGTCTCCCTTGGCCTCACACCACAGAAAGCTGGCCCTGCTGGGCTTAGACAAGTGCTGCCTTTAACACGATGCTATAAGGAGATGCAATGTGTGTAGAGAGAGTTAATGGCTCTGATGAGTCAAATGCCTTGTCCACGGACTTTAACGTCATATTTTCCATCTGTTCAATCTGAATGAAGTCCAAGAAGGATCAGCTACACCAGGGCAGCCATCTGGAATGACTCAGAAATCCAGTTTTGGCAAATGTCTTGAGACAGGTACCTGTGCTGATCACAGTATAGACAGATGGAATAAAGGACACGTAGACTGCACCAAGGGCTTGTAAGCTGGCTATAGCAGCAAACAGCCTTGACGTAGTCAGGAAACATGGCACTCCAACGTGGAGAGAGATTCCAAAACACTACATGGCTTTCTGCCTTAATGCACTGTCAGGAACGGACAGTTATGGGCCCTGCACAGACCATGGTCCCTTTTCTAGATGCTTTGAAGAGGAGCAGTGGCCAAGAGCTGTTTTTGCACAGCCGTAAGTTGGAGCCCAGCTAGGTTTGCTGAGAGTCTGTGGAGAGAGCTGCCCGCCACCAGGTAAAGGGGTCTCCCCTCCCAACACCTTTAACACACGGTCAGGACATTTTCTCCCAGCTGGCTGCTGTCTCACAGACACTCGGCAGAGGAGCAGGGTCAGCCTGGAGCTGGAAGAGAAGGCTGGGGGCTTCCTCTCACCTTCCTTTGCTTTCCTGTGTTTATTGGATCTCCAGCTCCAGCCATTGCTGCTGCCAGCCCTTGGCACAAGGCCAGCAGGTTCTGTGCCACCCAACCTACATCCTGGGAGGGGTGAGCAGCGACTGAGCAGGGCTTCCTACAACCAGGGGATGGCAGTCACCATGCTGAAGCCTGACAAGTGGGAACACAGGGATCTGATCAATATCTTCCTGAACTTACCGGAAAAGGGAGCTGTAATGACAGCCCCCGAGGGAACGATTTCAGAAGCAGCCACTTCCAAGTCCATCCTGTACTCCCAGTGCTATTTTCTTGGCTGCCTTATCCCTGTGTTGTGCTGACCAACATTGAGAGGTGACAGTGTCATAGATTTTTATCAAGGCAATCTCAAGCCCTGTTCTGCCCACCAGACACAGCAAAATGTAACCTACAAATGCAGTCCATGTCTATGTCTAAGGTGCTGCAAAGCACCACCTCAGTCTGCGCGTCAGGTGAGAGCGAACTGACACCCCTTCTGTGTCCCTCAGTCTCATAAAACCCCTGGGAGGCCTAAGATCTTCAGAGCTGCCCATTGCTCCATAACCTGTGCTGATAATTTTTTTATTGTCTAAGTACTCCCAATGTGAACTGTGGTTTCTGGAGATGTGTATCTGGAGTAAAGTGGTCTGATACTTAAGTCAGCTATTGTGCGTTGCAGTAATAGATCTTGCAGATATTTGCAAAGAGATGCAGTTATTGTCCTTACTTTAAATGTGGGATGGGAAGTGATTTTCTCATTGTCACCCAGAAGAGTAAGGAGAGAATAGGATGCTTTTCTCTTGATCTTAAAGCTAATATGTGTAATTTTAAAAACATGCTGCTCCTGAGTGCTATGGAGTTTTTTATCCTTTTTCCACAGATACTTGCATACTCAAGCACAGAACCCCACTGTTATATTTTAAGCATATTTGCTACTCTGTGTATGGGAATGTTGTGTAGAGCTAGTCAGGATTTTTTATAAAGTAAATTTCAGGAAGAGCCAATTTCTTGTTGCAAAAAATCTTCTGTCCAAATTTGTTTTGACAAATCTTTCAATGGCAAGAGCCTTTGGAATTTAGAATCTGATCCAGATGGGATTCTATATTCTAAAGAGAGTCCTGCATATCAGAGTGATGCATAAAAACTACTTGGTTTTGCTCTTGTGCTTTTTCTGGTTTAATGAAAGCACAGTAAAATGTGTTTGTTTCATTTATAAACCAGACTTCAAAAAAATTCTGTCATTGCCTTAATAGTCAGAACACAATGGCCTTAATATCTCATTCATTTGAAAAGCCTTCATTTGCATAGTCCTCGCTGTTACTGTGATGAAATTACACGATCTCATTAACCTCTTGGGACAGATCAGAGCTGCCAGGGGTTGTGCTGCTTCTGAGGATGTGCGGTGTTAGCTTGTAGGTCCCAGGAGAGCCACCACTTAGGAATATGTATTATATTGAGATATTTTTGTAGCTATTTCAGTCCTGAGTCAATACTGCAACATTTTAATATTTGATGTTTTATGAATGTTCTGGTGTGCTTCCCATTCTATGAAGGTAATTATGAGATGCCTTGGGCTAGAGGAAAGTCTTAACCCTATGATTGAAGAGCTCCAATAATGTCATTAAAATTAAAGAGATTTAGTCATGGGTTTTGAGGCAAAAAAAATCTAATTATCATACCTTAACTTGAGGAAAAAAAGGAAAAAAGAAAAAAAATTAAACTGTGAGAAAAGTCTAGGAGGTGCAATTTTAAGATGTCAGGAAACTTATTGATATATTACATGCTTTGCAGCCCTCTGAGTGGGAAGTCATTCAGCTAGAGACATATTTTTGATCCTGCATATTTTTGATCCAGTGTGCATATGTTTACAGTGATACACTCTTTCTCTAGACTTGTTTTCACCTTTCTAGGAAAGATATGACTATTCTGCAACAGAAATATGTGATAGATTTGAAGTTTCCTGCTTGCATGCACTCATGAGGAACTCCCAAAAGCAGTGTAGGAGTGGCAGCCCTTTTTTGGGGTGCAGGGATGTGGGGAAGGTGCATCCAGCTCTGCGAACATCATCTTCTTTTGGGTGTATATGGAATATTAAACCCAAGGTGAAATCTAGCTCTTTGGAGTCCAACGGTAGAACTTCATTGATGAGAGCTGGACTGGGTTGCCGCTCCTCTCAGCTGGTGTTGGCCGGACTTGCCCCTGTGTAGGAAGCCTGACCATGTTTGAAGACCAGATCTGAGGAATGGCAGGTACCAGGGCATGGCCAGAGCCAGCTGCTGGTGGAGGGCAGGCCAGATGAGGTGACTCCAGCACAGGCCACCCTCCCCTTGCTGCTGGACATGGGTGCAAAGCATGGGTGGAGACCCCTGAGGAAGATGGGTTGGGCTCATGAGGGCTGGCAGCACCCTCAGGACCCTGACAAGCAAAATGAAGTCAATTTATGGATAGCAAAAGCTAGGAAAAATAATTTAAATCATACATACTGATAGTCTCTCACACAGTACTATGCAGGATTAAGCCTCCATAACAGTATTTTAAATCCCAAATGATTTGTCTTTTGCATACAAAATGATGTACTGTCCAGCTGTGGCTCCTTCTCCATCTTTCTTGTTCACCTGAGAATAATTATTTTTCTATCATGTGTAAACTCAGAGGAGATGCTAGTCTGTGATGATATTCCCTTTTGAATGGTTGATCTAGTTATTTAGATCTACCTCCTTTCCTCTTTTCTCTTGTGTTTCGCCTGGTGTGAAATTATTTCTTGACCTTTCCATTCTATGTAATTTTTCACATATTTTTTTAAATTACCAAGCTTAAAATTGCCTACAGAAGTCACAATTGTGGCTAAGGATAAAGAACCTCCTAATGCTCAGGACGGTTTTGAAATTTCTCTATTATCTAGGATTTGCAAAAGTCAGGAAAGAAATCCTAAGAGATCTTTTACCAATGTGTTTACAACAGTTCTCCTATTTCCCTGTGCAAGTGCTATGAGGACAACCTTGTTTGTTCTGGCTGTATCAATTTCATTACATTGCCAAATGCTTCTTTTCCCAGAGTTATGTGTTGCTCAGGTGTTGTATTATGTTTTGCTCAGACACTGGCTTCATTGGAGTTACAATATTACTCCCAATCTTTGAAGCAAACACTAACTTTCACCTAGATTTATTTATAATTCACGTAGATTTATTTATTATTATTATTATTAACTCCGAAGTTTATTCCTATATTTACATTTATGCATTAGAAATTTTGGGTTCTGCAACAGTTATAAGTGCTAGAGATATGAGAGTCTAACATTGTATGACTGTCTCTCTATAAAATCAGTTCTGTTTGTAAGTGAAAATACTCTCCCCTATGTTAAAGTAGGGAAGACATGAGCAGGAAGTTAAACAAGGAGATCATCCCTAACCCTTGCAGACACAAAAATGCAGTGGAAGTTACTTTTATGCAGGGAATAAAATATAGCCTGCCCTTATTACAGTGTACTGGAAAACTTAAAAAAGAAAACCTCTTGAGGCTTTGATATTTTTTCCTACTTTATCCAGTTTCATAAATGCTCAGAAAATCTGTGTCAGGTTACCTGGCAGGTTGGAGAGCAGGCTGTTGTTGAAGTATGGATGTTACTAACTCAAAAGCTTTTTGCACAGGGCATTTGCTTGCAACTTTCTGAAGCATGGCTTCCTTTATTTCTAAGGAAAAAAAAAGGCATACCTAGGTGATATTAGTTTAAAAATAATTACAGTGACTTCATTTTTAAACCTTCAAGGTTAATGAATTTGAAACTCTTTGTTTCAGCCAGTTTTGTCTTGCAAAGCTGTATGAATTTTATAAGCCAAAGCAAATGATATTAAATACTAATTTATATTTTCGATCTATTAAGGTGACCTGTCTGGAGGGTATATTCCAAGGAAGCAAAAGATCTATTTTAAGATGTTTTACTAACTTTATCAAGATTTTAATATAACATTTTTAAAAGGCCTGTGTACTACAAAACTCAAATTCAATGTATCTTTTTACTTAAAAGAATGTCTTAAGAATACCTAGCAAAAATGAACTAAATTCTTTAGCAATTTTTTGAAAGATAAGACATATTAATATACAAAAGACTTAGAGAAAGCATCTGCCGAATATTTCATATGATTACAGGTCATACAGGTCTGTTAGTTCGAACTATAATATTGATATTTTCTTTAATAAATGAAAAAGTATCCAATAAGAAAATGCGCAGGCATGTAGGAATGTTAAATTATCCAGTGGATAATTTAGTTATAGGAAAGATCTTATGTTGTTCCCTAATGCAGTAAGAATTGTGAGAACAATACAAACCTGTGAATGAGAAGGCCATAGAACCGGGGTTATTATCTTTTTGTATCTGTAGTGACTTAATAAAAATTTTGAACGGAAATTTATACGATTCATATTCTTTGTGTGTGGTAGAAAAATAAGCCATATAACAATTTATTTAGAAGGCAGAAGATTTTTATTTAATATTAAAAATATAAATTGGAGAGGCATAGAGAATTCTAAGCAAGCCCAGCATTTAAAATTGCAGTGGCTACCTTGTGTTTCCATTCTTAGAAATGGAAAAACTCTCTTTGTCTACCTTTTTCTCTGAAGCAAATTCTTCATGACTTTATATTAAAAAATAAAAGAAATAGCCATCCCATCAACTTTTCACTTTATCATCTGCATCATATGCTTTCTGTACTGCACATTTAGAAATACGAAATAGTAGATGCAGATGAATCTTTGATTTTGAACCTGATTATGCTCATTTGGCTTTTGAATATAGTTTTGTCTGCTCTATCCACAAGTGATTATTTGTTTTCTGATCTCCTGCTCACCTGGAAATCTTCCTTTTCACTAAGCTGTATTTGTCTTTAACTGTTCTTGTGAATGTAGTTATCAGTAGGGTCTCACCGTAAATAATTTGGATCTGAAGCTGCCAAAAGATTGACTGTTGTCTTTTGTATTGGATACCATGATCAATATGACCATGTGAAGACCTCTTGAGACATCAATATTTGATGGTGGTGGTTAGTTCTCAGTACGGGCTCGCCATTCAGCTTAGCCTTGGGTAAACCGTGGAGTTGGACTTCAGTTGGCTTAAACCTGAATTCTAAGGCTAAAGAAGAAAACCGTGCTCTTAGAACCGGTGTCCTTCATACTAATGTCCTCAGGCAACTGAATTCCTCTTTCTTAGAGTCACTGGGAAGGAAGTTTTACCTGTGAGACTGGCAGCGATTTCTTACCAATCAACCCATGAGAAACTCAGCTCAACTTACTCTGGTGGCTGACCTTCGGGTAGTTCTGTAGCTCAGCAGGAACAAGTCACAGCACAATTCTCTTGACAGTTGCGTTTGTACTTTACATGTGTACACACCTCCAAACAAACAGGAGGAAATGCATTTGAAAACACTTTATTTCATTGTCAAAACTATCTTTCCTCTATGATATTGTGATTGGGGAAAATGCATTTAAGTTACTGCTCATTCTGCTTGAACTGACTTTCTGACTGTGGAAAGGCCCAATTTTGATTCTTTCTTGTTTTCTGTGTGGCTTTCTGATCACATACTCATTAGCAAGGCTAATACCTGATGGGGTATTTTCTTCCAGAAAAACGTCCTTTAAAAAAACAGTTCAAAATATGCTTGCAGCAGAGACATCTTTCATGATATCTACATGAAATACTCCTTCTTTACCTATACCTACACTGTGTCCACTATTGTGTATTTCTGGTTACATTCAATTCAAGGACCTTTCTTTGATTTTTTTCCTTCCTCTAAAAATTATTCATACACCCTAAGCAGTTTAAAAGTATTGTTGTATATACATACATACACATGAAATCATTACGGAAACGCTTTATACATCTTCTGATTAAAGGAATACTTAGTTCTTAAAGCAATAGGAATGTTTTCTTGTAAAATAATTTACTAAATGATGAAGAAATAAATAACATGTTTTATTCACTTTATCTGCAGTATTTTTTCCAACTTTTTGCATTATAAAATACAGATTTTAAATTAGGTTAGTTTACTAGATATCCAGGTTAATATGTTATGTCACAACTTGAAGCAGCAAATCATTGTAGGATAATGTTTGCTTTGCAGACTTTCTAATCTTTTACTTTTCCGGACAGGTACAGAATTGTCTTGTCCTCATAACCTGAGTGATTATTGCAAGAATTTTTTAATCTGATCATACTAAATAAATTGAAAAACTTAATTTCTGATTTTCAATGAATAAAACAGAAGAAGTGATACAGAAGGATTTGCCATTTCTACAGTAATTTCAGCTCCTTGCTCCTTCAAATCCAATTTTGCATACTAGTGATAAACCCATTTGTCACTGATTGTCCTGTGACCTTGTTAGCATGTATGTTTTTGGAAATCTTTGTCCTTCTTGGCCTAGAGATAAGGAAAATAAGATAGTGAGGTGAATGGGACCTCTGATGAGCAGTAGGTGTTCTGTTTATTATCAGCTTGAATGATAATTGGCAAGGTATAATGTTGAAGCACACTCAGACATTTCATTTCACTCCTCACAGTGTGGCTGGGTTTTCTTTCCAGTGTATCACTTAGCACCACTTCCGTGTTTGTTAAGCCTTTTCATTTCCCTTTCAGACAAGCAAAAATGCCTCTCAAGAACCTTTCTTTACCTAGGTTTGTCTCTTTAATCACTTTCAACCCTCTGATTTCTCCTCTTTTGGACCATGTCAGAAAATTCCCATAGGCCTTTAGGAAGGTTTTGCCCTCTATACTAAGGCAGTTTTATGTGATGATACAATAAAAGCAACTAAATGAATGGCTTGAAGGATGTTTTTCCAGACTTTCAGGTAAAAAAAAAAAAAAATTTAGAAAATTCCTTAATTGTAAAATATTTTGAGTTATGTATTTAGGACCTGTAGAAAGCTAGAGTCTGGCAGCTCTGAAAAGAGAAATGATTGCTAGAGAAAGCATAATATATTTCAAAGATATATTTCAAAGATTTTGCCAACCAAACCCACCAACAGAACAACAGAAAAATTACCTAATGAACCATGATTTTGGAGAGTCTACTGCTCACAGTCTAGGCTAGTCAAATCTGTGACATTTCTGTTGAGAGGAAAAATGCACCTCTGAGCTACAGTGGGAGATTTTTGTTTATGCTGAGCAAACATATAAAAATTTTTATATGAATGACTACTTTCCAGAGAATACAAAACATATGGGTAGGTACTCAATGTCATTATATATAAATACTGTAACCATAACCTTTGTCTGGGATGGAAAACAAGTGACTGTCCCAGCCTACTGAGACATTGTCATTCAAGCAAAATTAATCAGTCTCATTTGAGTTTCTTCATCCACAGTTTGGCACTTAAAATACAGGAAACACTTACAAAGGCATGCAGTGATAGGACAAGGTAATGGCTTTAAACTGGAAGAGGGCAGGTTTAGATTAGATATTAGGAAGAAATTCTTTATTGTGAGGATGGCGAGGCTCTGGATCAGGTTGCCCAGAGAACTTGTGGATGCCGCATCCCTGGATGTGTTCCAGCCCAGGTTGGATGGGGCTTTGAGAAACTTAGTTAGTGGAAGGTGTCCCTGCCCATGGCAGAGTGGTTGGAACTAGATGGTAAGATCCCTTCCGACACAAACCATTCCATGATTCTATGATTCTGTAAAATACCACACTTCTAGATTGGTTGGTGATTGCTAAATTGCATGATAGTTGCAAATATGACCCTAGTTAAATCCTTCTTAGACATGAAAATTAATTCAAGTAGTAAAATCCATTAGGAAAACAATTTAGCTGTAGTCCAAGTGCAGACATCTTGTTGGTCTTGATGTTTGACTAAGGTCCACTAATACAGGTTTCTTATCTCACCTGTAGTAATACTGAATAAGTTCTCTCAGTGGAGTTTCTCTGATATAAAATCAACTAAAAACTAGTCAGGCTAACATGTTACATGTTAGTTCACCTGCAAATGACAATTGCCAAGTGAAGAGTGCGAGAAATTTCCAAAACTTGGTTTGCTAAACTAAAGGTTAAAATGTTTCCTAGCCCTTTGTTTTTTTGTTTTTACTCTAGCTTCCACAGTTAAATGATAACATTACGAAAGGCACTCTTGAAAACTGGGAGAAATGCAATACTCGTTAAAGTTCACAGCATATTTACCAATAGCGTGCTCTGTTGGAAACCGTGAAAGTATCGCTCTGCTCTCTTAACTTCATGCCTGTCATCTATCTGATAAATCACAATTAGAGCAGGTTTCATTTATATCTGTTATTTTTATTAGGTTCAAAACTGAGCAGGTATAGTAAGGTTATTCGTAGAAGTCACATACTTATTTAAGAAGAGATGAAGAGCCACAGTTAATGCTCCTAGTTAATTCAAAGAAGAAAACCAAAAAGAAAATTTTACCAGCAATTTTTATTCTTTTTAAGTTTGTACTTTATATTTTTTGACAGAAGATGGCCAACAGATGTAAAATGTACTGCTATTTTGGAGATAGTGCTGGAAAATTTGGCCTTAGTTATGCTTATAGAACCCAGTTATCAGATGAACCCAATTATCGGATGAATAAATTTATCCACAAATATTTCACATGACATTTGGAATACTTAACTATAAATTAATCTCAAATTCTTTAATAATTAACTTGACTCTTGTAACAACTTTAGGGCACGATAACCATGCATGTCTCCCATCTGGAATCAATTTGTCACTGATACAAATCACTGCAATGAAGTCAAGAAATCACAATAACCTACATGGCACGGTTGCTTTGCTCTGAAATTTCCTTTTTGCTCTGAAACAGGGATTCTCATTACAGATATATTTATGAGAGGACAGTTACATGCCTTCTCAGGCACATACCCGTTTCCCTTAAAAATTCTTCTGATAAGATGCTAGATCTTCTGGGATGTGTTTGATTATGGTTGTTTTGGAGTTCTGTCCCAGCTCCCGCCCGCCATAGGTTTTTTGTTTGGTATTTTTTTCTTTTTCTCTTTCTATTACTTTGATACTTTATTCATTGTTTTGTGCCATATGAAAATAAATAGATAAAAAAGCAGCATGCAGGTGGCTGAGCACGCCTTTTGCAGTGTATCTTGAGATAACTTCTCAGTTCAAACTTCAGACCTACTATACAAGGTAATGATTCAAACTTGTGCAGCTGATGAGAAAAAAACTCCCTACTCTTCTAAGGACTGCTGACCTTGCTGTTACCACACAGTGCTGGAAACATTTTTGTTCTGAATTAAAAATCAGTATTATAACATACCCCCAGCAACCAACTGATGTAAAGTCTTTCCAAGCAGTGTTTCCATAACTTTAGTATTACTTGCTGCAATGACACTTGGCAATGAGATGAACTTTGGATTTCAAACATCAGTTGCTCCTTCAATGACAGTAGCTTTGGATCTTCCAGGAAATTTACTGCTGATGCACAGAAGCTTAAATGGGTTCTTGTTAAGATCAAAGAAGGGAAAGTCTTTTAAGTTATCCCTGGGTTGATAAGCTCCAACTCCTATCTCCTCTCTGAGCGAAACATTAATTTTAAACAGTAGCAGAGGGGCTCTGATGTTTCCCAGGCCTGTTCTATTTCAGAGGTCTAGGGATTTTTTTCCTCTTCATTTTGGAAATTTGCCGGTTATTTTCCAGTGAAAAAGAGGAGTTTTGAGAGCAGTGAGGGGCATGATCCAATCAAAAGGAAGGTGAGTAGCGCATGAAGGTTGTCTCTGCATATGTCACTCACAGTAGCGTGCTATAAACTTGCAAGCATCTACATTTTCTGTCGTTCAGCTCACTGGAGTGTCGTTACCTACAAACGCTATCTACAAAATGGGAAAATCCAACACATTCTCCCTTGTACTTCTGCAAACAAATGACTTGAGTCTTGGGAGAAGTTAGAGTCTGATCTCCCATGTACTGTTGGCTTTTCAGCTTTTTCATCTTGTCTCAATTCTCTTACATGTAAGTCTTTCAAAACATGTGATCTAAACACAAAACCAAAAAGTAAGGGTTTTTAAGGCTTCCCATATTAAGTATTTATACCTAATTAGAATCTGCTAATGAAGGGCAGATTAATTTTGGTTAACTAAGTAGAAAGACCCAATCTGTAAAAATACAGATTGATAAAATCCTATTCCAACTTTTCCAAAGACTGATTCTAATTTTGAATTATATTTAAAGTATTTCTTTGGTAAACATTCCCTCCTACATTAGGTATAAAAAGAAGAAAGAATCATAAACTTCCAGCCTCCTTTAATGCTTCCTTCAGAAGCATATTCACTTCTGTGCATGAATACATGCTAGTGTTTGTTTTGGATAAAACTGATAACATTATGAGTGCAACAAAAAGGAAAATTTAATACAACGACTGATCAGTTCAAAGACATTATTTTCTGATTTCTTCATTTTTCTGTAAGAGGATGAGCTTGAGAAAGTCTTGCAAATGGGAACTATCTACTTCAGAAAACACATTGCTGTCACCTCAGTGCCATGAATGCAGATCCCAGTAGCTTGCTCAGAATCATCTTCTCCTCCCTGGAAAACCATCTGAGAAGGGAAACTGTAAAAACAAGCTATCAGCAAACAAAAGCCAATAATGATATATAAGAACTACAGGAAACACTTTATTGAATGATTAGAAGATTAAAGAAAACTTTTACTGGTAAGTTACTACTTAAAATCCTGAAAATTAGCTCAGGACTTTATTCAAGGCTTGGGCTCTTAATAGAGCATTAGTTTTAACCCTTATGCAATCAGTTTCTTCTGGAGATTTCAAAGATCCTACCCAGATCTGTAAGGAGTGATTTTGAGGGTGATTCTGGAGCCAGGTGAGCAAAGAGAGATTCTGGACACAAGAGAGCAAAGACTGGTTTCTCTCTGGGGCTATGTTTTGGATCAATGGTTGAGAGAAAACATTTTGCCCAGCTGAGCCTTCCAGACATGTAACTCCTTGAGTATGTATGCCTGAAAAACAGCACAAAGGATCATCCAATACAAAACTATTGATGCACAACCACAACTGGCAGAACCTCCTGGACAGCCATGAAACACATTCTGGCCTTTACATTTTTTGAAACCCTCTGCGTAATTTTCCACATTGTCAGTGGAAAATTTCAAAATTTCTTATTTGTCAGTCTAGTCTACAAAACAAACCAGGCTGGTCAGAGCAGTCTCAGTGTCTATAAATTGTTAGGAATCTACAATTTACAGATATAAATTTTTAAAACATAAGAGAAATAAATGAAAATTATCTTTTGAAATTACTGCAGAATGTGGTCCAAACTTTATAAAAACAATAGTGTGTTCCACTGCTCAGAGAATAAGCTTGACCGGAGTAAATCCTGAAGTATTTTAAAACATTACTGAAAGGTGAAAACCTGTGTTAACCCTGGCTGCTACTGTTATTTGTGCTGAAATGGAAACACAGCCACTTACTGGAGCATATGCTAATGTGAACTCCTGCTCGCACAGTTAAAACACTGATGGTGTTCTGTAGAAAAGATAATAGAAGGCAGACTATTTTAGTTTATTTAACTGGTTTAGAAAGCAGTTTATTTAATTGAAGTAATGCCTGTGAGTTTGTATACCCTCATACAGAGTCTGTTGTTAGTTTCTGAGTTGCCTTTAAACCAAAGAATAAGTAAAGAAGAGCCAGTGGAAATGAAAGTTTCTAACACTATTCTTGCAAAAAGATTGTGCGCCATGCATTGAGGGAGTTAAAAGTATAGGCTAAGTAGATTAAGTGTTCTATGAAAAATACTCTGATAACGTGCACTTTTGATCTGCAGCAGTGCCAGTAGTGGCAGCTCCAACCAGAGCAGGCTCCACTGAGGAGTTAGAGATTCCTGTGTGAGAGCTTAGAAACTGCTATCTCAGTTATTTTTTATCAGTGGATTGAAACAGGTCCTTAAATATACCTTGAATTAGTCTAGTGATTTGAAAGTTCTGAAGAACAAATTAAAGCTGGAGACACGCAGAATCACTGGACAAAAAGGCAAGCGGGCAAGTGACACCCACATGTTTTTCACGGGGAATGATGGGCAAGGTGTGCAAACAAACCTGTGTCCAAAGTGTGTTGCACTGATCATATTTTTGCTTAAAACTGGCATCAGGAATGGCCGAGTGCTCTGTGAGGTTGCCTAAAGAGAAGAAATTTAGGCAATTAAATTTTTCAACTTTGGCTGACGTTGCTGAACAACACCTCATTGATTAGAGCGATTTTTTTAGGTTCTTAGGAGTTACTAGGCTTAATATCTCTGCAGAGGTCTGTTTGAAACCCACCCAAGAACAACTTTTTAATGGATTACAATAATCCAATGTTGTCTTTTCTTTCTGGTGATTTTGGTCATTCCTTCTGCAACATGAATTCTGGATTTGTGTGTGAAAGCAAATGGAAATAAACTGGTGCAATTCACAGAGCTAAGATTTGCTTTCTCAGTGTCTCCCTTTTTTTGCTCATTCACTCACTCCGTCACTTTTTCACCATCTCACCCCTTCCTTCTTCATGGCTGCCTTGTTGGTGTGACCTTTTGTTACTCAGTAAACTTGAAGACAAAATGAGAAATGGCATCAAAAGGATTGTTAATGTCGTGCCTGTTAATAATGGCTAACTTTTTCAGGCGCTTCAGAAGCAGCAGTTTGTTAAGTCTTGATTGTTAATGGCTTAAAGGCAAATATAACAACTTACTGGGGAAAAATGAAACCCCAAACCTACGGAAAAATTCATTTTGCAGCTAAGTATACTTGTATTTTTTTTTAATTCTCTTGCTAAAGGCAGTAAGTCTGAAGATCAACAGACAGGTATGTCAAACACAGAAACTGTATTCCAGTCTGGGTAATCTAATATCTCAATATTTCCCAACAGAATGTTTAACTCCTTTCATCTTATGGTTGCTGACTTCTGTTCTGATATTCAATGTGGTTTGCATAGTCATCTTCATTTCTGGAAAGTGCAGAGAAGGATAATGGCAGTAGCAGCATTCAAAAATTGACAGAGCACTGCCACAGCCGCTTTCTTCCCACTCCTCCATGAGCTATCCTCCATGAGGCACTATCGCTGTGTGGGTGTTGATGGAGAAGCTGCTGCTTGTTCCAAGGGGAACCTTTGGCTAAGGAACCGCTGGCGGTGCTTCTTGGCACCTCGCAAGCCAGCTCTCTCACCCGTGCGATGGAGACACGCAGCCACTCACACTGAGCTGGCCAGCTCAGGCGTCACTAGAGGCAAAGAGTCAGAGGCGGCCCTCGCATGGAGCACCAAAGGTTATTTACCCATCTGTTTCAATGCAGTCCAAAGATGAGAGGGACACACTTCCGTTCGGGATAGACTTATTAAGGGGTCCAGGAAGGAGGTGGGGTAATACAGCAACAACCAATGGGGATAAGGAGGGGATGCAGTGGGGCTGGATTACATCCTCTTAGCGGATACAAGGGGGGTCTGTCTGTCGGCCAATCAGACAGACCGAATCTCCATAGGGTCACAAGATCAGTGGGGGAGGCCTTTCTCACTGAGATAAGGGAGAGTCTTACACTTTGGGGCCTGCCCACCAGCGGGCCCCCTCTGTACGTGGGCTCTTTGGCCCCCCGGCCACCACAGCTGCTGGTTCAGCCGATACAACAAGGCACAAAGGTAGGCAAATCACTGCCAAATGATAATCCTGCATTCACTCCCTCGTGGTATTTTTAGTATTTTCCAGCCAGACTGCACAGACATAAATGGCTATTGAAATGCAGGGCAGCGCTGAATTGAGCAGTAGCTGTTTGGTAGGAGAGACGATCACAGTAGAAACCACCCAAGGATGACTGCCCAGGGATGCAGGTGTTGCCTATCGTGACACCTTTTTTGCTCTAGTGTGAAAAATGACCATGGAAAATATATAATAAAGAGAAATTGGAAAAGCATTTCTTAGTAGGATTGTGGGCTTTCTGCCTTCTCGCATCCTCTTTTTTTTAAAATTTCTTTGACAATGCTCTGAATTCACCTAAGTTCAAGGAAACTCACATCTGGCCTTATTTGCAATCAGAAGTTTCAGCTGTACAACAAAGTTAATGTAGTTAGAACATTCTACAGCATAACAGATGACTTATGCCTCAAGCGGTTATTCTTTTCCTGACTTTGATTTCTTATCCTCTAACCATTTTGTGCTGAGAGAGTGTTATTGCTTTGCAATTTCCAATAATTGTATTATGCTGCAGAGAAAAAAAATCAATTAGTCACTCAACAATAAGGAACATGTTTTTGCTGGAAAATGATAATTCTTTTGGTATTTTTCTCATATTTTGAGCATGGAGTTATTTGTGTGCAGAGGTAGATAAAACAGAGTTCCTGAATGCAAATGTCATTTCCTCCTTTCCATCGGTAGAACTTTGATTATCTGATTATGTTTATATCAAACCCATGAGTGAATCTGAGGTATATTTTCTCATCATGCAGTACAACCAAGAACAAAGTGCTGTAAGTCATATTTGTGCTCACAAATTCTTGATTTAACCTTTGGTCAGCTGGAGGCACCCTGAGGTTGCTTTATGTTACGGTTGGCTCCAGAATCTTGTATTGGGGCAGTTACCAGCTGTGAATGGTCCATACAGTGAATTCCACTTTCCTCAGTGGCACAGCTGCCTTTGCATCCTCTGATGGGACTGTGGAGGTGATAGTGAAGAACTGATGCTGACTCTGCCCACCAGTTACAGCACATTCTTCATCATTACTGTAAATTACTGCTGGCAGTTTCTGTTAGTGACTGACATAAAAATGTCGTTTGAAAACTGCTTCACACATCTTCTAATAACATCTTTCTTCAGATCATACATTCTTTTAAACTGAACTTTATTTACTTCTGTAGGCATTAGAAAGACAGGAAAGATAGGAACTGGCACTACACTCAATAACTTATGACGAATTTGAGGGAACTCAAAATCTAATATTTATTTACAAGTGTAACTCCAAATTTGAATGATGGCTACTTCCCTGATGCGTTGGAGTGGCCACCTATGACAGAGGCTAGACAAAGTTAGAGAATAAAGTGGATGTTTATTAAAGGCCTTCAATAGATACACATTGGCCAGTCAAAAGCTTTCCAGAGACTACACCCAAGACAGACGATAGTCACGAGTTTTTCAGACAGATATAAGTTTGGTCTGTTTGCATATCAGGGGTTAATTGTCCAATTACAGCTTCAGGTAATGAAGTCATATTCCCCCAGTTTGCTTCCCCTCCGATTCACTTTTGTTTCTACTTTTTGGGACCTGAAGTTGTGATGGTGACCTTGGACCTCAGGCCCAGAAGGATTGTTCTTTCTGACCAAAATGTGAAGAGAGCTTGCTAACACTCTATATGGAGTTCAGAGTTATACACTGATGCAGTACAGGATCTGAAAAATATAAAAGCTAAGAAGGCATCATTCACTGACAAGTGTACTGGGAAAAGGACATTTGCTTTAAAAAGCAGATATTCATCTACGATCATTTTCTGGAAAACAGGAAATTTTAGGGTTCTTAATGGAAATTTCACTTTAAAATCTTTATATTCATTTTTTAAGTCAGCCTCTTTAAGTTAAGTCCATGGAGCTTGAATGATCCTGCAGAAATGAAAACTAAATGAAACAATCTGATGGCAAAACTGTAAAGACATTGTATTGAGAGCAATTTGTTCTTGCAGTAAAGGTGAAAATTTCTTTCTTAGCTGTAACATATTCATTCTACGTATCCAACTGAAAATGTCAACTGAAAATGCAAGTAAGATCAGCTAATGAAGACAACAACTCAAGAAATATGTCCTCCATTTGAGAGCTATTTCTGAAAAAAAAGTCTGAAAGAAAAGTTTTTTTAAAAAGATTCCTTTTTCTGTGCTTGCTGAGATGTGATGAGAGAAGTTGCTTTGTTATGATGGTGTATCAGAAGAAGAATTATGAAGCTGTGGTATCTCACGGCCTTGGAGATTTACGAGTTTCTCATTCTCCACTGTCTTTCACTTTTGTAAAAAAATCCGCACTTGTAAATTTACCGATTCAGGGGGGCTGCATCTCACATTGGTTATGCACAGCAGCAAGCAACTTCCCAAAATTCTGTGGGTGGAGATTTTACCGACTTCATGTTATTAGTATCTTATTATGGAAAATGGATGTAAGTAAAAATTCATGATTCATTGATGTATTCTGGTCTCCACTAAATGGTCAAGCTGTAGAGTTTACTGTTTCAAACAGAAAATAAGTATTGTGCTGTTTTTAAATTGGATCTGACTCCCAATTTCAGATCAACATCTTGCGTACTAAATTTTAAACAATTGTATGGGTTCAAGATACTGATTGCATAATCTTGGTTATTATTAAGTGAATAAGTGAGCATTAAGGTTTCCCCTTAATAAGGCTGAAGTCCTTTCTAAAACATATGATACCTCCAGACTAATGTTAGTGTTATGCTGGCTGGAAAATACAGTGGGTGGGATATGTTAACTGGATTGTGCAAGGTGAGGCTGTGACTTGGGTGATTGTTGACACTACAGAATCAAGCATAAAGCTAAAGGATGAGTCTCATGCAAGGGCAGAGTTTTTCCTGTGAAACCTTCTGATTCTGGTTGCAACCAATAAAAGTTAAACTGGCGATGCACCAGTAGGCCAAGTCAATGCAGGTGGGGTTATTTGTGTGACTGAACCTGTTCTTCTTAAACTGTGACCTGATATATTAAGGTGTCATAACTCTTCAGATGATGGGTCAAAAATGATTCCAAGCAAAATGAAGAGCTACATTGTACACAATCCCTTATTTCCCCCACTTGCAACTATACTGACAAAGGAGGGAGTGATATATAAAAATATTAAACATATATGAAAATTTCACCAAACTGTTCTTATGACAGTTCTTCATAGGGTGGCTTTTGGTATTTTCTGAAAAGCTTTGGATGTTCCTGGATCCTTTAGAGAAATGGAAGAGAGCCAGGAATTGAAAAGGCTGAACAGGGCAGACTTCAAGGGTGATTTATGCCTTGACAGAAAAAGTAACTCCTTTTGCAGTTCTCTGCTAGAGAGAAAGTGATTGTAGAGTGAACTACTGCCTAGTTTTTGTTGTTTGTTCTGATTTATTTTGCTGTTGTTGTTTTTGCCCATTGACATTTCTTGATCTAGTTGTGGGGTACAAATATTTCTGTACGCTGGAATTCAGAATTCAGTTTGCTTTCTTAGTCACAGGATTTCTTGAGGTAAGCAGCACACTTTTGTAACAGAGCCCAGGAGACAACTCAGTAACACAGCTTAAAAAGACCTTTATTCCTTCACACATCTTGTTTAGTCACTTAAAGTTAACATGATGTGGCATTTCAGTATTTATAGCTTCCCTCTTTCCCTTTGTGTCCCTGTGTATTAATTAAAGGTACATTAATTCAAAGAGATTTTTTTTTTCATATTGCTATAGCAGCTTACTTCCTTGAACCTGCTCCAACTAGTGAAAAATAAGAACTTGAAAAACTTTTTCTGAGGTCTAGCAGTTTCTGGATTTAATTGTCTAAGGTGTTCAACCTGAGCGGAAAAATCACCAAGAGAACATCAGGAAAATGGCACGCTATAGAAGGAGAAACAAGTCTCTGTTAGGGTAGGTAAAATCTGTTATTGTCTTCATCTGCTTTCTGTGTGATAAAACCCTTGTCCAACTTCCCAAACTATTCACTCAGTTTCCATGAGAGATCCTTCCCACTACTTCTCACTACAAGCCTCACCTATTTTATATGTCAGAAGAGCACTGTTACAACTAAAAATTCAAAGATTGATTTAGCATCATTAGCTAAAATGATAATTTACTTTTACTTGGGATCTGTTGAGGTAGAAAGGACAGATATTTTGCAGTAGGTTTGCAGGTTATTACAAACGTTTTTTATATTATGATTCCTTTTGTTTTCAATTGACGAATTACCTTCTGAGAAATAGCTTCTTTCTTTTCCTTGCCTCTATTTCTTTTGAAACATTTTTTGTGCAATTCTTATCTAATAGCTTTAGGATCCCAGCTTTGGGATTTACTGTAATCAAACGAAACTTTTAAATGCTATGTTATTGTGGATAGGAAGAAATTTGTTGGAAGAGAGCTATCTTCTGGTTAAATACTAAACAGTATGAACAAACACATTTAAGGCCCTGTAGTGACTCCAGAAACACACAGGAGGTAATTTTGGACAGATTTATTTTTTTTACTTAGAAAATAAATCTCTCCTGAGAAAAAGTACCTGCAAGTATTTGATTTTTTTGTAGAAGCCCAAAAGAAGAATGACACACTGGTGAATTACAAGAATAGTCTTGATGGTCAGATTGGGCAAATTGTTTAAATTCTAAAAAATAGCACAATGATAGAGACAAGAATTTTCATGGACGCTATATTTGAAAATAGATACTCTGTGATCATACAATAAGTCACCCCGTTTCTATAAATAGGAGTGTCTTAAATGGAGTGTGCCTCATCAATGCCAAATTAAATGGTATTATCTTCTAACATCTGGGGCTGGTGGAATTGCCTTTTTTCTGTTTGCAAATAGTTCACGCAGCATTTTGTATTCTGCACATGTTTTTGTTTTTGTAGCATGGGTGAGTAATTTATCAACTGTTTATTTTAACTGTTTAATAAACATTTTGTGTGATGCTTTTTCTCTTCCATAATTTAACTGAAACCTTAAAATAAAATAAACAACCAAATTAAAAACATGACTAAGACAACATGTTAATTAACCACAGCCCTTATCTGAACTGTAAAAAATTCGATAACTGTAATCTTTTGTTCGTAAAGACGCTTAGCACAACCTGAAGGGAAAAATAACAAATGCAAACCATTTAAAGTACACACCGTTAAATTCCTTGGGACTTGCCACTCTCTATGTGTGGAAATATAGAGAAATGTTTAGATGTATAATGTGAATTATACTAATTCCAGGCCTGTTTCTTAATGGGTTCAGTTCCATTGGTGATTTTCCAAAGTTAAGCACTTTGCTTTACTTTTCCCTTTTTTTTTTAGTTGGTTTGTGCAAGAGAAACTTCGCTCAAATGATAACTCTGCTACAAGAGTTTTTTTTCCTTTCCCTGAATGTGTGATACAGAAGGAGCAGAACTCAAGATTTTCGAAATGTAGCTGATATGAAAGTAACTTCATCCTGAGAGAAATAGCAGAAATACAAAGAATGAAAATGGTGAAGAAGGAAAGAAGGGTTTATAGGAAGAAGATAAACACTTGCTAGCGATGTTGTGCTTTCCTACGGTGGGGAAGAGACCAGCTGACCAACTGGCTTAGAGCACTGCTGTCGTGTGACTATCCTATGTACTAGACATGCCTGTTGTACCATCATCTGTCTAACAGTGCTTCACCTGTTAAATGCTTGTCTGGTTTAGTGAAACATGGAATAGAACTGAGCAGCTGCTTCACAGTCCCAAAGAATCCTAAATTGCAATCCGAAGCGGATTGAGATGGACGGGATTGGTGACTGTAAGACTAGAAGAGTCATTGATACAGCATCATTCTAAAAACTTGTTTCCCTATTTTTCAAGCAAAAAAAATTGGCCAGGAAGGGTGAGAAATCCACAAAGAAAACCCCTGTAATACACTTGAAGCCTTGATATTTCAACTGAATAGTGTAAGAGACATGAACTCTTTCTGAGAGTGCAGGTCAGGTAGATCTTCACCATAGAGAGCTGCAGTATCAGGCACTGGATAAAGGTACTCAGGGTACTGAAGCCTCTGCTAACAGCCATCATAGAAAAGAGTCTCCCACAACCTGTCCTTAGATATTCGTGTTATCATTTATCGCTGGATATAAGATTTTTTTTTTTTTTTTGCAACTGTCTTGTTAATGCCATGGTTGATATTAGCTCTGTGAGAGCCAGAATTATTGCCTGAGGTGTGTTTAGTCTCATATGCTCTGTGACCTTCACACTGTGAGTTTCATCCTCACCAATGTCGACCTTTTTCAGGGAATTTACAATGTTTCTATTTGTCATTGTTTGAACATTTCCAGTCACTTAAGAGGAAGAGGTTAAAGAGCAGAATGACTGAAGCTGTTGCTTGGATGCAAATGGCTGTTGTCTGGACACTGATAAGCCTTCTAAGTGCAGATTTTCCTACTGCAGAAGGGTAAACCCTATGATTCTGACATTTCTTATTTATTAGCAAAAAAAAAAAAAAAGAAAGAAAAGAAAAAAACGCCAACACATACTTCAGTTAAGCTGTTCTAGAAATCACCCAAAGGCTAAGTTTGAGAGACACCAGGCAAATAATATTGCCATTTCTTTATATATCCAGTTTGGATAAGTCAGCAAAAAAACCCAAAACCACTTTTGAGCTTAACTGAAAAATAGTGTTGAGAACACCACTCACCAACTCTCTTGCGTTCCAGATAACAAGGCAAGAGGAAAAGAGGAAACCAAATCTGACCAAGTGTGACCACACCACCAGTATTGTGCTTCAGGAGCCTTGGATTTATGTGAGTTAAGGATTTTTCCACTCACAGCTTCAAAGGATTGGGAATCCATTTGTGACCATGGAAAGGTCACAAAAAATAGAAAAGGTAGAATAGAAAAAGAATAGAAAAGTTCTCTATTCTTTGGGAGTCTGCATGCAAGGAAGCTGTCTATGCTCCCACTGTAGTCGGTGGAGATCTTGCATTCAAGACAGTTGCACCGACAGAGGTTCTGTGTGCTTTCTGAATTATCCTAGAGTTTCCAAGACATTCCCGTAGTCATATATGATGTGGGATCTATGAGAGACCAGAGTCCCTCTGCATAGCTGACTGAAGGCTGAGAGGGGTAACCTGGGTCTTCTGGAATGGCATTTTGTGTCTTTGTTCAAACAATTAACCTCAGTCTTAGGTGTGAGCTTTAGAGAAACACGATTTGCTTGCTGAATTCCATTAACTCTATTCATACGTCCAATCCTTTAGTGGATATTTTTGATATCACAGTGTAACTCAAAGAGTACTAGAGGTCCACATTTAGGCATCTGAACTGAGTCCTACATCTTTATGCATTGTTATGGGACCTCAAACACAAGTATGACTTTCAGTGTCCTATTCTTGAAAAAAATGCCATCCAAAGTGCCCAGCTATTTCCATTTGCCGAGCTTTAATCATTAGGAACCAGATGTTTTTCAATAAAAGAAGGAAAAAGTGCAAAAGCCTTGATTCAGCAATCTCAATTTGCCATGGAAAATATCAAACAAATAAAATGCTAAACCAAAGAACATAGCTTGGCGCTAGTTGTAGACTAATTTGGTCAACTTTTAAAAGTGATATTGCTGCACTGGTCAAGGCCCCTTGTCAGAAAGTCCTAGTACTAAGAAAATAACTTCTGTACATATCCTGTGTACACACCATAATTGTACTCTACAGACTTTACTGAGATGTGGTTAAATATCCCACCCCACAATTATATTAGGAAAGGGAATTTCTATAAAGTGGCTTGGCAGTATCTGCTTTGCTTGTATGTCAAAGTGTTTGGCAGTACCTCACAGAACAAATACGGAATTTTGGATTTATGATTCACCATTTTCGTTCAGCCGCTGTCAATGCTTTTCAAGCTACTTAATCAATCTGTTATATTTTTCTACCTCTCTTCTCTGAGACTTTGTCTTTCTCCATAATTTTTCTTCACTGATAAATGCCTGAAATGTATGGTAGGAAACTTGAAGTGGAAAAATTTGAAGAAATAAGCAAGTCTGATTCTCTTCTCATTGCCAGGTTGCCCTGCCGTTATTTTATGTTCTGGTGATTATGGGAATCCATCACTTAGGTGTCTGATTTTATCTCCATCTTGAACCTGAAATAGCAAAAAATAGGTTGTTCCTTCGTTCCCATCCACAGGATGTTTGTTTAACTCTAACTTCAACACTGAGCAAGTCCGATGTTCGTGGTACTTATGTTTTCAAAGGCCCTCAGGTGATATGGTGATACTTCTTAGTGTCTTTCCTGTAAAGTTAGCAGTTTCGCCTGCTGAAGGGCCATTTTGGGAGACATAATATTTCATAATTTGGAGGTAGCAGGCAGCTGTGTACACAACTGCATGTCAAAGAGCTGTACAAGTCTGAAAAGGAAGAGCAAAACATAAAATTTTTGGCCCTTTTGATTATTTTACTCTTCAGCATATTACTTCATTACCTCTTGATGTTTCAAAAGATCTAGCAACTTCGTCTGTGACCTTCACTGGAATTTGATTTTTCATCTTAGACATTCTTAGCCAACAGCTCATCAGTAGTAGCAGCTTGAAGGACTGGGCTTGGTGAAAAGGACGCTTTAAAAATTTTTTTTGGAAAGCACTAAGATCCAAGTTATTTTTTTCATTTTGCTCAAGTGCTGAAGCAATCGGCTGAAAGTTATGTGTACAAAATGTCCTGAGATAATGGGTGCCTTGCTAGATCAGGTGACATTTTTCATGGCAGACTGCTCCAATATTAGCAAAGGAAGTGTGTCATTACTGTTGTGACTGTTCCACTATTTGAACAGAAAGGGTCACTATGCTGTTTCCCAAGGCTGTAGAATATCTATAATATTTCGAGTTGTTTTTTACTGTTCCAGTATACAGCTGGAAGAGAGAAAGGTGACGGGTTTGCTCCTTCTTTCTTATTCACTGCTGGAGTAAATATAATGACAAAAAATTCTGCATACATGACTGGCAGAAATCTAAAAGACTTTTTGCTAAAGAGACTGGGTTGTACAAGGGTAATAGCTGTTTCAGAAACCTCTCAACTTTTGTACTTCATGTTTTAGGATAATGGAGTATATAAAATGTAGCCATCTGTAACATAGCCTATATAATGTAGGAGGGTATAAAGCAGCGTAGTTCTTGTTAACCTAGGATGTCGTATACTTTATGATGGGAAATAGAAAAAACTTCACATATAAGAGTAACTCAGGTGCCTCACACAAGCTGTAACAGTGTACTCTCATCAAGCAGTATTGCCTGTGTTATTTTATGCAAATAGACATATATTACCCTGGTTACTTCTGTAGGTAGGCAACTTTAGCAACAGGCATGCTGTTAGGATTTGAAAACTTTTCGAGGATTGAAAGAGAATTTTTATGAAGACACATAATCCCACACTCTCTTCAGTTTGTCTTTATCTTCACTACGCATTGACCATCTGAGACTGCTGTATTACAAGGGAGAAATTGTATGTTTAAACAGAAGCTTTCCTTCATGTTAACATTTAATTTCCTTCCCCTCCACCCAGCCTCAGGCAAGGCTCTCTTTTGCTCTTTTTTGCCACAGTAGAGTACACCATGATTAAGTATAGCCATTCATGTGACACAATATAGTAATCAGAAGTAAATTACACCCTTTAAAATTACCATCCTTAATCACAATACCTAAAACAATGTGATAATTGTTGTCATAGGAACATGGGAAAAAATAGACTAGTCATTAAACAAATACTATAATCGTTAATCACAAGCGGCACGTGAAATAATTTTCTACTAATCACAAACCTACAGCTCTAGTGCAAATTGAAGATTGTCTTTCATTAAGTGAACTGGATGCTTCTAGCTAGAAAAGGCATAAACTTGCAAAAATATTTTGCCCATTATGAGGTTTTGTACTGTGTTTTGTACAACAGCACATTTCCGCATGTACATATGGGTTTCTATATGCAGAAGTAATATGACTGCACTTGAATTTCTCCTTTGCCCTTTTGACCTCAAGTAAGCTTATCAAACTCAAATTTTGAGGACAAAACATACATTCAGATGTTGGTCACTTGCATTGTCAAACCTTCCAATTTAAAAAAAGAAAACTCACATAGGGAAACAATATCATATTGGAAACAAAAGGTGCTAGGGATGCCTTTCTCATATTGCTCACACATTGTTTATTCTGAGAGGGGGAGAGCATCGGACAGAGGAGAAAAGAAAAAAAAAAAGGTTTACCAGTCAATTTGGCACAAACTTAGAAGGGCTTTCTTTAATGGATCAGGCCAAGCTATAAAGAAACCTGGGAGCATTAGTGCCTGTTTTTTCTGTGTTAGAGATGTCCAACAGTAATGTCAGGAAGCTGAACATCTGAAGTCTTGTTATCAGTGCAGATAGGGAGAGAATGAGGCAGAGCTGGGCAGCTGTGTGCATTTTCTAGCTGTCAACACATGTTGTTTGGAGTCTTAAATCCCACAATTACCAGAAAATGATCCTTCACTCCACAGGTAGTGAGGAAACTCGTCCTGTCAGTCTAGCTGGCTACATTTTCTGAAGTAAGGGAATCTGGTTCTTCATTCATGTTAGAGCACAAGCTTACACAGCTTTCACGAGAACCACTGCTGTGATTGAAATTCCGTGACTTTTAATGCTACATAGACAATGAGTCTAAGCATCACTTTATGCCTCTAAAAAAATAGAAAATGGCCTTCAGATGTTTCCTTTGTGTTTGTTTTCTCATTGGGAAAGAACATTTACACCAGAAAAGTAGTTAGCAAAAGTCTGATTTATACGTTGCCAGTGTATTCTTTGAAGGAACATAATAGAACCACTGAAGTCCAATTAAACTGGGAAAGAGGTATGTTTATTTTTGTGAGACTAGCATTGGTGTTATTACAGGCCAGAGGCTGGAGCCTTCTTACCACATGCTGTTCAAAGGCAATGAGCTTCTGTAAGACTGTGGAAGAAAAGGGCTAGATGGTTAGAAGTTTTGTCATTCGGCTCACTATTTGCAGCTTAGTTATTATCTTCAAACACACAAAGGAGCAAAGTGGCCTATCTGCACTTTTATTTCCATCCAAGGGTAGGCAAGAAAGTGTGGAAGAATTTTGACCCCTCATTTGTCTCTCTATATTTCTTTGTATTTTTCTGACATGATTTGCTTCCTTAGAAAACAATCCAGTTGCAAACCAAGCAAATATTTTCCTTGCATCTGCTCCAACATATATGGGCAGGCAAGGTGTGTCTCCTATATCCCAGTCCAAGCTGTAGGGTCGGGCTGTGGGAGGCTGAGATATCTCTGCCCAGCAGGACTGGTGCCTCCTGCAGATTCCTGACATGCTCTTAACCATGCCTTGATTGAGAGAAAGGTGAAGGAGGCAGTGATGACTTTCTTTTGTGAGTTTCTCAAGTTTTTTCAAGCAGATGTTGCTCACTAGTCAAAACTATCCCAAGGAGAGCTGAGTCAATCCATTTCTCCAAAATAATTTGGAGATGGGTACCATTAGCTTGCTGGGAACTTACCCAGGTGGGCAGGCATGGGCAGGGAACGACCAAGGGAAGGTTTATGATTCCTGTGAACGTTTCTGTTATTTTCACAAGTTAGTTATGACCCTGTGTGGAATGAAGCACTGATGGAGGTCACTTTTGAAGTGATAAAGCTTTCCTCCCATTCTTCCTCATCATTTGACCTCACCAGGACAAGTAGAATTTTGCTCAAGTGCATCAAGAAGTAACTCCTGGAGTTTTTTTCCATTTTTCTTTATTAAAAACAAACAAAGAAAAAAAACCTCAAAAGACAAGTTAAAAAAAACATACAAAATGCTTAGCGTGTTATGCAAATGACACGTTAACTTGTATGTGTCCAACTAATCTTTCATGCACTATAAACAAGTTCTCATTTGCTTCCAGTTATTTCTATCTCACCTTTTTAATGGTGATTTCCCAAGTTATAACAAGCCAGATAGCTACCTCTAATCTTTATAGCAATGGCTTTTAAAATATTCAAAATGAGTAATTTATTTTTAATGATCTGTAGCTCTGAAACAGTTTAGGCAATGTGCTTTATACTCTGCAGAAAAATTCTCCTGGGTCCCCAAGGAAACCTTTCATTTTTTCAGGCTAAGCCAATTTTGGTGACGAAGATGTTTATTAAAAAGAGAAAGCTACAGAGAAGCAGACAGAGCAGGGCAACTAGTGTTAAAAGCAGTGACTGAAAAGGTCCCTGGGGACATTTTAAAACAGAACACATTGAGGCTGATTTTTAATTGATTTGAAACGTCTCTGATCATTTTTACCTAGGAAAGGTTGGTATGAAACATTCTGAAACAAGAATTTCCTTCATCATTTACACAAATGGGAACTTAGCACGCTGTGTTCATATGTAGGTGAAAAACTCGAAATGAAAGCTGTTTGAGAACTAAAAAACTATTGATGGGTGCATCTGCCTTACAGAAACTCCTGTTATGAAAGAAGCTATATTCCACGATGTCTTTGAGAAAGATTTTGCAAAAACAATTTTGAAGGCTCAATAAGATGTAAGTAACATCACACAGGAAAGGCATTTGGTGATCACTGAGCCCCTGAGTAGAGGCCTATTTAGCTTGCCTCCAAAAGATGTCCCAATCCTTCCTTCAGTTTTACAGTTTATGTTGCTTGTATAACATTTATGTTATCCACTGAGATCATTGGACTTTATCCTTGACACCTCTACTTATTTTCAATGAAGTACACACAGTGCCATATATGCTTACTCTTTGCGAAACAGATCAATCTGTTTTCTTTCAATTATCTATTATTATTATTTTTTCTTCCAATATCTTCCACAGTGTTTCAGTGCTTGAATACCATTCTGCTCTCTTCTGCTCTCTTCTCTGCATAGTTGCAGCCTTTTGGCCTCATCATGATTTCAGGAGCAGAGGCACTCTCTGCTGGGGACTGGTACACAGAACTCTCTGTTCCTGTCTTTGCAGAAGGATTGTATTTACTGATGCTGAAAATGTCTTTTCCTACCTGCAGCCTAGGACTTTTTCAATATTCTCATCATTAATTAGATAATCTGAGTTGATTGTGAGATGAGAGGTCACATTTAATTTGATGTACTTAATTTGATACACTACAGAATCTATATAGTTTTTCCTGCCGCTACAACTTGATATTAAAGGATCAAGTTTGATACGGCATGTCATTTATTCAAACCTCAGAAGGTGTTGCTAAATTCTCTGTCCTTCTGCAACAGATGAATTTAATTCTGTGCAGTCATTTGTGGTAAGCTTTGCTTCTTTAGTCTGGAAGATACTTTGAAAACAAAGAATCTGCAATTCCTCTCAATTTGGAATATAAGCACTGTTTCTTCAGTCAGGCTGAGAAGCACCTTACTGCCTGTGCCACAATAAAACTGAACTCGGGGAAGCTGCATCCCCTTTTCTCCTTCACAGTAGATTTCTGTGCCAGAGGAAATGGCCAAGATCAACAAGCTTAGGCACAGGGCTGACAGGATAGGATTACACAGGGAGGCTCCCTGACTGTTCCAAACAATTCAGACTGGCAGTGCAAGAGTTCTGAAGGATATATGCAGAATTCTTCAAAATATAAAACTCTGGAAGCCATCTCTGAATCAAAACAGAATTATTTTTTTTCATTCTATTCCTCTCCTACATTGATTTCACTGTCTCTAGCAGTTTTGGTACGTACATCCTGTGCACTATGAATAGAAATGCTGTGTTGTGGGATTCTATTTTCTTGAAGTTATAAGAAGTAAATAGTACTGATTTCTTATACAGAAAATAAAACAAGGCTTGGGATATTTAGATGAATTCAAAGCCAAGAAGTTACAGTATCTTACCACCTGTTTGGCTTTTCAAAATCTTTTCATTTCAAGATTCACAGAGATAGCAATGGATACTATTCATCATCTGAATAAAGAATTAAACACCAGCAGTGCAAAACATATTTACATAAGCATTATGAAAAATAATCTTTTTATTTTTATTTTACTGCTGAGAGACAGTAATAATAAATGTGAAAAACAAGTGGGAAGTGACTCAGAAAATCTCCATGTAAATTTTATTTGTGAAGATGTTAATATTTTCACTAAATAAATGGAAGAAAATCACAGCAAGATTTCCAAACCTAATTAAAATGCTCAACAATTTCAAGACAAAACAGTTTTCTTTAGGAGAAAAGAATCTTTCTGTGAAAGTCTTGCATCAGAATGCCGGTAGAGAAAAATTTTAAATTCCAAAAAACATCTCAAATTTCGTTTTTGTTTTTTTTCTTTTCAACACAGGATTTCACTTTCAGGAGAATTTTATACATACTAAAAATTGTTTAAAATTACTTCCAGTTTTCTGTGGTTTATGGCTCTACTTCTTTTTTTTTCTGACTAAAGCAAATGTGTGATTTCATTCCCCTAACTGCTAGTTCTCTCCAATGTGTCTAAACTATTATTTTGAATGTCATTTTTTATAGATGCATAAGTTTCCAATCTTAAAATATAAGTTTGCATTTCAGCTGCTCTCTGAGGGCAACTGCAAAATGCTATAGAACACCAAATGTTCCTAAATTAGCTAGTTGGAGCATTTTAAGCTCAGAAAGAATTGTTTTTTCCTTGGCTGAAGAACACAGAATATTTTTGAATTATTAGAATGAAAAACACACAGCTGTGGTCTCTTGGGTGCAAGAGAATGTATTTATTTTCTCAAACAGGGAAAATGAATTTATCATCTGGATTTGTGTCATTTACACCTAGAGGGAATGAGGAGAATGTGAATAGCCCATCAAAACTGTCAAAATGTGAACGACATTAGTTACAATCAAGAACCAGAAGTAGATGAATTTTACCAACAGTGAGACATAGAATGGGATATGTAAAAATAACATAATTATACACTGAGAGAGCTGGCATAAATGGACAGAGATCCCTCTTCACTGGACGAGAGATGCTGAGTTTTTCCTCTTTACAGTGTGTGTTCCTGTGTCCACTGCTGGACTTCTCTGCTGTGCTAGCTGTCATTTTGCCCATCTGCATCATCAGATTTACTGGTCTGTAATTTGTGGATTCCTCCTGAGCCCCCTCTTTAAAAACTGTCAAATGTGGCACATTCCATCCTTTCAGCACCAAGGTTAACTGAAATGATACACCACGCACAGCAATTAGTTAAGCAATCTTATATTTTAATTTCTTCAGACTTTGGGTAAAAAACCCCAGATGTTAGCACAGCTGCAAGCCATTTTCCCTCTATTGCTGTCACTTTACCTTACTTTTTCTAAAAGCTGGTCATCTACCACCCCATCATCGTTTTAGTAGACCACTGGCAACTGCCTTTAGTTTTTCTTTTTCCAGATTTGAAACATATCCTTCAGCCAAACTGTGGAACACAGTACTTACTTCCAGCTTTTCCTGCTCAGATGTTACTTTTTCTTTTGTAAGTCTCACTGATTCCTCTGTTTAAACACACTGATGTTGAGAAACAGGTGAGTGAAATCCCTTCCGTAGTGGTCTTTTATAATAGTTGTAGTACATATATTGTAAAAGACAACATAAAACTAAATGCCTTGGGAGCATTTTACCCATTTAACTACTGCTTCTTAATATTCTTCTAACCAGCCTCCTTAGCCTTATCTAGCTCTAGTTTCCGAAGTTAAGTGCTCACATGGTGGATATTTTTGTTGTAGCTGTTCTTTTCAGGACACTAACTGTGGAAACCTTCAGCTCAGTGTCACTGCAAGCAGGTTTTGGAAAGGTTTGATCTCTCACATCATGTCAGTGCATTTGCACAAAAATATGACGTTGCCAAGAGCAGTAGACCAAGAGCAGTATGATCTTCTCTGTGATGAAGGGGACAGTCAGAGCCTAGAGCTAAGTAAATATACTTTCAGATTGCTTTAAATATACTGAATGACAGTAGTATAATGGGACACTTGCTGGTCATATGTCAGTGTCCCATAGCTGCTTATGAAAAATGTGCTTTTTTGCAGAGTTACTTGTTGCAACATGCAAATGCTGTATGTAAATATAACCTGCAGTTTCATTTTACATCAGGAAGTTAATGTTTTACCAAACATAATAAACCACTACATAATTCTATCATAATAATTAGTCACTGAATAATTATACAGATTTAAAAGCTTATCATACCAAAACAGGCATTGTCTTAAATGGGATAATTGCTTTAAGAAATTGCAAAATTTAGCACGTATTATTTACACAGCCAAAGAGGATTTAAGTGGTAAAAAAACCTTTTTATCAGTGAATAAAAAATATCACAGAAGTGATTTTAACATGAGCCTCAGGTACTTCAGTATCTACATGGCAGACACATAAGACTGTGTGCCATGAGGACATACTACAGGCCAGCTGACCCAGCTGGCATCGAGCTGTGGTCCCGAGCAGCTGTGAGCAATTGTGTGCATGAGAGTGACAGGAAGTTAATGATAAAGAAATTTCATGTCATTAGTCTTTAATAGTGCTTACAGGCGAAAATATGTACAATTATCTATTTCCCTCTCTGGGGCTAATTCTGAGAATATTCTAATGCTACACATGATAGCAGCTGTCTATGAGTATTTAAGTTGTGTTAGAACTAATATGAAAATTCCATTAATTTCAAACTTTTACATAGAGGGGTTTCCTTTGACTGAGAAAAATCATAGAAAACAGTAACTCTTCATGGCAGCTTTTATTTCACAAAAGTGACTTCAGATTGCATTTTCCTAGCAGACAGTATAGTCCTCTCCTTAAAAACATGAGTGATCTCTCTTGGGAAAAACATAGTGAGGAGACAACTCACTCTTTAAAGTGAAGGCTGTGAGGACCCAGGCTAGACCTCTACAGAGGACAACAATCTAGGCTTTTGATCGTATATTTTGTCATTCCTATTTTGTTGATATTTCCCTGATAAGACATAAGACAGCAAAAGTATAAATGTCATTTATCTATGTCATGCTGTCTCTGTAGAAAGCTGTGCCGTATGGCTGCTTCAGTTCTCTGTCGTATTTCCATCTGAGTAGAAGAACTGGGCTCCTCTGTTCAATAGCTAAGATTTACTAAATTACGAGTGAATTGCCTCGTTTACTTACTTCTGCAAGCAAGAACACGCTTGTATTGCCATCCACCCAGTCTGACTGAATACCAAGCAAGTGCTCTAAGGCATTTGGAAAAACGCGATCAATTTTTGTTCTTTCTAGTTATTTTCTTTCTGCAGAATTCTTTAGACCTGCTGAGGACATAGGGCACAAATGAGCGAACATTAGGAGGGTAGCTGTTTCTGTTTGAGAAGGAAGGATAGAATTATTAGGAAAAAATCTTTTCATCTGAGTCTTCTAGGCCAGATTTTCAGACCTAGAAGATTTAGAAGATTTAGATCTTGTGTGCTAAACAAAATTTTTCATTTAGACTTCCCAGAGTTCTAGAGTGAGAATATTTCATTTATTTTGTAGTTCATTAGGAGTGATATTAATGCTCATGGCGATAAAATGTGATTAAATAATTTTGAAGTCAGGTACTCAGTTAAAATATGCAGAATGTGAAGAATGATAAATGCTATTTGCTAGGCAGGATTAAAGAAATAACTAAGTTTGTGACAATGACCCCCAAGGGCTTGAGATGTGTCTAACCTATTTATAACCTTTTCTTCTCCACTTAAGAAGCAAATCTTTACTGGAAAAATAATATAATGAAATTCAGCCTGATGTGGAGAGGTTAGTTTCAGGGACTCTTGTCCCTGCTGGCAAGTGACTCAGATGATAAATTACCAGTACAAATCATCAGACTGACGCCTGGCAAGAACCGAAGATAACCTTGTTCAGTACTTCTTAATTAAAATAAATTTTTTTAAAAAAATTTTATTTCTAAGGAAGAGTGTTGCAGAAAAAATCAGGCAGATAGCCCGAGGGAAGGAAGAAAATGGTCTAAAAGACTCCTTTGCGTCTCAGCCAAAACCAAGTCCCACTGGTAATGATGCTGGGAATGGGAGGGAAGAGAAGAAAATGACCCTGATCATTGTAACACAAGCTTCCAGGTAGCTTGCAGATAGCATTCCCCAGATTTTTGTGCAGTTGTAAAAATGACAAGGATCAGCTCTACTGCTTCCTATTATATCAGGGTGAGGGGCGCAGTCCGATAAAACTTGAAAGAGGAATATTTTTAGTTTAAAGATCTGAATTTAATTCAGACTAGTAAGTGTGTGAACTCCTTGGGCACAAGCCAAGGGTATCCATCCAGCAAAATGGCATCCATATCAAAGGAAACTGGAAGCTCTCCAGAGCTACAGGGAAATCCTACAGTCTGTTGAAACAGAACTGTTTTGTAATTATCTCAGCTTTGAGAAACTCTGGTGGTGACACAGCCAATGACCTCTGCCAGATTTTCCAGAGGTCTGCTCTGCTGAGTGAGCCTCCAAGGTCTACAGCCACAGGTCTTCCTGCGCAGAAGCACAAGCCTGAAGATGCTACAGACTCCAGAGAGGAAAAGTAAAAAAAAAAATTATTTTCTCTGAGGGTATGGAAAATTTCACAGTCAGGTTACGCTTTTGGGAATATCTTTTGCTTATAAGCAGAGTAAAATGTCTGAGTCCCCAAATCAGTATTCACATTTACAGAAAGAACTGTCCTAGTCAATAAAAACCTAGCTGAAGAGCTATAGCTGGGCAAAATAATTGCAAAGAGGGTCCTGACTCTTGTTGCTAATAAGTAAAGAATGTCCTAAACAGCTACCATAAGGACAATGGTCTTATCGGGGTTCTGTGAAACTGAAAAAAAAAATTAACTGTCTGGATGCAATGAGTAATTCAGGCAGATCTCTTGAGACAGCAAGACAGCAAATATTCAGTAAGATTAAACTCTCAGTGAAGTTCATATTCTGTTCCAGTGCTTCCCTGTTTATGCAGGCTGTCTAACCTTCTGGGGTACATAACCCATTACATACCAAGACAAACCATTAATGTGTGAAGCTACAACAGCCTGTCAGTCTCTTTTCATATAAAAATAAAAATAAAAATAAAAATGCAATCCTTTATTGGTGTTTCAGCCAATTTCTTTAGGCACTGGGTGATTAAAAAACAGTGTTGGGTGAGATGAGCACTTATTTTTGCTGCTAAAGAGCTATTATGAATGTTGACTGATCAAGGGAATGAGTTGAATATGCTTTTGCTTCCTCTAATTAGGCTGAGTCAACTCATTTTTTCATGACTTCATTATTAGAAGGTGTGATTAGATTCAAATCTAGTTAGAATAATTAATTTCATTTTATTGACTTATTTCAATGAATGCTTTTGTTTTATTGTATTATTTAAGCTTATATACAGGAAGATAGTATCTCTCTCTAATTTTGTTATGTATATTACTTGATCTTTTTTCCTGAAAGTACTCAAAATATCATTAATGTTAAATTTCTATCTTTTTCTTTTCTTCTGTCCATTTTCCAATGAGTCCTTTTACTCAATAAATGCTTAAAAGGAGTGAGAATTTTGCCTCAAATGTGTGCATTAAGAAAGCCTTTCATCTCTAATACGATTCATTTAAAATACATCATTAATTCTCAAAGAGGACTTTCAACCTTTCTTTGTCACTGTTCTTTTTAAAATATTGTGAAGATCAATCTTGCATCCTTTCAAAGTCAGAACTTAAAAGTCATAGCAAAGATATTAGTATGTTTTTAAAATAAAATATCATATCCACACCAAATTGGTATTTCATCCTATAATGAACTCAAGTCTTTGTCAAAACCAAAATGTGAGATATTTGTAAATGGGGAAGATATACCTAGACTAAATGCTGGCAGTGGAGGTGGAGGGTTGGCTGAAAAAAGAAATATAAACTTCTTCAGGACAGCTCGCTACTGCTAGCAAGGAGACTGTATCTGAAAACAGAAGCCAGAAGCCATCTGGGCCAAGAGAGACCTTTGGAAGATGTCAGGAGCCAGAGTGCTCTCACCAGGCCTGAGAAGACTCTGACTTGACCATGAAAGTTGCAGCACAACCAAGTGCTATGTGATGCTCAGCAGAGATCCACAGCATCCATCCTCTTTAAGGGTTTTCAAAGCTACAGATTGTTGCCTTTTAGAGACCCTCTGTGGCAACTAATGTAACAGGACTAGCTGGCAACTTCTGTCAGCTTTCACTATTTAATAATATCCAAGTGAGAATCAACGACGGAGACCAGACACTAAAGAACATGAAGAAATAAGTTTAAAATTATTAGATAAAAATTCCTGTAGTGCCAGAGATATATAAACCCCCTGTGAGTGTATTGAAGAATCAAATTGTGTCTCTGTACGCACGACTATGCAAATGTGCCATTTACACCTCTTCCTCTGAAAGGTTTCAGGAGTTTCATCCAGTCTACGCTGGCTGTTGGAAGAAATTCTTTGGGAATGAGCCAATACAGTCTCCTCTTCATAGGTCTTCCTGCTTTTGTTTCCAGCAGCCCTGTTTTTTCATGGCAGGTCCAAGTTTGGCCACTTGGGTTTCACTAGGATAAAAGGCAGCATCTTGCTGGAGCCTAGCGTCAGGTACCCTAACATCTCTGTGGGGAGATTGGAGTCTGTGGGTTCTCTATGACTTCCATAACCTCCTAACAAAAGGGCTAATGCTGTCCCTGCCTAGTCTGAGGGGGATAGAGTGGGATCCTCTGTCCAGGCAAAGGACCTGGCTAGAATATACTGCGGCACATTTTTGTCTGCGCCCATTTTTGTCTTTTCAAAGGAAGACACAGTAGAAAGTAGACAGCGGGTGCTGATACAGGGGCACCCCTCCCCCAGGTTGTGTCCAGTGAAATTAATGTTCAGAATGGCAGAAGTGCTCCCAGACCAAAAATTTCAAATTATTCTTAGAGCATCCAGGCTCTCCTGGATTCCTATTGTCACTGACTGGTGTAGGAGTGAAACAAATGTCTATGACTGAGGCACATCTCTGTAGATATAAGATACTGCCGCATGACCAAAGATGCCAAATGTCACACCATAGAACTGGTCTCATTCATGTCCTTGGCCATGGATTTTGTATGTGACATTTATGGCATAAGCAGTTTCTGGTGGTGTACCTCACAATTTTACAAGTGCCCTAAGGGACATTTCTGAGAGCAGATCAAGTGAACATGCTGACAGTTGGCTTCAGTGTGAGTATCTTTCACACCAGGAAATAATGGGGGGAAAAAAAAGGAAAAGTTAAGTGCTCTGGAAAATGAAGGCTGGGCTTGCAAACTTAAAGGGCACTTTCAATAATTTGAGTAGTTTAAAATCCATGTCTCTGCATTTCAGATACTTGGCTGGGGAATGGGGTGATTCACACTGCCTAATTTCACAAGAGAAACTCATCCATATTTATAAAGCACTTCAGACAGTTTCATGTGGAAAACCCTGATGATGAAGTTTGCCAGCCTGCTCTAATGTAGGTCCGTGCAGAGAAAGATAGCTCGCTGTTCACGTAAGATACTCTGTTAGGTGCAGAGGCACAGGTCTGTGGAGGAGAGCCAATGTGTCCAACCCTGCTGATGACATACACAGGTGATGCATGATGACATGTACAGTATGATGAAATGTGATAACAGTTCTGGTTTTTTTGTCACAGTTTTTATTCTGGAAAATTGTATACAAGAAATACATTGTTAACAGATTTTTAATATTCCAAAAAGAAACATTTGCAAGCTGTGTAGAACTAGAATTAAATTTTCTGATACAAGTAGATAAAATAATTTGAAGATATCATTTGAATGGATTAAAATTAAATAAGATGAGTGTTAATTTCTTTATGGCTCCTTTTCCTACCTGTAGAATGGATGTGATGCCTACTCTCACAAACATAATATTTATTGATGATTGTGATACATTTTAAACAGCCTGTTAAAACTGCAAAAGGCATCCATACAGAAATGAATCATTTCTCTTGTCAGTCTAGACTTAACTGATGTGTGGAGAATAAGACCAGAGGCTATACCATGAATAGCAATGATACATACAGACTGAGTAACTCCTTGTTCATTGAATGAGACAGGAAACAATAAAATATGGTAATTTAATTAAAGCTACATCACAGTGCAAATGCACAGGGGATGTAGAGTCCTGCTTAAGTTCTAAAACTTCGTCCTTCTCTTTTTGCAAGCTGAATATTCTTCTAATATTTATGGGGACTTTAATTGTGCTTTTTTTCTTGTTCATGTCATTGCTATTTATTGAACCTCGGTTCATGTTTTGTGCTTGTCTGATGGTCCTCAACAGCAATCCCTGTGGCTTGCATTTCCATTTATTTCCAAACTAAAGTAGTGAATCCAGAGAAAAAAGAATTATGCCACTGCCCACAGCATCCCAGCTCTTCCTAGGCCTGAGAAATGTGGTAAACACTCCTGTAGATAATTCAATACAGGGAAATACAGGGTAGTTGATATAGTTGTTCTCAACACACTGTAGCAACAGAACTGGAGCACGCTCAGTTTTGTGAACACATCTCACCTGACAGTAAGTTTCTTTTTTAAATAAACTATCAACAAAATCCAGTGATTATGCTCTCCACTGCCATCCACTACACTGGTGGATTGATAGGCATGATTGCTCACTGTAAAAAAGCAAGCAAAGAAGAAAACCCAAAACCAAACTCCAAAAACAAGAGCTAGACCACAACTATAGCTGATGGTAAAAAGGAATGCAGAAATATCCTCTGTGTCTTTTCATCGGATCACAAATTTATCCAAACCACGGAAATGAAATAATCAGGCCTTTTTTTGAATTAGTGTTTTCACCAAAGTTTACATTTATAAATACAAACTACTTGAGGCTAGAATTAATCTTTCTTGCCTTGAACAAATTCAGCTATGGCTATGCCTGTCTATGTCTATGCCTGTCTATGTCTATGCCTAAACATATCCAGTGGCTTAACGGGAACATGAAATACAGCTCAGTTCATTTGGGGAAAGATAAACAGTGGAGCAGTTTGGAAGAACTCAAACCCTAGAAACTAGAAATAGCATAGCAAGGTAACAGTGGTCAGGGAGAAAGGGAAAGAGCAGTAGAGAGACCAAGCCATCTCTTCTATGTGTTCCTTAGAGATTGCTCTGAGTTGTTGGCTTCAGAAACAGCAGACAAGGTAAGTGTACAAATGCGCAGACTATACCACAGAGGTTTTCCTCCATTTTGTAAATAAGTTACCAAAAACTCTTGTCAGAGGCTCCCAGCTGTTACAGCAATCCACCGTAGTGGTAGGCTGGCAGCAGGAAGTTGAGCTGCACTGCTTACTGCCGGCATGAGCGTTGTGTGAGTGTGAGGAATGACGCCGGTCTGCGGGCGCGCCACCGTGCTGACGGCAGAGCAACAGCCACTGGACCTTCTTGGCAAGAAGGTACAGCCCTCCTTGGCTGCCTTTTCTTTACCTCTTGCTGAAGTGGGCACTCCTGGAGCATCCCTCGGGCATTAGCTTTTGTTCACAACGCTAGTACCTTTGTAGATCAGGGATCTAAGGTCGAAGAGGTTTGCTGGGAAACTTCGTGTCTGAGATTTTAGGTAACATATTTATTTGTGTTAAAAGGCTGTTTCTGTAAGAGGCAGCATTTATTGTCATTAAGCTATTTGACAAATTATAGGTCGCCCTGGACCCTGTATGTCTCATTGCCCTCTGGTTTAAATAAAAACACAGATTTTTTTAGAACTTAAGATGAAGAATTTCCATTTATTTACAGAGAGTCCGTGGTATATTGCTTTCGTCACTGGTTAATTACCTGTCACTTTAAAAGCTTGTGAAAATAAATAAAAAAAAAGAAAGGTCCACTTGTGACTGAATGGGATTTATCCATTTATCCATAGGTTTTAAAAATAATTAATTATTTTTAACACCTAAGTATGTGAAAGATTAAGTTACCTTTGGAACAAAAGTTCACACTTTTAAAGTCCCGATAGGTCTTGTAAAAACCTGATAAGACTTGAGGTAAGATTACCAGTACTAATCCTGTAGGACATTGATGTTCTCAAATACCGTAAGGGGATGGAGAAAAAGGAAAATTCAAGAGTATTTGAATATCTCTCATAAAGCGAGGCTCCCTGTGAGCAGCTCATGGCTCTCTGTCTTGGCAACCTGCCAAATACAGAATCCAATTGCAAGTTTTGCTCCTACTCCTCAGTGGGACATGCTCTAGCAACCCAGGGAATCAGGCTATAACAGAGGAGAAGAAGTGTGGTTTATCATGACTGCCACAGCCTCCCCTAAGCTCCTAGCTACCTCAGGGACTCAGGCTCAGCTGAAAAGAAATGGTTCTTGTCAGGAAACTTGCTCATTTTAGCAGTTGTGTCTAACCCATGATATATTGATTCTACATTGTGTTTTCTGGCGAGACCACCCAGAGGAGTCTATTTGTTTCTCGTCAGATGTTTGCAGGGAGCTGAGGGACTGTAGCAGCAGCAAAGGATGTCTCTCTTGGCCAGGTCTTGGTTATTGAAAACTGCTTCATCCCAATGTGTCAGCTTTTCATCTTCATTTTGGTCTTACTTGAAATCTAATCCCTGTTTGTATTCAGACTGTGGTTTATCACATCAAAGCCAAGTGAGAGTGAAGAGCTGTTCGAATAATTTTTTATAGTAATCATTCATAGGCACAAAACTGCTGTTAAATTCCCCAAGCATAGCAATCCTGACAGTAGTCCGATCAGACTTACACTGGTTCCTAGGTCTGATAAGCAACTGATTATGTTAATTCTAACTTCCCTCTGTTTAGGCATCCTCCTGTACGCAGGCTGCAATCCTGCTGGCAGGAATCGTGTCTGTCTTGAACTCATTTCTCATTTTGTCATGCTGTTTATCTATATCAACATCCTGTAAAATTGAAGACAGCTGGGATGTTATTTCAATATTTAATCTTTAGATTTTGGAAAACTCCAGCTCACCTCTAGCATCCTAGTATGCTTTTGATTGATATGAGGTGGGGAAAAAAATCTACTAATGAAGAACATTGGTAAACTGTGAATTTTCCAGAATGTCTTCTTCCTTATATGTACTCTGCAGTCTGCAGGCAGATCCAAGCCTCATCTGGTGTTGAAAGGAATGTCTACAAATGGGTTTCCTTATACTGAAAGATTTTTTTCTTCTGGAAATATGACTGTTCTTCAGATTGATGGAGTTTTTGTATGTATGTGTTTGATTGAGGGGTTTTTTTTAATGTATCATGAAGGCGGAGAAGTAACCACGGGAAATCTCCTTGAAGGCCACTTTCAAAACAACTTAAGGAATGGTAATTTTTAAAAAGCTGTGTCACTTTTAGGTTCATCCTGCACAAAAATCTGAAATGAAATCCAAGGTCCATTTACATTACTACCTTAACCTAGCAATTCACTGCTTACTGCTAAATGCGTTACAATTCATCCCTTTCATACACTCCCATTTGCAAATCTTTGTACCCCAGTAGCAAGACCATGTGTCAGGATGTTACTGCCCAAAGGGGGCTGTGGAGCTCTGCTGGGAGGGCTGCAGTGCCTGCAGCTGGAATGCATACAGCAAGTCTTCATCGAGGCACAAACTCAAGTTGCTCTGTTCTGGGCTAGGTTCTAGAGAAAATCTTTGCAATAGAGCAGTGAGTAGTGAGAAGAGTGGCACTTTTCTTTCTCTCAGGTTCTGTCCCTGGCTTTTAAGAAAACTTCTCTGTGATGTTTTCCTCTTTTTTTATTCTTTTTTTTAAAGATTTGAATTTTTGTATATTGGCCCAACAGTCTTCGGCACTTGCATTGAGGGCAAATGGCCCTGGCTCCAAGTGGATAAAGAGCGTACCTTAGTGAAGGCAGAATTTCCAGTAGCAAAAGTTTTGATAGCAACCAAAAACATGTATGTGATTATGGTAACAATGGAACTACTGCAAGCATGAAAAATGGAAGGCACAGTCTTCTGAAATCATAGGTTGTTAACAAATTAAGATAGAATTGTTACCCTACTGAACAAAGTGTTAAGGAAATAATACATAAATTGATACTTAGAATTAGAGTAGTGTATACATGTTGGACACAGGTGTTCAATTCTGAATTCAGTCCCTGAATTTTGGGCTTTAATCGTATAACTGAGAAACTCAAACTCCTCAGTCACAACAACCCTCCCCTAGGATCCTCATTATTCCATGTAATGCCAGTAACTGACTGAAAGGCTTGGGTACAGGTTACTAACCCTACCCAAGCCTGTGGAAGGACAGAAATTCATATGTTATCTGCATTATAGCATATATATATTTTTTTTTTTTTTTTGGTGTCTGAAGTTATTCTCCTTATCACAAAACTTGCTGTGTGTCCCAGTTTCTTCACGATGACTTTTGTTTTATCCACGTCTGTCTCTGTCAGGGCCATTATCCAGCTCTATGCACACAGAAAGTCACGCTTCTGACCTTGTCTAAGAGCACAAGCATTTCTTGTCATATAAAATATGTCACCTGAAAAGAGCACTTAGTTTTGAAAGTGCTGCTAAAAAAGTCCAGTGGGTTCAGAGTATATATTGTAATGTTCAGTGCAACACAGTCTCCCACAGAGCTTCCCCTTTCACTAGCTTTTAGCTGTTGCTTTCCATTCTCATTTGTGCTTATTTTTGCTTCAGGTTGCTTCGTAACATATAAGCTGTGCTAATGGGACAGCTTCCATGGATTTTGACCTCCTGTACTGAAAACAGTAGAAAGCAAAAGCAGAGGGCATAAGAAGTCATTGAGACAAAATTCAGCAACTCTGTATTTACTTGTACCTGACATCTAGCTGTTCTGTAGAAGCCATCTTTGTGAAAGGTGAATAATTACTTCCTCTAGCTGATTCTTCGTTATTTTGCAGTTAATAACTTTTCATTCTCTTTCCCTCTTTTGTAATAAGAAAAGTTTCTTCTCTTATCGTAGAAATTGTGATTGCAGGTTAGTTGGCAAATTTTAGACTCATTTTAGATGACTGATAGCTTTCATATTCCATTTCAGAGGTTTCTAATTGACACTCACATTTTCATTTTCATCTGTGCAACCATAACTTCTTTCTCTACAGATGTGCTGTTAATCTCCCAGTAGTTCAATTTGGCTTTGAAAAAGGCTATAATATTTATTTTTATATGAGCAGAGTTGTGTTGTGCCAAAAATACTTAGAATCAGAGAATCACAGAATATCCTGATCTAGAAGGAACCCATCAAGATCATCAAAGTCCGGCTCCTGGACCTGTACAGAGTAGTCCCAAAAACAAGTGCCTGGGAGTGTTGTCCAAACACTTCTTGATCTCTGTCAGGCTTGATGCTGTGACCACTTTCTTGAGGAGCCTGTTCCAGTGCCCAGCCACCCTCTGTGTGAAGAACATTTTTCTAATATGCAACCTAACCCTCCCCTGACACAGCTTCAGGCCATTCCCTTGGGTCCTGTCACTGGTCACAAAAGGGAAGAGATCTGTACCTGCCCCTCCTCTGTCCCTCACAAGGAAGTTGCAGACTGCAATGAGGTCTCTCCTCAGTCTCCTCTTCTCCAGGCTGAACAGACCAAGCGACCTCAGCTGCTCCTCATACAGCTTCACCTCTAACCCATCACCACTTTCACTGACCTCCTTTAGAGACTCTCTAATAGCTTTATATCCTTCTTGCATTGTGGTGCCCAAAACTGCCCCCAGGACTCAAAGTAAGGCCAGATCGGCGCAGAGCAGAGTGGGACAATCACCTCCCTTGATTGGCTTAAACAATTCTAAGTGTTTATGCATGTATCTATCTATGAAATTGAGAAATATATTACTCATGAAGTGCTGAAATGACATTTGATCTGGCATTTTGATACCATGATTTTCTTAAAAAGAAATCTGTAGCCTTAGATGCATGTATATATCACAGTAGGCTGGGGTTATGTGTACAAAACCCAAGATGTATATAAAAGGTTTGCAGAATTATCCAGCTAATCCAAGTCAGATATTAAAATATAAACCTTCCATTGAAAAGACATTGTTGGGCTAACATTCTCATTTTCAGAACATTCCTAATGCCTAATGGCAATTAGAAGGGTGGTCTTCAGTACTCCCAGTAATTAATACTTAGTCAAAAATCGTTCTTTTGGAAGTTAATTGCATGTCTTGCCTGATCTCCCAAATGAGCAGAGTTGTGTGAGAATGCAGTAACGTCTATCCCAGGTGGCAAACTGCTGAGCATGCCAGGAGGCAACGCATGTTAGTGATGTATCTGCAGTCTGGGAGACTGGCACTGTCGGTTCACATAAAAGCAGGCTTTTTTTGCATGTTGTTTTGAAACTGCATGGCTGTACTGAAAGTATTACAGGAATTTGCTTTCGTGTAATGGTGGTTAATGGAGACGACGAGCCCCGGTCTGCATAGATAAACTTCTACTCTCAGGGCTAGTAATTATTTGCTGCATTTAGTATGTAACTGTCTTTTATTACAACTATTTCTGAATTGCAAACGAATGCTATGATCCACGGGAAAACAACTGAACCCAATTTCTTTTTTCTCTGTCTTCTGTCATTGTATGAGAAGGAGCAATGTAAAACTATTTTTACAGAATATTGTAAAGACTTCTAGAAGTCTTTTCACCACAACAGGACATTCACCCATCCCTCTGTTCTGAAGCCGATGAGCCACAAAACGTTAATCCCTGAAAGGTTTGGTTTTGACAGTGTGTTACTATGGGAGACTTCAGTATGTCCCTTAGAGATTTCATCATTGGTTTTGAGGCTCTGTGGAATTTGTTTCCATGTGGATGGGATGTTGGAGGTTTTGGGGAAAAAAAAAGAAACAGGGAAAATTGGCAGAGAGACACTAGATAATAAACTCTTTAGAGTTTAATAAACTCTTTAGATAAGAAAGGTCTCATTCTTATCTGTCTTTTTTCCGTTTATTATCAATTTGCCTAAAGAAAAGGCAAATCCTGTTTTGTTGCTTTAATAGGAAGCATATGAAATCCTCACATAGTTGTACTAGTGCTTCTCATCTGCTTTTTGTCTTAAATCCCGTACTGATAAAATTTCTTTGTAGTCCTGAAGAGTGAAAGATTTTTCTTATCAGGGAGAAGCAGTTTATACTCCTGTGTACCTCTGTGGAACAAAAGGGTTTCCTTAGCTGGACAGAACAGTAAGACAGTTCTGAGGTCACTTCCAAGAAAAGCCATTTCTGCTGCTGGGGACACCTGTGCACTAGGGACTAAATAGGAGGAGTAGTTCAGTTCGTACCAGCTCCACGGCAGCATCTTCCTTTTGCTCAGACAACCCTGGCCCTTTGATTGGACTTTTCCTATCCAGGTTTCATTTGTGGGTTTTGTCAAAATACGGTTGTAGGTAGTGCCAACAGACATCAACTTTTCATGTACATTGTGCATAACACTTGATTGCCTCTCTGACCTTTATTATAAGGCTAACAAAATCACTGCAAACCCCCATAAAAATGTTACTTTCAGTGACTTATACCAGATTATTTAACATTATAGTTAGCCACAGGTTTGCCTTTTAAAAATCTTCCGTGTATAGAAATTAAGACAACCAAAAGAGCTTTCAGTCAGAGGATGTCTACTTAGAAGGAGTCCTATAAACCTGAACGATAATTAATAAGCTAGATTGTTAAGAATTGTCAGTTGCTGTAGAGTAGTGTGAGGAAGAAACCAAAAACAAACCCAGCAAAAAGCTAAACCGTAAACTCTAGAGTTATGTAAGTCCCTTGATTTAAAGGTATTCTAACATTAATTAAAAGAGGAATGGTTGTCATTGGTTATACAATGACACTGCTCTTTTTGTTTCCTTTCACTCGCTGTGGAAGTGGAGCACAAAGCAGTCACTTTGGTTTCCTCAACAGCATGTTTCAATGCCTAATATAACTGAAGACATATGAGGCACTGTCCTTTACCTCCACCCTAGATGTTCTGCTGGTGCTGTGCAGGCCTGTCAGCCTTCTTGGCAGCTTCTTTCCAAGTCTGTCTACAAAAATTGTGCTCTGCATTTTTAGCAGTGCAGCATGTACGGTTTCAAGGATGGTATGGATATTTGCAGTGAAAATATTATCTGCAGATTGCTTTCCACCTGCACTAGTTATAATTCATCATTCAAACACATGAGCAACAGTTTTCAAAAAGAAAGAGAAGCAAGAAAATGTGAGGGGAAAGAAATATTTTTCATACTCATGTGTGACGCAATGATTACTCCACAAAACAAACCAAGCTTTCTACGACATTTAATTTTCCATTTCTGTCCTCATTATAACATGAAAATGATTAAAAAGAAGATTAAATATTTAAAAATATGTATATCCAGGCAAGAAATTTTTCCGTGTGTCACGTATATTAAACAATATCTGTGAGAGTGGGACTAATCTTTATACATGTGTGCATATGTGAAATCATGCTATATGACTATTATGAACATACTTTTCTGTTTATAGGAGATGTGCTCATGTTTTCTAAGTAATTTAGGATGCCATTGCTGGAGGGAACTGTATCTTGGAAGACGGTTAACCTTGAAAACCATTTAAACATTATAATGTGAAAGCTATTCCGCCTGAGTCCTTGTCCAGTACTATGAAAAGGTGAATGAGAATCGTGGGCATGGAAAGAGGAGAATAATGAATACGAGAATAATGGATACCAGTTGGCAGACGGTTTTGCTTTGGCAAGTGCCGTTAGCAGGAGTGATACTCTTAGACGACCTTTACCTCCTGAGCCCATATTTGAAGAGTGATGTTGAAATATCTGAGATGAGAAATTTGAAAAAATAAAAGACCGATGAGCTGAACAAAGAGCTTTATCTCACCATTGCACAAGCACATGAAGCTGGCATATACCAGAGCACTGCCTGAAAAGCCCCAGTCTGTCCTTTCCAGATCCTCAGTCACTGCATTGTTTCCTGTCTTGATTCTTCTCTCTTTCAGACCATGGTATTTCACTGATTCACCCAGCTGCATAAATACCATGCAGGCAGAAAAGAGAAAGCAGCTGAGGGACAGAAGGTGACCAGAAGAATTGGTCTGGTTGATTGTGCTGTCTTTGCAATCTCAGGGATGGTGTGTGGAGGGCTAAGGCGGGAAAGGACTGGACCATGTGAATTTTCTTAGCTTATCAATAAAGCTGAAGTGATTTGATTAAGTGGACACTGAGTATCAAAAGGTTCTTCAGTGTCTACAAAGAAACAGTATAGCTAAGAGCTGCTCCTTGGCTCCAGTTTAGAAATTAAGGGAGGAAAAAATAATTTTATGGTGAGGATGCTTAAGAATTACAAAAAAAACCACTGCTGGATGGTCTCTTTCATGTTTTAAAATCAACAGTAATTGCCTTTCTGAAATAAATAAAATACACACTTTAAGACACAAAGTGACAGGTTCAATGGTGGAAGAAATGGATGAAATATAGTGGCCTATTTGAAACAATACTAGTTGATATAAGACCCCTTCTGGCCTTAAGCTCAGTGAAATAAGACTGTGACAGGCTATGAAAATACATTGAAAATTAAATGCAGGGTTGCAAGAACCTTTTACTTTCTTACTTTACCAGTGGTTGAGCTTTGGTGCAAAAAAAAATAATTGATTCTTATTTAAAATTGGTTTTCAGCTTTTTCTGAGCAAAACCAAAATGAAAAAAGTATGAGTAGAGCTGTTGCAAAAATACTAAAAAGATAGTGGATACTGGAGAGTGATGGGAACACTTTTCTGAGGATACCACAGTTTTATTTGTTAATACTCAGTACTCTTGTGATGATACCCTGGTCTGCTCTTCCTTGAATTCATCCATATTTTTAACATTTATTTTGTTATATCTTAGGCAGAAGATTACACCAGCCCATCTCTGAATTAGAAGGTATTTATTTGTGGAAAAGAGGCAAATGACTTTCCACAAATATATCCACTCCCTTAATTTTCATTAAGTTGTGTCAATATTGATTATTTTTCAGGAAAAAAACAAAGTGACTTGTGTAGCACTGTTCCCAACAGCACAGCAAAGTGGGTTGTACTCAGTGTTCAATGTTAGGATCATTGAGCCCATGGCCAGAAGGTCATTACAATCATTTGAGGCTTTAAACTACTGCTTTTGCAGCACTGTCTAATGTAATGGGATTTAATTTACAGCTGTCGATATATTTCTATTAGATTTATGGAATGATGTGCAGAAACCATATGGTTCTTGTAAAAGAGGGTCATGAAGCCTCCAGGGGTCCCTTGAGTGTAGATTGAAATCCACCAGTCTATGTGATGGTGCAGCCAAGTGCAAGTCAATAAAATTAACTTTATTATAGTTTTTCTCTCTTCAGTATGAGGTACCTAAGCATTTTATTATTTGACGTGTAGGAAGTCTTACTAATACAAGGATTCTCTTAAAATCATTCACAGTTCTATCTTCTCTTAAATAAAAACAGAGCACTAAAAACTTGCCAATGGCAATGATAAAGGTTCTAATATGTACTGCAGTAGTAGAAAAATAACAGGGCTAGACTGAAATGTGAGTCCCTTATCATGGGCTTTATAGCTACTTTACAAAATAAATTGAACCATTTTGAAAGGGCAGATTTTAGAATCCACTTTAAAAGTCCCTCTCTACTTTCGGTGAGTGCCTGCTCTCTGAGCCTTCAGTAAATGGTGGGGCAGTTGTGAGGAGTGCATCAGTCAAATTCCGCTACTGGCATCCGTCTGGAAAAATGTCTGTGTCTGCAGCTGCCATTTGTCCATAAGCCAAAAGTGAAGGTCTTTCTCCTGGACATTATATCCTTCTGTTTTCTTGAGTGGATAGAAAGTTTTGCAGCAGGGAGATGAGAACACACATTTTGCAAAAGGAGCAAAAGTCTTTTCTCTAACTAAACATTTATTCGTCACATTGAAAAGGTTATCATTTTTGTCACTCGGGTTCAGCAGATTTTTGGCACTCATTCATGTGGAGTCAACCTGTAACCATAATTTAGAATATTTACCCACCTGTATGATGTGGATGCAGAGGATCCCCTCGGGTCTTCGTGTGCCACTCAGTACCAATTGAAGCATCACAAAAACTGCTTTTGTTTTATACTGGCCCACAGAAAAACAAGGTGAATGCAGGTGTCCACTAAGACTACAGTGATGTGACAATTCTCATTCGTTCATAAGCACTCTCTACCAGTTACAGGCTTGTAATGCTCTCTAGGGTTGCACTTGCTTTTCCAACAGAAAGAAATATTTTTTTTGCTATCTGGACTCTATCCCCAGTACTAGCCTGTTGATAACGAAAACACTTCTACTAATGGGAAATAAGATTAGTTTAAATAAAAATTGATTTTAACTGAAAATGTATGGTAGAATTGTACGGTAGCTGTTTTTTTCTTTTTTAATGATCAATTTTTCCAATTGTATTTCCATTTCTGTATTTTATGGTCTTTGTCCCTAACTCAAACTTTGCTTCAGTGAGTTTATTTTAAATTCATACTATCAAAACTAGATGAGAATAAAGCTCATATTCTAAGTGAAAATGAAGCTCTGGAAAATACTGGAAATTAACAAGTCAAATGAGTCAAAGCAGAAGGGATGCCTGCACTTGGAGAAATTTGTTAAGAACCTAGATCATTGCCAAAACTTTTGGCCTTATTCAAAAGAAATTACAGACATTTTTTAAACTGACTATCTATGTAGTTTACAAGCCTTGATATTACATGCTTTTCTGAATTGTGAGTGGATTTTAGCCACAAGTCTCAGAACTGGCATAGGGAGTACGTGGGACATGTGCTTGACATTCACAGCATGCTGTTATATTTTCAGGCATTATCACTCCCGTTGCATCATGGCAATTCCAGTGTATCAAAACAGATGAACACAGGTGGTGGCTGTGCATCAGCCCTACTGCACATGTCCCAGCTGTGAGTAGATACGCAAGAATTCTACCAATAGCTGGGAGCTGCTGTTGGAGCATTGGGAAAAATGTCACATGATGAACGGACCCACCTCTGAGGAGCAGCCTGGACACAAGCTCAAGTCTTGGCATGCTGGTGAAGCATCTAGATACAGCACTGACCCACAGGAATTGTGTAACTGCATGCTATTACAGGAGCAGGAGGGGCTAAATGCTGTGAGAAGTTAGAGAGATGCTCGTCTGGGACATCTGGGCTGCACATTTTAAGTTGGCGGAGTCTAAAGCTAATATAAGGTGTGTGGTTGCCATCTGATTTCCTGCTTCAGTAGCTTGATTTATTGTAATAAGGACTTCTACTATTCAAGCAATCAGAAGCTGATAGAGAAGGGAGATGAGTCACTTAGGGGACTTGTATCTGAGGACCATGTGTTCAACACATCAGAGGATTTGCTTGTGGGCAAATACAGCTCTATTGAGCCTTGTAGCAGTGCTACAAAACAGCAAAGTGTTGGTCCAAAAACAGTAGTGGCTTCAAACTGCTTTCTGTGTGTTCAGCTACTTCCTGTGCTCACTGCTGTGGGCATTCAAGACAAAAGGTGGTCTTTCTAATTTTTCTTTTCCTCAATTTTCAACTCAGAAAACCACCCTCTAGTTCTCTTTTGCTGTGCTAGGTGAGCATCTGGCAAGAAAAATCCTGGAATTTAGCGTATGTAGTTAATGCCAAGGAGGACAGGAAGACAGTCAGCAGCAGAGAGCCTCTGGTACCTGTTCTTTCAGAGAAGCCCAGCTGTGGCCGTACTCTGCTGATACAGAGAGCAAAGAGAACCACGAAGGGCTGCCTAACAACACATAGCCAGTGACAAACGTGCCCGTCAATTAACATTAGAAACACTTTTAATCAAAATGTTTTAGTTCCCCCTTCATTAATTTTGTAATGTCTCTGTGAAATCACTGGTTCCCCTAATTGGCTGATGAAATAATTAGTTGACTCTGACATTCACTTGGACTTCTTCTAATTAGAAACTCTCTTCCACCAGATGTCGTGTCAAAACAGGTTTCTGTCTGAGAATTTACAGCAGTCATTTTTTCCTGTGTAATTTTTTGAGCATTGTCTTTCTCTATTCAGAAAGGGACATGTAACTTTTTCAACTTTTCTAGCAGCAATTAACTGCTGAAGATTTGTGTTTAGTTGAATACAGTTCAACATTATTTTATTTTGATTTGTGCCTAAAATATTGGAAATCAGCACTTAAAATTAGTTAATCTTGTCCCAAAATAGGCAAACCAGCATTTTAAATTAACATCTAGATAGTTTTCAAAGAACTAAGATTAGTCAGTTTTAAAATTATAATTCCCTTATTAAAAATATACTTTAAACCTTTTTAAAAATCTCATCCTATTAATAATAATTTAAACATTTCTTTGTCAATGCAAATTCCAATAGCAACCTTCAGAAATATTCCTTGATTAAAAAAAAGACCTTTTGAAGATCGTCACCATTAGTGTCTGGAAAATTTGTAATATGTCTAGTAATACTTTTGTGCGTGAACACAAAATGTAATCCACCAGCCCCAATTTACTGATGTAAATGAGCTGCATTCATTTTAGTCCTGCATAAATGTATATCCTTCTGCCTGTGGTACAGTAGAAAAATGTCACCAGAAAAAAGTTATTTTTAGGTAGTTTATGTGAATGAAGTTGCACGTACATGAGTGGAAGGTATAACATCTCTGAAATAATTCTGATGCAAGCAATCTGCTTCCCAACTGGAGCCCAGGGAGAGAGGCAATGCATTTTACTGTTTTACCACTCGTAGGATGTTGTTTCTCAGAAGGACTCTGAAGCCAATTCTGGTTGCTCATGGAGCATGGAGAGTGATAAATTAAATGTATCACTGAAAATATAGGAGTCTAGGCTCTTTAGAGCTTTGCAAAATTCTTATCTGGCTGAAGTTATGCTCCTAAATTAATTTTATCACTCAATATAACACTTTTTGGGTTTAATAATACAGCAGTGAAAGAAAATCACTTCGGGTAGCCTGCCTAATGCATTTGGTTAATGGTCATAACCAAGCAGTAAAAGATGACTACCTGTATTTTTCAGGGTATTTTGCCAAGATGTGTGGAGCAGGTAAGTATACCTTGAACAGTATGAACAATACTAGAAGAATATAAAAGAATTATATATATATACATAATTTTCTATATTTTACTACTTGAGGCTGCTAAGAAATAAAAATGTGATAACATAGGATGATCCTACCAGGGACACAGCCTTCTAAACAGCTACTCTTGTGATACTATTTGTTTTCAAACCCATTTCATGCATGGGAAAATCCCTCATGGAGATTGGTTTCACCCCCTAAGAAACAGAACAGTGGGGTGGAAATGAAAATCCTATCCCTTTAACAGCCTTCTGCTCCTCCTACCTAATGCAAGAAGGATAGGGAGAAAGAAATACCACTTGAAATGAAGCTACTGTGAAAAGTCTAAACCATACTTTATGATACTATTTTGCCTGGTTTTCTATGCTGTTTCTAGCTCTTTTGCATTCAGCTCCTGCACTTCTGCTTGATCTTCTGTATCCTGGCTTTTTCAGACATTGCTTATATCTTTATTTTAGGCCGATGACCCGCTAGTGGTGTGAAATATTGCCTGGTTTATTCGCTTATATTTTGGCATTGCCTGGCCATGAAAGAGCCAAATCTCAGTGCTATGGTGGAGGTTTGCTCTGCAGAGTGTTGCACAATGGCTTTTCTGCTCTCTCTGAAGTTCTGCGATGAAGCACTATGAGCCAGGAGGTTCTATTCTCGGCAGAGTCTGAATCTGTAGCTGATCTATTGTTAGCTTTTAGCTCTGGTTATTTTAAGGCCTGGTGCCCACAGCTGTTGAGTTGGGGTTTTGGGAGGGAGAAGTGGTTTGTTTGTTTGTTTGTTGTAGTGTTACTCTAGCCTGTCAGTGCACCCAAGGAATTTTTACAAATATTACTTTTTTTCTCCGGCCCTCCAGTAGGTAGCTGAACAAGTTTGCACTGTAGACCTTGCATGTGCTGAGGAAAAGCTCAAATTGTTTTTGCATGATTAAAAGTTTGTGTAGATGGAGCACTGCTGTCTCTTTCTTTCTCTCGGGATACACTTAATATGTGGTTTCTTCTCTTGTGTTTGTGCATCTATCATTATTATCATCACTTATTCATTATAATTTTTTCCCCTCTGGCTCAGTCATGCAGTTGTCTGATGTTTAAGACTGATACTTAGATTCCTCCTACATTTTGTGTCCTTACTTCAGGTATCTGCAATCATGACATGATTTTTTTCATTAGATGGTACTATATGTGCATATCTCTCTCTCGCCTGAGCAGGTAAGGTAAGCACACTTGATATTTTTTCTTTAATGTCTCTGCCTCAAGGATGACTCTGAAGCAGCTGATCTTCCTTTATTCCTGCCTCCCTTCTCAGTGTTCAGCACATGAACACCTTGATTTACTGGACTGACTTTTTTTTAATTTAGCTTGGGCACAGGTGTCGTCTTCTGGACACAGCTGGATTGAACCAGAACACATAAAAATGTGACAACTTCAGGCTGCTCAACCTGACCTCCTGGTAGCTGCACCATACAAGATACAGGTTCTGTACCATTGCTGTCTGCAGCCTGACATATGAAGATGCCTCAGAATAAGGCCTGGATTGGCTTGGATATACTGACAAAAATGCTGTAATGATTCCAGAATCACCCTTTGTGTCAGTCAGCTCTCCTTGCTGTAGGGACAGAAACTGGGAGTAGACATAGAGGGATGGAAGCCATTCCAGCTGTTTCTGTTCAATTCATGTGTTCTAGTGTGCTCTCGGTTTGCTTTTGAACATTGCTTATTTGAAATTATTTTTTAAAACTGACCATACCATTTTCTATACTACTACTATTTACTTGACTGTGATACAGCTGAGTGAACAGCAGGACTACTAATAAATTTCCAGAATAAATGTACTGTGGACAAAGTCTTATGGAGACCATATCCTATTTTGCTTTAAGGGGCTTATTTAGAAATGTATTTATATAATTATTTATTTTTCTAAGTTGGAAAGAACGCAGTGTGCTAGTAGCACTAATAACATTTGCATTGATTGCATTCTTTTAGAAGTGCATGAGACAAGCATAGGTTAATTAAACCTGACCAGAAAATCAACCATGTAAGGGCTGTGTATAAATCTGTTTAATGCAATAGTCACCTCTTTGCACAAAAGTGCTGTCTCTATAAAATCTGTTATAGAACTTGAATTAGTAGTGTAAGATGTCTACAGTAGTCTCTGATGAAAAATACAGTAGTTACATGAGATGCCCTGGTAGAAGTGCAGCAATTAACACCAACACTTTTCAGGGACCTGAAGCCTTTGTTTTGTCAGGATTACAGCCTGACTAATTATGGCATCTGTTTCTGAGATATCACTGAGAATGGTAACTTAGTACACTGGCAGGTACAACCTATTTGTAAGGTATGGTTATTGGGAGTCATGAATGAACTGTACCAACAAAACCTTCTTCTGTTTTTAGGTTCACTTTAGTACCTCCACACCATCACAGTGATCTTAAAACCTTTCCCCTTTCAAACTAAAGATTTGTGTTGCTTGTGGATTTACATAATTTTAAAAGTGCAGATTTAAACTACTGCCTGTGGATTTGATATTTCATTCTCTGGGTCTCCAGGTGTCTTCGTCCACCATAACGTTAATGTTAATTATTGACCTTCTAAGTGACAGTCACATGTAACACTGTATTATAATTACATAGTGTTTGACTGTGGATTAAAAAAAATAACTTTTTAAATGATTAAAAAACAATAGGGGAATATTAAATAAACCCCAAACTATAAGTGATGAAGGTATGACGTATAGCTAAATCAGTTTAAATAAAACTTCTCTTTGTGATGTGCTGCAGGATAGAGTATGATGCAGTGGGTAAACCAGTAGAATTCCCTTGTCTTTCATATTGGTCCTTAGGAGATTGGTTATAATTATTTGTTTCTTTATCTCATTATGTATTGCTCAAATATTTGCAACCTTGCCACAATTCACCTGCAAATCGAGGGTGTTTCAGTCTTGCTTGAGAGAACTGAATAAAAACTCTTTGTAGCTGCTTCATAGGTAATTGCATGAGAAACCACTCGAGCAAAGCCCTGCAGCCATGTTTCCCAAGCACTCAGCCTGCTCCATCAGCAAGCTGCTTTATGAACTTGGGTGGTTGACTGCATCCCCAAAGCAATTTTGAAACTCCTGGGAGGTCTCCAAGTAAATCTTCCATCTTGTCTTAAGTGTCTCTCAAAGGACACAACAAATTCAACGCAAATCAGTAGCACTGTAGTTGACAGGGTTTCTGGAAGCAGCTGCCTGTGGAGGCAGGAACATCCCCTCTTTCCGTTCTAGAGACCTGGGGCCAGGAGGCTGAATAAGAAACATACACAGGGATGAGTAGAGAAGGAAGCACCATTTCATGTCTTGTTAGTCTCTGTCTGTGTCCAGACAAACAAGACCTACAGAGGACCCAGCACAATTTCCCCAGAAAAAGTATATTTTGGGAGCAGTATATTAAAGGAACATCCAGGCCTTAAAATAATTTCTTGCTTTACTGTAGAAGGATTTCAGTGTCCTCTGCGTGTTACCCGTGACTTATGGTCTTACGTAAGAGTTACAGCATCGTGCAGAGAGGTACTATTTTCATTCTTTCCCTGCAGTCTTTAGGTTCAGAAGCAGAGCAATTCCCACAGATATGATGATATTCAACAAAAACAAAAGCATTTAAAATGAAACTGAGACACATGTTAGCCCCATGGTACACGCTTTGATATAAGAAAACGTGCCATCTTTTACAGAAGGGCTCACTGGAATTTCTCCCACACTGGAAAGATGTTATAATTCAGATTTTCACACAGGTGAATATTTGTAAGCAATTTAAAATTTCAAGCAGGAATAGTAGGATTCCTATAGAGAGCTAAGCCCAGAATATTTTCTTGCCTGTTAACTTATAAACACAATCATATGAGTTTGCATTCCAAAATGTTTTGGCTGCTTTTCCATACCTTGCTGGCTTACTCCCTTGTCGCTCATTAGAAATCATATTTCACAATGAAACAGAAAAATATCTGGGAAAGAGGCTCTGGGATGTGTCTTGGTGTGCTTTTAAGTGTTGAACTACTTCTGGATGAACAAGTGTAGCTTTTCCGTTTCCTCACTTTGGATGGACAAACCTAAAGCCCCTCCTTGTTTCCAGGTATAAAACCACACTGAAATTACTACTGGAATATTTGTTTGACTTACAAAGGATTTTGCTAATCTGTGAAGGTAGTCTCCTTTTTATTTCTTTGGTGGTATTATAGGTGCTAGAAAAATAAATGCAACTTTTGGGGAGGGAAAAAAAAGGAAAATATTCCTGTTAGAATTCCAAGTTTTCCCATATCTAGTAATTCCAAATGTTGTTCTGAAAATTTTTATGGTGTGATTTTATGGTATAGTGGTGCAATTGTAGTCTGAAAGCAGTTGGCAATTTATGAAAATTTGCTATAGAATTATAATGAAAACTTTTTTTTTGCGGCATTAGTCATACTCTGATTACATGCAAGTGAAAAATATTGGACTCCTGGTGCTGGGAGTGCAGCAGCAGGATTTTTTGTGCTAATGGTTCTCTCCGAATTAGAAAAAGCTGTCAGTATTTCACTATTCTTTTTATTAGTCATTGTTACTTAGATAACATGTTTTTCCCACATAACCCTCTCGTCATCTTTTTGGGAGGAAAGCGAGCTAATTATGGTGTCAAAGCTGCAATGAAGAGGAATTCTTATTTTCATTATCCTTGTTCTCTCAAAAGGGTTTTTTCTTCACTATCTATAAAATAGTTAGTAGATACACAATAGGTATCTATGTGAGACAAATGGCTTTTTTTGGGGTAATTAATCATAATTTGCCACATATTCTAATAATTAGATATTGGGTTATGCAATTTTTATGTATTTAAATGAGGATTAAAGTCATTACAGTCTGCAAAACAAACAACATAATTGAAAGGGACAAATAAAATCACTGCTACAGAAATCGCTGGTTTTATACGTGTGTGTAATAAATGATAATAGGCTGAGAGGGAAACAATGCATTGGAAAATCAGATTAGGGTGACTGCCAAAAAGTAATGATTTAAAATCACCCAGCACTATACAAGAAGTTTGTCTTGCAACTTATCATTCTTTGCATGGAGACGTTTTTATAAATTAAAATTGAATATTTTTCTTCTTAGCCCAGTGAGACTTTCCATTCACGTTAAAATAAATCTTTTTTCCACTTGTTTGTAATCTTGCTCATTTACTTTATATTTCTGACAAACAGACATCCTTTCACTTCTCCATTACATATCAGTTTTTATTCTGTGTAGAAGATGAAAAGTCTTAAGGGTCTGTGGTTGTGCAGTTACACAGATTTTGACAGATACTTTTTTTTTCCCTAAATATATATTTCCAGATAACATAAAATGCAAAAAAAAACCCAAGCAAAACCCAGATATGTCATAAGTAGCACAGAACTGATGGTTGTGTTTTTGATTAGAGTTTTCTCTTTCAGCCTCAATAATCCAGTTTCCTTGGCTACTAACATCTGACCCAGAAGTGCATACACACACACACACACAGTGATTCCAAGGTTTGTTTTCTGAAGCTGATTTTTTTACTCATTCTAGTTGGATTGGGATGCAGGTTTCTGGGCATTGGGGTGTTTGGTGGTTTGTTGTTCGTGTTTTTTTAATTAATTGTATCTGTATCTCAAGCTTACATAGATTGCTTTATTTATTTTAACTATAAGTATTCTGTAAGTAAAATGCCGAGGGAATTCCTCCCTACTCCTCCCAGCTGGACTGGAGATGACATGGAGAATATTTGTTTCATAATATGTCTCTTTTTTTCCTTACAACTCTGTACCCTTTTTATTTCTGGGATTGAAGTGGGTTTGTTTCTGCACAACTACATCTAGTAGTTTTGCTTCTGGAGAAGAGCTAGCTCCTGAGTTTTTGCATTTGAGGTGTTCATCAGAGGGTGCTCCAAGATGACCAAAGTAATTCTACAATTTGGACCTCAGCAGCAGAGATATGACCATCAATCACAGGGCCAAATATGATATCAACTTATAATTTATTGTGATAAACACTGAAAAAATGGATGAGTAAAATTCTTCCATTATTTTTCACATTTTTGGTATGAGTTGGCTTCACCCATGTCTTGGAGTTTCATTTGCTGTCAATATTTTATCAACTGAACTCACTAAGCAGCAGGTCTGTGGATTTCAGAAGACTGTAGGCTATCTACAGGGAATAAGAGCCCACACTAATTTGATTAAGGATCTGAAATAACCCACTATGTTCAATATACATAGCTCATATTTCAGTCATTAAATATCCAGAGTGCTGTCGGCCTCTAATTTTCAAAACGCAGGACCTCAAAATATGTATAATCTAAGAAAAGTGAGACACAGAGTTACCAATAAATTATCCAAATGTTCAGCTTTTTTTTGCAGCAGGGAGGAGTTGAGAGGCTATGCCCAGTCTCCTGTTTAGGCACTTACACGAAATAATGTGGCACCTGTCCCTGTGTGGTGATCTAGAGCATCCAGGGCAGGCACTAGGATTTTCTCACAGGAGTGTTGCATTCAGCAGCAGAGTATTGGGTGCTTCTTGACAGAGGCAGAGCTGGTGACACACTGAGCTGCTTACCAGTGAGAAAAGATACCTGCCAAAGTATGTTTGAACACTTTCCCGTCCTGGCACTTCGGGCCCTGAGAGAAGATGGAATTCTGGTGCTCTGCACCTAGTCATCATTGAAAATACCTTAATACTTTTAGAGGGGGAAGCAGGTGTAAAGTTTTTCTCAGCCCAGAAGGGGCTGAGTGACCAACGGTTGTCCCAGCTGAGTGTGCTGGCAGAGGGTGGGCACCAGATACTCTTCCTGCTGACGTCTGAGCCATTCTGCATGGCGAGCTTCAGGTATCCCAAACTGAAAGGGAAGCTTCCCTTGGTCATTGCAATGAACTGAGACATTGAGATATGCAGGCCAATTACATAAAACTGTAAAAACCATAAAAATGATAAAGGAAAACGAGAACAATGGTGGTCAGATGTTCAGGTTTTGGAAATTGCTGTAGGTCTCTGAGCCCAATGAGAAATGTATTATTGTACATGCTGAAGTTTTGTCCCATAAAGAAGAAAAAGGTTCTTTAATGTGGGAGGCAACATGTCTAGATACATCAGAATGTCACTTCGTCTCAACGTGCCAGCACAGCACGGGTGTTAGAGTAACACGTACATTAGATGACGCTGACATAATGTTCCAGACAGTATGGGCCTACTTGTCTTTATCCCTGTGTCTTTTGCAGCCTTCCAGGAATGCCAATGTGTACGTTTGTCTATAAGAATAAGTCACTGATTCAATTAGAGTGATAAGTGGTGTGTCTGCACTAGGGCAAAGAAGGTACATAGCAACATTTCAAGTAAAGTGCCCTTGAAGACTCTCATCACTCATAACCTACTGTTCCCACTGCCCTGCAGAAGGAGCTGCCTTTCCATATGTCATTATTTGTGCAGGAAGGTCATGCTTTTGTTGGTATGCTACTCAGGGCTTTCTGCAAGCAGCAAAGCATTTTGGTAATACAAAAGCTATTGGAAAATTTTTTTTCTTTTAGCTATATCGCAATGAACAAGAGCACCTTTCTCTGCCCCTGGGTTCGTGAGAGAGACAGCCAGACGAGCAGTAGCAGCTGGTTGCAAAGTTAGTTTTAGGGATGAACAGTCAGGGCCTGATGGGCACCCCTGGGATTGTTATGTATTTGTGCAAGTCACAGTAGAGTTGGACAAAAAAAGGGAAGGCTTTTTGCTTTAACCCATGGATGGGCTCCAAAAAGCCTAATGCCAGGTCTCGCTGACAGTGAAGATTAGGGAAGTGCTTAATATCTCTTGGACGTGATTTCCAAATTTATGAGCAGTCATAAATAGCCCCAAAAAGTAACCTAGACTCTGTCTGCAAGACACAGAGTTGTAACTAGCTTGTCTGAATTTAACCTTGTTCTGCTAGGGGTTTAATGTTCCTCAGAAAGTTATGCATCTGATATCCATCACCCCCATATTTCCATGAATATCTCAGTGAGATGGCACTTCAGGATTAGGAATCTTCTGTTGGAAGTTTGCTGTCAGTGGAGTCATCTCCACTTGTACAAAAAAGGAGCTTTAAATATCATCTTGCTCCGAACAGTTCCGTGAGATCCATTTTGCACAGCTGTAAGGAACAACAAAAGATGAATTTCGAAGGATGAGCAGTATGACACTGCTCCCGGGCTGTGTAAGCTGCCAACTAGAGATTAGCAGCAAAATAAAGAAAAAGCTGATGTAAATGCAGGGAATGTGCTAGGCAGTACTTGATCATCAGCTGTAACAGCAGAGAAATTATGCAGTTTCCCAGGGCTGAGCCCCACATTTTATGGTGATTATACTAAAAATCTGAGCTCAGACATAAGCAGATAAAGTCAGTAATTGGAAAGGACAGACCTACAACAGCTTCTCATATCCCATCACACTTGCATTTAAAAACAAACTACGTACTCAGATCCACCTTGTAAACCTGCTGTGTTCATGAAGGCAATGCAGCTGTGATTTCACCATCAAAACAGATCTTCTATATCAGTCTTGCTCCAGAATTCACAAACCCTGCTGTTCTTGGATTGTTCATGACACAAGGGCTTTACATAAAAGCAGATTAATTTTTTTTTTACAGTCCTTCAGTTTGTCTGTATTAACAAAATCAAGAATGGTGAGATAATTCCATTATGCTAAAATAAACCAAAAACTTTATTCTTTTTATGATATAGGTTCTGAGTACTTACCATCAGTGTGAAGAGTTGCTCTCTCTGTAGTTTATTGTTGGTTTTATAGTTGGCTATGTTGTAGGTCACAGCCCAAGTATCTGGCAACAGTAGCGTGTGTAGAACTACACTCACAGAAGATGCTTTTGTTGCTTGCTTCAGGGAGCACAAAGACATTTTTTTACTATTAATTTTATGTAAGTATCCCCTTTATGTCTGCACCTATAGTGTTTATATTCATCACACTACTGACATCAGTGCAGTATAATCTCTGTTCTGAAGGCCTGGAGACTCTGACAGTAAGCATGGCCTGATGCTGAGATTTACATAGTACATAAAAAATATCAAATAAATGAGCAATTTCCTCAGCTGCTCAACTGTGCAGCAAACTGAACGATGTATCCGTAATCTTTCCTTGACCCAGTTTAAAGAAACAGCCTTTAAGGCTGGCTCTCATACTTATTTTAGATTCCTACACTGTACACCGAAAGTGTAAATCTACAATCCTGCCAATTATTTGTTTTGATAAATTCTAGGATGGGGCAGTTTTTCACCAGAGAATTCTCTTGCTGCTCACAATAATCAATCAAACTCTGGGAACCGACAGCCAAAATCAACAGAGGTGACAAATCAGGGTCCCAGGCAATAACAGGTGATAGAATAGCAGCACTACCACTGGTAACAGTAAAGCCAAGTCAAGCAAACTTATATTTTAAATATATATTAAAACTACATTTATAAACTATTTATAGCTTATTTATATAGTTATATAATTATATTTTAAACTATAATTCTAAAATTTTTCTTTGCATTCACTATCTATTATGTTCTCATTAGTATTTTTTTTCCCTCCCTTTCTCTACTCCTTATTATCTGTTTCCTATGACAGGTGAGTTTTGGTGAATTCTTTGTAGCATTCTCCAGGGACGTTTTCTCAGCAATTGTGCTTTAAGCAGGCTCTTAGTGTGGTTGAGTTTTGACTCTGGCAATAAGGAGCTAAATCTTTGGCTTATTGGTTATTTGGCTTAGCAAAGACCCCCTATGAGGCTCTCTTCTCATTCTTAACTCTTTCAGGCTGCCACTAGTCACCTTGAGAACTCGATGGCACTGGGTTTCTCCAGCATAATTGTCTTTAGCTGAGTATGAGGAAATATCATGAGGCGCTTTGAACAGCGCCAGACTCATTGCTTTTAAATCAGTAGTGAATCAACAGACTATAGCAGTGCAGTAATTTGAGAGCAATGGGAGCTATCTATGGTACAAAAAAGCACTTTCTGGCAGCTGGGAATTTAATGTAATGGGGATGAATGGTTATTGCTTGGAGATCTTAATTCTTATCAGACAAATTTCACTGTATTTATGTTGGTGTTTTTAACCAAGGGGAAAAGGAGATTTCATGGAAATTCTAATTCTCATTGATTAGTGCAATGCTGAAAAACAAGTCTCAAACTTTCTTCCAGCGTAAGTAACTTTGTTGAGGAAATTACTTTGTCGACATTCATCTTGTCTCGTTGCAATACATGGGCTGCTTTTTAAACTATTCACATTTGTCAGGGCAGCTCATTATGCCCTTTGGGACACCTCATGGCAATGGGAATCCCATACAGTAGCTGTCTGTCCGAAAAAATAACAAATACTGATATATGTTTTGCATGTGTTTCATCAATATATAGCATCCAAACCAAGGAGGAGCTGATACCATGTGAAGAATAATTTCTTCCTTGTCTTCTATGAAACCATTTTGTGAAACTATTTCTGTAAACAAAAAAAGTACAGAAATATCACTGCAGTAAGGGCCACTTCTCTAGACCATCCCTGCTGAACTGTTCATGCTGTAGTGCCCTAAACCGCCCCTCTCCTTCTCTTGGTATGCTTTTCTTATTGCGCTTGTTATTCAGTTTAATTTGATTAATCTTTCTTCCTGATTTCTTTATATTTTTAAAATTATGACCTATGTTTTCACCTTATTTGCTTCCTTTTATGTCCTCTTATGTTTCTAACTGGTTGTTTCTCTTTTTTATAGGCCTTCATAAAGTGGTATGATTTATTTTACAATTCTTTCTGAGCTAGATGTTTATTACTTCCTGTGTCAAGTTATTTTTAGCCTTTCTGCAAGTCTCTGTAATGCTCTTGTTTTGATATTTCTCTTGTTTAAATCATAGGTTCAAATATGCACATCTTTGGCAAACCCTTTAAATTACTGTAGTAGTAGTGCTGTTTTGCTTATATTTCCATTCCACCGCCTACACTTTATTAGAAACAGGAGTGTTGCTCCTACTTTCAAATGACATAATTTAAAGAGCATGCACTAATTTCTCTCACAAATAAAGCCAATTATATTAAATATTTCAGAAATTTTTTTGCTTTGCTTTCTGGTGTTATTTTATCAGCTCTATGTACAACAATGTGCATTCCTTCCAACCAGGCTGATCATGATAATGCTTATTTCATAAACACTATTCCAAACTAAAATATCAGCCCAACCTTTAAAACTCTTTTTCTTTCAGTGTGGGCTTCACTACACCCATTCCTACCGTGAGAGAGGAGAAAGCAGAGTAAACCTCTAGAAATGAAACCTGTGCCCTTTTTCATCAGTAGGAGTTTAGCTGTGACCTCTGTAAAGTCAACTTTTGATGTCGGTGGGTGAAATCAACAAGGCCCACTGCTCAGAAAACACTGAGCCTATATTTTCTAATATTCTATTTTCTATTATGCCTGTGTGTAAGTGGAACAGAGGCACGATAATGAATCTTCAAGTTTTTGTCCTCTGGATATGAGTAAGCAGAAAATCAGACACATGTTGCATTGTTATTCCCAAAACATCTTTATCTTTGTTTTTACAGGGTCCAGTTCTGAATCAACATAGAGAAAAATTCTGGGTATGACATTGACCTAAGCCCTACACCAGACAAGTACAACTAACATAAAACTTAAATGATGGTGGTTGTAACCACCATTTATGATCTCAATGTTCTTACCTCTGGTGAAGCTTACAAGAGTCACAGAATTGAAATATGCATATAGCAAAACTCCATGGGGCATGAAATACTTTTGTTCTTTGGTCTTTAGCAACTCTCTGGTGAGTCTTGCATTGCCTTCTCTGTAACGAACCATTTTTTCGACATTTTAGAATTATGTACATTGCATACTGACATGCCCATAACAAGCCATGCAGAATGACGCTGCCCACATATCCCTGTCAGTGAATAATTTGTAACCTACAGACAATTCTGTGTCATTAATACTTTAAGTATTAGACAGCCAGACACACATTGTAATCCAGACACATACTGTAATCCTCAGCCTTCAAACCTGTACAGTTGTCTTACAAAATGCAGAAGCTCCAAATTAGCAACCTTATATTATTATTTTCCTGGTTTCTTTGGATTGTGTCTTTTCTTTTAAAAGTCATACGGGCTTTTCTAAATGTGAGCTGTGTTTGTTGAATTGTTACCCTTTTGCACACACTTTCAGAGCATCCAAAGAGCCTCTCTGACAGTAATAATGAAAACCTAGCAGGGCTTCATTTTCACTACTGCATCATCAGCTGCTGAGTGGATTGATTATTTAACACATTTAGCAGTTTCTTAGACTTGTGGCAACAAGATGTAAATAAATGACTTAGTCAATGTATTCACTTATGTCAGCTCAATCACTTAACAGTGACTCAGCATGCGGTGTGACATTGACAGCAAAAGCACTAAGTGGACAAATTCTATGGCAGCTAATTTGATACTGCTTGCAGCATCCTTCCGTAAGGACTATTTATGTGAAGATGTAGTGGTTTTCCAGGAGAGCATTTATGACACAGTTTAGAGGACATAGGAAGAGATGTCCTAAAAAAAAATTAAAAAATTACAGATTATGTGTTTTCATAGCAATTTTGACCAAAGATTTACATACACTTGCTTCTCTGCATTTACTATGTTAAAATCAGATATATTATGGATTATGCAAGCACACACTTTTGCCTGAACCAGCTATAAATTTATGATTTCAATTGAATGTGAGAACAGAAAGTAATTAACAAGAGGCACAATCATATAAACACATAGCTGAAAGGTCTTTTGCCTCAAGCAGCCTGTCAGAGCTAAATTTTAGAATATATTTAAGTATCTAAAAAATTACATAGACAGTCATGAAAGAATTTCAAAGTGCTTCTGTACCTAAATTACACCATAATGAACAGAGATTAGACCCTGAAGCATCTTCGAACATCCATGCGTGATATCTCCCTAAATGTCTAGCCACCATTTCTCCCCTGACTTTACTTTGGAGAACTTGTTCCACACACCCAGCACAACCTGTGAGACTCTCCCTGCTCCTAGCATGGACATTCTGACCAAAGAGGATAGAGATTAACTGATCTTGCCACGCATTCCTGCTCCGAAACCCTAACCGTGGTTTGGAAGCAGCAGAGAGCCAGTTCTCTAGTGTAAAGAGCAAGCGTTCAGAATCACCAGGAACATTTCCCAGAGACAGAAGATCTGGCTTTGTTTTCTTCCTGTCCTAGCAAGATGAGCAGCCACATTGGAGTTCTTCTACAAGTTTGCCCGCCAGACTTTCCCTGACCCTGTTTTGACATAGTGTCTTGCATTTGAGCAGGATGTGTATTCTCCAAGTTGAGAGTTAAAAAAGAGTTTTGTTTTGGTGGTTTTTTTTGTTTTTTGTTGTTGGCTTTTTTTTTTTTCATTTTTTCAAGTAGGCAGCCTTGGGCGAAGTCTCTAAAAATGGGATTAAAATTATCCGAGTGCAGAAAAACTTCCTGCAGAGATTTCACTAAGTAACAGTCTTTGTACTTTTTGTACACCTTTGACACTGAATGTTTTATCTTACCTTATTACATGATCCAGCCTGCTATATGTGAGCTTATTTCAGAGGGCAGTGCCTACTGTGGACAGGGAAAGAAATGTGGATGCAGCTGTTCCTGATCCATTGATGCTTTCTTATTAGTGCCCAACTGGCAATACAAAAGGTCTACAAATGTTGACCCCGTTGAGGAGAGAGATGGGTGGTGAGTGTCCTTGCAAGCTGAAAAGCCAGTAATTCTTCAACAGACATCTGCAGCCACCGCGAATTACAGGAAGGGCAAAGGAGGTATTAATAGCCGTCTAACAGGTTTCAACTACAATCCCTGGAGCTCAGTTATCAGAAACCCCTTCAACTTACCATTAATCACTGTATGATGCCTCTTGACCTTCCTGACAAGGATTAATAATCCTGTACGAGCATACAGAATGCAAAGGCTATAGGAATAGGCAGACATTTCAGACCCGTCTCTCCACTGCCTCACAAGCAATCATTTATAGCAGTATTGCATTACCAAATTAGCAGTCAGTAAATGTTTAATCAACGAGCAATGTAAGGACCTAGCTTTTCTCTGAAAAAAATTGATGGGCAATGCTTATAAAAGACAGATATACAAAACTGCCTGAAGCTTTTGAAATTCTCCTTCAGCCTGCTCATGCAAGTGAAATTGAGGCAAGACCCTGAAAAGGCAGAATCCAGGTAACAAAATGTTTCTTGCTTTAGGCAGGAACTTGAAAGAGCTTGTTGTGAATCAAAAAGCTTATTTTATCTTTACTTACTCATCCTGACAGCTGAAATGAGCAATGTCCATCTTCTTGGGTTAGTCACTTCCCCCTCCCCACTTTGCAGTGACATGTTTCAGATTATGCACTCTGATTACAGAGGTCCTGCTTTGCTCCACTGAACACCCAATTTCCTGGCTTCATCTATTGACAGTAAGCAGTACAACTTATGATTCATCCTCAGTGTTAAATGTTGACGTACTCTCTTAGCAAGTGTAGCCTGATCCTGTCTATTTTTCTTTCCAGCCTGGGATATTTTGTTTTACTGTATTTCATCTCTGGCACTGAATGGCATCCTGGGTAACAGCTTAGCTTCTTTACCCTTTGGTTGTCCTGGGTAGGATATCTGAACTATTTTAATCTCTATTCTAAGGAGATAAAAATGGTATCATGCTATCCATCTATATAACGAGCCTCTACCCTCAAACTTACAAATCCATTAGCCAATTGTACTCAAATTTGTGTGGCAGCTGTCTTAAAAATAACCCCTTTTTACAAATTTCATGCAACAAGAGAGAAAGAAAGACCATGGGATCCCATTGTGTCTTCACTGTTAGAAGGTACCAGTGAATCCAAGGAAGGGATGCAGCTGTAGGAAATCAGGCTTCGTTGCTTCAGCTGCCCAAGGGGTAACGTTTTAAATGTGTCAGTGGGCCTTAAAGCAGTAAACAATAAAATATTTGCTGAGGCACTATAAGCGACATGGGAGTTTGGCTATAAATATATTACATTTCCCTGACTCTTTTCTGTACTATACAAGGTCTATGCCAGTCTTTTGCAAATGGAAATAAAGGACTCATAAAAGGCTATGATACCTGTAATCAGCACCAACTGGTACTGCAAAGCTGGAATAACTCAGAACCTCAGTCAGGAGGAAGGGGAGGGAGCCTGGATGCCTGCAGCTGGCTCCTGAGAATGCAGTTAAGGGTGTCCTGTGAAGAATGGTGACTCAGATGAAGAGTAAGACTTTCAGAGTCTCTTTAGAGATTTGTCTGGTATTTCTTGTACAAAATGACAGTAAAGAAAACCTGAGTAGGATGACTTAATTTAACTGAAAATGAGTGTGCTGGAAAGCCATAAAGAAAAGGAGGATAGACCACTGAGAATGGATCATTGGCAAGGCTGTTTCAGAGATGGAAAGCCCTTTGAGAGCTTTGTTCTGGACAATAATTGTTTTTGATTGTATTTTCTTTTTCTTGAACCAAATGGGAAATTAATCACTGTAATGATTAATTAATCAACTGTTGGTGTTTGGTCTTCTGAAATAAAGCTTTGGTGTGCAGACTTTGGTTTCCTTCCTATTGAACAAAGAGTGGATTAGGGCTTCTCTTTGAACTGGCCTGGCTGGTTGCTCTCAGACTTCTCGGAGGGGAGGGTTCAAAACTGTGGCTACTCTGAAACTGCGTTTGTAGTCGCAGGAGAAGAAGAAATTGCCTCCTTAAAATTAAGCCAGTGAACCAAAGCTGATCTTTGATGCAAGATCTCTGCTAGAGATGGTACAAGCTCAAAGGGAGACACAGACCTTGCTCCCTTCTACTTAAGGCAAGGCTGAACAGGGAAGTGTGACTAGCAATGAAGTGTACAAATAAGATGAAGACAATACAAGAACATCTTCATCGAGATTATTCTGACACATTGACTGCCCATGTGCAGAACTAAGAAATTTCAGGTTATGGATAATGATTCCTGGGCACTCCCAACTTAAAACAATCAGCTCATTGTTTTGTTTTGGGGCTTGTTTCTGTTGGGGCTTTTTCATGTGTAAGGCCAAAGACCAACTGCGTTATCAGTATTGGCTTATTCTTCAGATAATTCCTGCAAATCGAGGTCTGGCACACTCCTAACACTCTTGTGCAAGGAGTGAGTGAAACTCTTCCCGCCTATATTATACAGACAAACTGAAAGATTTTAAAAATGTAGTAACCAGATCTTATTTTACCCGTATGCTTGTCTGTGAGTAAACTCCACTCTGCACTGGGGTTTGTGGACAGTGGGCACCCATTCGTGCAGCATCCTCCCTGTAATATTTCTTGGTAGTCACAGCTATGACTTCTGTCACTGCCCAGTCTCAGCTGCCACCTCCTTCATGTTGTCTGTTATCTAAAGAGCAAAGGACGTCAGAAGCCATCATTAAGGATCTTTTTTGTTTCCTTAGACTCACATCACAGAGCAGCAGTTTTCTTCTGAAACTACAGCATTAGAATTTCTTGCAAGGTCCTGGATACTCTTGTGTCCTTTGTGATTCAAAGAATGTTGATTTTCTATATCTGCCATCTTCTTTTAGGAAAATTATGTTGTCAGTCTCCAAAACAAACCATCTGTTGAGGGTGGGGAATACAAATGAGCTAAGGCTTCTTAGCACTGATATAGAAACCAGTGTTTTCTGTAATTTTCTTTCCTCTGTTCTTTTCACTCATTCACAATTGGGTTTTGGTCAAATCATACCTGAGGGGTACAATGAAGGAAGTCATGGTACAGATTTTTTATTGCAAGGCTTTTCCAGATGGATTAGTATAGCTGAAGGTTTAGACATAATAAGCAAAGGAGAGCCAGAACTCTGTGAAATTGGGGTAGTTTGTAAATTAAAGTCACAGTTTAATTTTTGGGCAACAGAGGTTGCGGTACACAGCACGAAAATGCAAACACCTTCACTGTTAATGAAGGAGGAAGGTTTAAAGATTCCTGTGCTTTGGTACCCTACTCTGAATTGAAGAAAACCATATTTTATCTGGATGTCCAATTCATTACTATCAGTAAAGGCCTGGAAATTAGTTAACGGAAAAGAATATCAAAAGTTTTACTGTGTTTACCATGACAGTCTTATTTTCTTACTAGGCATTCAAATGGCTTCCACTCTGCAGCAATTTCTCATGGCCATGCATTGATGAATTTTATATATTTATGTTCTGTATCCTGCTTAACATAAACTGCAATAGCAGACTTTCTGCAACAGTACAGCAGCAGTGTCTCAGTAGGGTATGCACTATGAGTTTGTCCTGTAAATTCCTGATTTATTTTCTATATTTCTCAAATCCTGTATGCCCAAGCTCCCAATGGCAACATATATACAGCATGCAAACTTCAATACTTATGCTTGGCAAACAGATAGGCTTATCAACCTATTTGAAAAAGAATGGGGGCATGAATTGGCATGAATTTGCACGCTTTGATGTCTGAGCCTCGTTCATCTTGTGTGTTATTTGTCTATGAATTTAGGGTATCTGTGAGAGTTGGGGATAAAATGGCTGTTGTCCCTTTGCTTTTTTTGACTAGCATAAATAACTGATTCCACATATAATTCTGGCTATATTTCTCAGAGGAAAAGATTATAGCTAGTTTTTTTTACTGTTATCTTCTGCCTCTACTGATAAGGTTTCCCATTGCATGCTGGGATGTCAGAAATGAACAAAATAATCAGAGATGAATATTTAAAGTTCTACTTTGTCCCGAGACACACAAAGTCTTTCATTTATAGGGAGCAAAAATATAGCAGGAGTAACTATGAATGCCACCACACACAGAGATTTAGAAATAGGGCTTCAGTTTTATATTTGAATGAGGCACAGCAATGAGACACCCCACGTTTTACAAAGCCTATGGGAAGGACTAATGAGTGCAGCCGTCTTGTCAGCACCTTGCTCTGACAAAAGTGGCCTTGTGATGTTTTGGTCCATGACACTCAGACTGATCCACGTGTTCATATGTGCCAAAGTCTCCACACACATTATTAGTGCATGCCACAAGTCAGCTTGCACACACTTCAGATCTCCAGGCAAGCTTGTCCTAAGGACTTGCACATCTTTTGCTACATATCTTGTAGCTTTTTGAATTGCATTTGGTTTATTTCTTGTCATAAAAGTTTAAGGAACTACTTTGACCTGGAAAAGAAAATCAACCTCAGCAGGTATTATGGCAAAAGAGGTGTGTTTAGAGATGATTGATGAACCAATCTGCTATTCAGACAGAAAAAACAGAGGTTGAAATGAGATTTTCTGAGTTGGGGTAAAGGAGAAGGTTTTGTACTGTAAAGAGATGGAATTTTTCTGTCACTAAGGAGCACCAGGTTATGGTTTGTAACCAAATACATGTTCATGGATATTTATCTCCAAAAGATCTGCTGATAATCATCTTCCTTGGGCTTTCAATTAATATTACAATTAATCTATTGATTTATCTATCTAATCTAGACAATTTATCCATTTATAGTTATGTTACTGATCACTTCCTGATGAAAGAATTATGAAGTGCTCAGTAAAATAACTATCAATAGATCATTTAAAAAAGGGGAAAGAGTTTTAAAGAAAATATTAATGCTCCACTTAGTCTTCTAGGAAAACCAGGAAGGAACAAAAAGATTTCTAATTAGTCCATATTTGGTGCACATATTTTTCTGTGAAATCACAGCAGCACAGAACAAAACAGCGCACTTGTCTAGTTTCGCTAAGTAGCACACATACATCAGTCATGCCTCAAATCAGTCATTTCAACCAGTTTGAGAGCCACCCTAACAAAGTATGTCTGAAGGACCCATAAAGATACAAACTGAATTATATAATGCCTTCAGAAATAACTATGCGTTTATTATATTAATGAAGAATACTGTTGAAAAAAAGGCAAGTTCTGTTTTAATTAATTTGTGTTATTGAGATTATGATATTAGTTAAAACTGTTAACACATTGAAAATAGGTATTAGATAGCTATTAGGACAAAAAAAAAAAGAAAGGAAAAATCTCTTGAAATTAATGAAAGCATCAATAAATGGTAATATTGTTTTATAGTAGCACAGTTCACTATAGATTGTGTTTACAGCATTGACACCTACTTTATGCTTTTGTTTTCCCTCAGGAACATATAGCTTTTCTTAGACACAGCTGAGAACTGGGGTATCCCAGGCAGATGGAGTGAAAGGCTCCCTCTCTCTTTTTGTATCATCTGGGCCAGTTTGTCACTTCATGTCATGCCTTTCTTTTAACTGAGCATAGCAAATCAGCATGGCATTTTATACAAAGACTTAATTTAAATATCAATTCTTTAAAATGTCTGACAAAATAATAATACAAGTTTTCTATCAATGTGTTGCTTTTGGGAAGAAAGTACAATACCTGATGATTTATCAGAGGGATGTCTTTATTGCAGAGACACACAAACTTACCCCAGTTTTGGGGTTTGAACTTTGGATTTGAATTTTCATAGAGATGCAGATCATATTGGAGAAACTCAGAAGAGAATCAGAATCATAGAACTGGAAGTTAACGGAATTATTTTGGTGCTTAGTCCTGAATATATCTGTAGGATTAGTTTGTTTGGTTCTGTTTTTACATTCTCATTTACATACTCAGCAACAGCTTTACCATAATTAGTTTTGAATTTTTTGTCAAATTGAATACATTAGTAAAATATTCATTAAAGGAATTAAAAAAACATCAAATAGAAGTATGACATTTTTCCACCTTAATATTCGGTTATCATTTCCCTCTTTAGAATAATCTTTCTGAATATATCTAGGAAGTTAACTCTTGCTGCCAGCATGAATGTCATTATGTGATATCAATATACATTACTAAATACTGTGGGAAATCAATATGCTATTATATGAAAGTACTTTATTTTTTACAGTTCTGCAGTTGGCTTCCCACTGATTCCAGCTGAAACTTTTTAAGGTAAAGTACTAGAGATCACCAATGTAATTTGCAATTCCTTTTTTATTTTTGTCCTAATAGGTGAATTCGAGTTCACTGGGAAGATTTAAAAGAGGTTAAAATATTATTATATAGTTTACAGTATAAAATCTGCAATGCCTAGAATGACTTCAATGATAAATAAAACAAGTCGGGACGAAGATTTGAATTTCTAGTTTATATCCTGAATAAAGCACTAGAAAAACAAGAATAAGTTCTTATTAGCATAATTCAATACTCTAGAGAGACATGGCAACTGCATTTGAATCAACTCAATTGCAAGACATTAAAGGAAACTAGATCTACACAGAAGTGCAGAAGATAAGAGAGCCATTCCTGCAGCAGAGCAGCGAGATGTGCTTTGTGAGGTGTTGGCGGGGGCTGAGAGCCAGCACCACCTGGACAAACAGTACCCCAGCTCCGGGGACTGACACCATTTCCCCCACATCCAGAGCAGTTACAGCTGGTAAACCCTGTCTCCCCTTTCCAGGGAATGTTGGACATAGTAGCACTTTGGCTACTTCAGATTTTCCGTGGTTTCCACTTAATCCCTGTGCATGAAACATCTTTGCTTTGTCTGGGTTTAAACATACCTGTCAAGAAAGTCAACAAGCTGCAACAGATACAGTGTTGGTGACTAAACCAGGAGGAGGAGCTGGAACCTACATTCTCCCTAATTCTTTTCAAATTAGCTGTGAGACAGAGGAATACCTAGAGACAGAAGACTTTTTGCTGTCCCAATTAGTGTCTCACCTGTATAGAATTTAGAAGAAAAAAGGAACGGTGACTTTTATCCTATTCTTATTACTCTTAATTATTAATGCCATACATGCATGGCACTTATTAATATTTTTAAGATTTTAATCTCTTAATTGTTTTGATGATCTGCGGGGTCAGATGGCTCTCTGGTTAGTGCTTCCAGCTGCATCTAAGCTCTGGATTGCAAAGAAGTATCTAGAAGGCCACACATGACTGCTAGGAATACTTCTAGTTTGTTTCTGCACTATTTTCGGGCAAGGAGGAAAAACAAAAGCAGTGGTCTAGCAGAAACCAGCCTAAAGGAAATGCTGTGGGGAGAAGGATAACCAATAAAGTCTATATGACCTCATGCCTTTAGGCACAAGAAGACAAGAAGGAGCAATGTTGATGAAGGAATTGTTCAGGGAAATAGAGCAAGGAAGGCATGAGTTGGAAGATAGTAGGAAAGAGAAAAAGACAACAGACTGGTGGAGGAAATAATAGAAAAGAACATGGCTATTTTTACAAAAGTAAACAGACTTAAAGACAGCTGTAGATGAAACTCTTCTTATTTCAAGCTATTGCTTATTTTTATTGAAAAAAAGCTCTGTGACAATCCTAGGTGAATATGTGCAATTTGAACATTTTATGTCTAGGATTCAGAAGTCCAGATGGGAGATGTTGAGTATAATGCCTTTATTTAACAGCTAGCACATCTTATGAATATGGTGTGATTTCAGTTTCCTGCTGTTTGCTCACAGTACTCTCTCTACAGACTTGGCTTGGACTCATTCTGCTATCACATCGTTTTGTGTTGCAACATCAGCACAGGCTTTGAATAGTTCTGCACTTGGCATTCTCAGAAGTTATCTCTTAATACATTTTATCGAGTACCTCTCCATCAAAATCAGACATAATTAGTTATTGGCACTCTCAGCTTGGGTACAAAAATAAATCTGCCATTTTAAGCTATTGGTTGAATATATAATCTCCATATAGAGTGCTCACTCTAAGAAAAACATGCAGTGGAAGGTCCCTGCACATATGGTCCAGGCCATGATTTAGGGCAAGTGACTTGTCCTTAGTGGAACCTACCTAAGGCAGATCATAAACAAAAGAAAAGCATCTTATTAATTCAGCAAATCTGTTCCTAACTTTTAAGACTGAAGCAAGGTCAGGAACACAGTGTTAGCAAGTGTGGAGGTAGGTAGGCAGATAGGCCTTCTCTCTCCAACATAATTCTTTCTCCAGGTCTTTCCACTGGTAATGTCTAGTTTCAGGCAAATTAAGAAATCTGTAAATGTTGAATGGAAAAGGTAGGAAATTGTATTGAAGAGTGTCTGCTAGAGGAACTTTTAAATAAAACCCTGCTTCTCTCTGCAAGAATGTCTCTTAGAAAAATTTTCTTCATTATTTTAAATCTCTAGCATTCAAAGCCTTACAATACGTATCCATTCAAAATAAAAAAAAAAAAAGAAAATAATGAAGTTTCAGAATTTGCTTGGAATTTATGGTTTGTTTGGGACATGGCTAAATGCTCAAAAGGTATTTACATTACATATTGTGCAAAGTAAGACTAGAACATTAAACAGTAGCTCCCAAACTCAAATTTCACCTTTGTCATAAACTCCTCTCTTACTCTTCATGATTCACTTGCCTTTCACCAGTCCCAGGTCTCCTATAAACAGAAAGATGGGGGATGCTGCATCTCAAAGGATAATCCCTTGTATACATCCTACATAAGTGGTGTGACAAGGAGTCATGATTTTTTTTAAACCAGATGCTTGCTTCCTGCATGCTGCATCACAGGTGTTGCTAAATAAGGTGTCACCAAATAAAACAGTAATTGGTATTTCTTCAAGAAAACCTTCTCAGTTTGTCTGTGCAATAAATGAAAGCAAAGTAATTAGCTTTTATTCAACAAATCATTTGTCTGATTTTTTTAAACAGGAAAGCTTTCCTATTTTTTCATTGGAAAAAATGACCTTATTTCATGTAGTACATTTGTATAATTAATTTTTAATTTATTCAAATATTAAAGGCCAAATTTCTGCATAGTTTAGGGATAATATTAATTTGCATCTCTAATTAATAATGACCCCTCTACCTTACTGTGAAGTCAATGTTTTAATTTAGCTCAATTTGTGTTAGTTTTTACTGATAAGAAAATGTGCATGCATTAATATGCGCAGATTGTATCTCTTGTAGTATAGTAATACATGCCAGGACATGCCTGTCAAAGAGAGTCAAAAGCTGCTCTGGGATACAAACCAGTATTTAAATATGCAGTATATTAAAAGTTACATCTTACAACAATTCTCTTGGAATTAGTGTCACTGTCAGCTGGGTGAGAACAAAACATGAGTGAAGAGAGTGGTCCTGCGTCATCCAGACTGCAACCTGATACAGTTCCAGCTTGATGAGAGGCATCATCAAGGTCAAACTTCACCCATTTTTGGGAAGAGGCCTTCCTTTGGACCTCAAGATTTTACTTCATGCACCTTCAGGGTTGCAGCTGAAGCTGTGCTTGTTGAAATGCAGCAGCAGCCCTCGAAGACTGTTGATAGCATCTAATGATTAAAGTCTAAGCTCTGCTGAGAGATGTCCACGCTTCACAAATGAGTTAGACTTCACGGATGATGTGTTTACCTGGAATGGCTTCAATCCCAAAGTGAGAGAGGAATGAATTGGAGCAGGCAAAATACATCAGGTTTCCCATTTTAGGCACGGGTTGCTGGGCTGCAATGTCACCTGCAAAAGTGTGAGACGCTGAGTGACTGAAATCCAGGTGGTTTTGAGGTGTGCTCAGATTCTACATTCTCATCCTGTGCCCAGGGATATTTAGTCACCTGTAAATGCATCTCTATATGCTAAAATTCTTTTCCAGGCTGAAATTAAATAGAAAGACTATATTGTGATTTCATGGATTGCTGGAACATTTACACAGAGTTTAACAAAGACAGTCCTTCTCTGAGGGCTCTGTCTTCTGTTGCTTTGTGAGGGGATTATTGAGGTAAACACTATTATTATTAAAGGGATATAGAACCACAAGCTGTTTTATTTCCTAATCTCAAATCTGATAGGAATTTGCTATTGAATGTTTGCACTAATGCCATAGTATGAATGGTTAGATGCCTGAAGATGAGATCCATAAGAGCATGGAGTACTTTCCCAAAGGTAATGGCAGATGATGGTGCAGCTTGGGACAAGATAAAAAGATCAAAAACCTTGGCGAAAAAAGAGACTACAAAGGGGGTGATCTGTAAGACTGACTTGAGGAATACTCCTCTGACAGTGTAAATATAACAAGTTGTGAGGGATCACCTAATTCCTATGCTTGGCAGTTTGCTGAGGGAAGGGAGTACCCCCACAACTCATCTGCTGAATCCTTCCTCTCTCCACAAAAGATAAGGGTTGTTTTGTGAGTGGACCTCCTGTCTGGATTTTGTTCTTTTATAAGAATATTTGATCTCCAAATCATATTTCACTTTTGCACTGTTTTCTGAAATGTTAAGTGGGAGATACTTCTATTTAGCCACATAAGCAGGAGTTACATCTATGGTCCACCATGGCAAATCTTTCAGAAAGTGGTCTTATAAACAAGCCTCTTGTTTCTTCTAAGTTCTGAGTGCAGTAACACTGCCTGCATCCCATGCTGACAGAATGGTTGCTGTCCTTAAACTGTCATATACTGACTTTCATTTCAAGTACTGAAGCATTATCCGGAAGGCCATACTTTGAGCACGATGTATTTTAAAAAAATTGTCAGCAGCTTGTTTTGCTATAAGAACACGAGTTCTTCCACTGGCTTTTTCAAGGTGACTTCTCTTCTATTAATATACTTACTCCATCAGACCTATTGACTCTTGCCTCTCCTATTTCTGAAAGTAATATGCAGCTTGCTGAGTCAGGGAACGGAAAGAGGAGCTTTGCCTCCCCAGGATATTGGCAGCAAATCATGGAACACTGGGCCCTGGTGTTGTCAACCAGCCACGGCACACACTTCTCAGCATTTGCCACTTCTTTTATTTCAAAGCTATGAGTAGTTTTAAATCAGTTCTTTTGCCTATGTGTACCTATGGCCCTGGGTTCCTTGTACACGTATAGAACATATAGCTGTGCGTATATCTATGGCACTATAGATCAGGTGATAGATATACACCAGATACAAATGTGTAGCCTTGTAAATGTGCAAAAGAAACTTTGAAAAAGGAGTGTCTGTTCACTAGATGTCAAGACAGTGATGTAGAGAGCTAAATAGGTTCAGAAACACAGGAACTATCTTGAATCACGGGCAGACACACACACCTTATTTTGCAGACAGATAATACTAATTTTCTTTATTTTCCATTTTCAGATTCCTATTATCAGCCAGACTGAAAAAAAATCAAGCCAAAACATTGTGTTAAAAGGGTTGCTCTTGTGGTTTTCTGATCATGAAAGCACTAGGCAATATCTAAAATCTAAAAATAAAGCTTGTATTAATTACATGGCCAGCCATTATGTCAAAGATGAAAGTGTTTGGGTAAATTTCAAATAGACATTTGTGGGTTTTGATTTTGTTTGAGCTATTATGTCTAACAAGGTTCATGGACTGCTTTATAATAATTTTTGGTATTGTGGCTCTGTGTAGTGTTGTCAGATATGAGGCATAATTGGTCAGTGCTATTTGTAACAGCAAAGCCATTAACTTCTAAACTGGAATTAATATTATGATATTTCCCATGTATTGTAGAGTTCCTCTTCATCTTTTATTTTTCTTTCTTTCGTATTATTTGCAAAATAATATAGGAAAAAAGAAGAGAAGAATGCAGACACCTAAATCTTAAGCTATGTAGAAGTTGCAAACTTGAGATAGAAGTAGGTCATCTTACATGCATACTTTTAGACACTTAATTTTGTCCTGCAAATGTTTACTCTTGTAACTGGTCCACAATAATTTTCTAAATAAAGTGTGAATTTTGAAAACTGCTGACTTGGCTAGTATTATGTCTCCAGTCCAGTTTTAAATGCCTGGACACCATTTAGAAATTACTTCAAAAGTTTTCAGCTCTCAGAATCCATATTTTCTATTGCTAGAAAACATTCATGCACCTACAGCTTGGCTCTGAAATTCTTCGGTTTCTTTTGCACTGTCTGTTTTCCCTCTTCTGCTATTTTGTGCAGCTAAATGCTGTGATAGCTCCATGGCATAGCAAGGGGTTGTGAGTCTGTCAGAGCCTAGAAGTGCATCCTTGTGTAAAATCACATCAGAGTGCTCTTCACTTGTGCATCTGTACTTTTGCAGCTTTCTGGAAAGTTAGTTTCCTAGCAGCTTTCTCCTAAGTGCTGAAGAAAGACAAGTAAGACCCTGCTGGGTAATGTGTTACTGTCTGGAACCAAGTGAAAGATCTATTATTTATACGCTTGGGGTATTTTTATAAAAACTTTAGAGATGTGCCCATGATAATTATTTGAAAATACGTTCAATAAAAACAGACTAGAACCAACAATCATCCATCAAAATATGACTAATTAAATAGATGACACTAGATGAAGAATCTGCCAAACACACTGAACTCCCCCTGAACTCCCCTTTCCAGCCGTGGGTCTAACATAAAAAGGTTCCTGAAATATGTATACATATTTATATATGTATATATACATGAAAAGACAATAATTAAGATGGTGCCATTAGCATTTAACCCCATGCAATTAAAAGAGCTTATCCGCTTCTGCTGCATTTTGTAGGCTTGATTGGTTTCTGCTGTCTGGGACCCTTTGTCAACCTGATGCCTTGTGAAACAGTCCTTTATAGAGATCCAAGATTGATGTAAGATGTTTCTAGTTTGGAGCAGTAACATTTTTCTTTCATGGAAATAAGTATATGAGGACAAGAGCAATGGCAAGTCGCCCAAAGGCTGGGTACCATTCAAGAATAAAAACTGCTCAGAAGCATTCTAGCATTATTTCTGCCTCATTCCTCTTTAAGCAACTATCATGGAAACAGCTAGATTGTATTTAGAAAGAGAATTTAAAATAAATCTTTTATTTCCCCTGGAATTACTGAAGAAATATTAAATTACATTTCAAAGTAGTTTAACATGTTTAGGTTGCCTTACATTTTAAAATATACAGGGCTCTTTCTGCTCTTGAATATAGCATTTCTTTCAAGCTGACATGCTGTTCAGTCTCCTGGCTGTGATGTTGCAAAAATATGCTGCTTCTCTTTCTAACTCTCTGCAGACATTTATTTCTGTAATATGAGCTGGGGGTTTTATATATTTCACCCTGTCAAGAAACCTCTCCTTTTCCTCTACCAGAGTATTCATTTTGAAGGTGATTATTTTCCATTTGAATGCTCATGAAGCTCATGTTTTTGGGAAAGGCCAGCATGGAACTGTAGGGGTCCCTTAAACTCCCTTTGAGAAAGTAAATGGTATGTTGACTTTGCACTGGCCTTTGGCAGATGGGCAAATTCTATCTTCTCCTTCAACTCTTGGTTTATAAAACATTTTTCAAATGTTGTAAGGCACTCAGTCTTAATAGTGGATGTCTTATATTTTCTTTAAAACCAGGTAGATCACTGAAGAATTGCTAAATAATTCCCCAGTGACTTGTATTTTTTTCGCAAGGCAGTGAACACGCACATGTTTGCAGCCGGGTGTGGCTGACACCATCTCTACCCATCTGCACACACTTGGTGCTGGGACTTTTGCTGGAAGGAACCCTTTCCACACCCCTTCCTTCCTCCTTCTGTCACTGTGCTGCAGGGCAGGGAGGACAGCTTTGCTCCACCAGGGACTCAGGTGGAGATCCAGATCAACTCCTTTTCTCATGCTGGTTTCACCTTGCTCTAGACTGTCCTTTTAAAATTGCTAATTGATAGCCATGGATCCTTCTGTTTTTCTTTATTGAACCAGCAGAGCTCCAGAAAAACTTTCCGATTTCCTGCAGCCTACAAACTGCAGCTGACAAGGACCTTGTTACAATCTAGCTCCCTCTAGCTGTGAAGATGGTGTCCTCTTGAATACTGAGGAGGAAGAAAAGCAATAAAAATAAGAAGGTTTGAAGAAGAAAAATTCATCCTGTTTTAATCCTCTCAGAGCTCAATCTGTAACACAGTGTATGGGGACTTCTGCTCACAAATCCTGTTAGCAAACAGGATTTACATATGTAGTTCCCATGATACCACTTTCAAAACTGTTCTCCTATTGATTTCGCTCTAGCAACATCAATTCACGGTTTATAAGAATTACTCATGGAAAAAAATCTTTTGGGAATATCAGTAGTGCCTTGCCACTTAACGGTCTTTTAAAAATAGCTGTCTCAGAAGAGAGTTATCCAGCTTCTAACACTCTCTGTCATCCTTTTTCTGAGTAAGTGTTTTCTATTTCATTTCTCTGTGTTTACGTGCTGGTTTCTGAAACTAGCTTGTCCTTCTCCATTCACTTGAATAAAACACTTTTTTTTCTGTTTATACAAATTCTTTTTCAAATTCTAAACTCAGTTTTCTCATGCATTTATGAGAACTGGTCAAAACCAAGTTGTACCAAAAATGTAACTCAGTGAGGTTGATGGGAATGTTACGGAAAATAATGCATATCTTTGCTGATTAATTTTTGTATTTAATTCGCATTTGGAGTTTCTACTCTTTTCAGTTAGATCCACTCCCTTTAAAATTTAAAATAATATGAAAATGTGAAAAATTCTTGTTTCTTTGATATTTGTTTATAGAATGCTTTGCAGTAATTCTCTAAGTCAGCGCTTTCCTGTCAGCTTAACATATGGATGTAACTTTTTCTGACAAAGCCTCTTTTTGATTTTATTTATTAATCTTTTCTACATGTATCACTGCTTAATCCATTCCATTTCTTCTTGTTCTGAAGAGAGAGCATATGGATGACAAAAAATTACATTAAAAATTGCTGCCTCTTATAGGTCATGAGTTGGCACTGAGCCAAGCAGACAGGATCTCTGAAGCTATAAATAGCACAAGAATAGTGGAATTATTCCCCCATATCATACTAATATGGTCCACAGGAGTCAACATTCACCAACAGTTACTAAGTGCCAGGGAATACTGAAGTGGTGAAAGATGGGAAGGACTGTTGTGTTAGCAGCAGGAGGTTTTAGTCTCAGTCAGCTACTGATTTTTACTTCTGATTTATAAGCAGTCTTGTTAACACACCATTACTGACATCAGAGGTGGCAATAAAACAGGAATAAATGATCAATGTTATCCAGAACTTTCTTCCCCTGAGCCACCACTCAGGGGACAATGTGGCTACTCTAGTATTGTGTCCAGGGCTGAAAGTGCTGGGGCCAGCTTCCTCCTTCTTGCAAGGGCATGTTGCAGTCCTGACTAGAAATCCAGGTACTGAGTGAGAAAACCAGGCAGCTCTGGTTGTGATGGTGACTTAGGGCAGATTTTGATGAATGGGGACAGGTAAGGGATTATACACATACGGGTTTTCTAGCTGCCTTGAGATGTAGCCAAGCCGTGACTATGACTTGAGTTTTGCTGTGGGGCACTCACTTTCGTGCTTGAATACTGACAGAGTAAGGGGCGCCTTAAACAAATTAATGTTATAAGAATTATAGTGTATTTTATCTGAAACAAACCCGAGGCATTTCTAGGAAAACAAGCTGGAGCAGTAAATCGTAGAGAATCTCATAAATGTAAATTCAATGCCCAAGGCTTAACATTTACTTATTCCATCTCCTCTTTCTTTTTTCTTTCTTTTATTTTTCAGTTCTCCAAGCAACACTCCATGCGAAGCTTTATAGGATATAATAAATTTTCTTTGAGCCAATAATTAACTTACATCTGGCTAATACATCTTGCAGAATGATAGCATGGAGCTGCTAACATTACCTTAGGAGGACATGGTAATGGCCTGTTGCTTGAGGTTGGGATAGAGTTTATAAATTTGACTATCCCTTCAAATTAAACATATTAAATCTTGCTTGTAGGGGAAGAGATATGAATATTTAAACAACTGAATGCATTGTTGAATCTATTTAGAGGTCTATTATGAAACCCAGTACGTATATAAGGTGTTCTACCATTGATGGCAATCTCTGAGCTCACAGCCAGCTGAGTCTGATTGATCATGAGCCCTTAAAAAACAATTTTAAGGCAGACGCAGAATATTTTTTATTATTGAAACTCCATAAAATATCTAACAGTTGTTGTTGGCTAGATTTACAGAGGTTTTTGTCGGGTAAGAAAACATCTGATAGAAGCAGCATGGAAGTTGGCAGAATTTGACAATCAGACAGATTATTTGATTCTTTTTGGAGCTGATGGTCTTGAATGATAAAAAGAGTTACTTTAAGATGCAGAACACTTCCACTGTTCATTAGTGCCATGGATGAAACCCCAACTCATTCATGACCAGCAGTTTGTAACAGAAACTGCAAAAAATACAGCTGAAAAGAAAAACTTTGGAATTACCATTTCCATTTCAAGCAGTGGAACAGCATTAAACAACTCTTCACCTTGTATTCATGGCTTCTTATATAGCTGATTCCTTCCCTAGCTTCTCCAGAAGACCTCTTTCCTTGAAAGATCAGAGTGGGGAGTATGTCTGATATGCCAAAGAAATGTTTCAGAAACTTAGACATTTTAGAAGTCTTCTTGACACATTGACAGCTGAGAGATGCTGAGTGAGAAATAACTTAGACCTCATTCAGAGCAACATTAGTTAAACTCCGGTATAACTGATGTTTTGTATTTTATTGTCAGTCTTATGTTTTTCTCCATAAGACACTGAAAGTTTCTTTGTGAACAGTTTGTGCGTGTCTAGATTTTATTCTCTGTATTGTCAGTGCCAGGCCTCAGGAGGGGTCAGTTGGAAATTTACGGTTGCTGCTCTGTGAAGAACACTAGTCACGGCCCAGTTTATGAATCAGTTTTTTTCCAAAATCTGCAATAGTCTTGACGTTGCTTGCTTTCATTGTGCTGTATGACTGCTACTGTATCTTTTCTTGTAACATTATGAATCACGAGCCAAAAGTTGGGAGTTTTTGTTTGGTTGTTTTTTTATTTAATGTACCATAGACCCACTGCAGCAGATCTGATCCACCCACACAGTGTTTCCAGTAGGAGAACATTTATCCTCAGTAAGATGAGTCATCCTGCTGTTTGCTTTTCTCTGGGTTTTCTTGGGGTTTTTTTATTTTTTGGGAGAAGGTGTTCTTAGTTACACTGAATTAAAACCCAAAGGAAAGGCTTACCCTTCACTCCCAATTATCATCTTGGAAAGAGAGTAGAAATGATTAATTTCTGGTATGGAAGAAACTCAGGGGATTAACTGATAAAATAACATTAAAATTAGAAATTTAAAAAAAAAATGGATGTTTTTCTTTAGGTGAATATGGTGAGAAAAACTTACAATGTAAAGCAATGGAAAGCTAGGCCTGGACCCATATGCTAACTTCTAAAATCTCAGTTGACCACAGAACTTACATTACTATTAAGATGTTAATACTATGGAAATAAAGGTACACAGAAAGAGATTACTATTTGTACCCTGGACTCGTTAGATTTTTTAATAGACTTTCGTGAGGTGGAGCATTCTAAGTATAATATACTCAGTATCTGCTGTTTCATATGTGGAGATAATAAGATTAGGAATTTCAGGTTACAGTTTTTAAAAATAATGACTAGAAATAATAATATTAATCATCATTATCATCACCAGTGGCTTACTGCTAACATCAAGTAGCATTACTGAAAGAAATTTATGTTTGTTCCCAGTATGAAGGAACTGTGGAGCCCTAGGAGACTCTGCAGATGAGAGTCCTGAGGGTGGAGGGGAAATAAACACCAATGTTCAACCTGGAAAACTAATGGACCTAACTGATTCTTAGACACTTTTCTTCACTTTACAAACAACTCAAAAGGGCTGTAAAATTTTTGTGATACGAGTTAAAAAAGGTCCATTAATTAGGTCACGGAGTGTTTTAAAATTACTGTACTGTGTTTCTGCAAGAGTGAAAAAAATCGCCATTTTCAGCCTAATGGTAACAAGAGTTTCTCGACATTATGTACTTGTTCTCACATCTTTTACAGAGCTTTCTGATCTTAGATTTATTTCATTGTTGTACAGAATTGAGAAATGTAGAGAATGTTTTACTGGTTTACGAACTTTAACAGTTATAATTATTCTTCCTCTCTCTTTAAGGTTGGGTCTATTTCCTTTGCAAACATTTGTCTTCCTGTCTTTTTCTTTGTCTTTTGTTTTGAAATTGCAGTTTATTATTTTCTTTCTGAGGATGCTAGAGGCATCATATACAAACAGCAGAAGCTTAACTGAAATCAAGATGATGTATAGAAATATAAAATTCGAGAAATGGACAGAACAATGGGAAAGTGCCCTGTAAATCTGTATAGAATAGCTGCCACAGACCTGGGGAACAGCCAAAGCCATAAGACATATATCTTCACTTGAAACTTGATTAAAATACTGGTGGCAAAAATCTGCTCTCATAGCTGAACGGTGATTTCCTTTATGTTGGTGTTGTGTGTTCACTACAGAACCAACCTTTCCACTGGGATCAGTGCAAAACCCTCACTTTGAGGGGTGCACTTCGAACTTGAAGGTTCTGATGGCTTCATTTGTGAGGAAGAAGATGACATGTTCATCCATACAGTAATGATGACTCCTTTGGAAGCACACATATACACAAACCCAAGCTTCCCCTCTTTCTGAAACAAAGTACTTCGTCAACTTTTGTTTCCTCTAGTTCTGGGAATTTTCTTTCAATGCACTGGATATGCCAAAAGTATGTCTAATGACCAGGGTGTGCTGCATCCAATTCTTGCTCATACAAGTCCCCCTGGAAGTTCAGGGACATGCTCTGGTATCCATGCTGCTGTAACAGAGTCAGTCCCCTGTGGTTTAATGTTGAAAACCTTGTTTATATCGCTGTGCCTTCCTTTCCCTTCCTGCAGCATGAGTGTAATAATACAGGCCACTTTTCATGAATGGTTTTATAAGAGCACCTCCATTTCCAGGTTAATAACACCTTGCTGTAAGGGATAAATATCCTAAGTGCTCTAATATCCCCTGACTCTGACTGCCTTGAAGTTGGCTGTGCCATTCAGTGAGTAGGATTCAATTTTCTTTTTAATTATTAACTTAAAAACACTGGGAAATAATTGCTGACACTTGGGATTAGTTTCCTTCTTTTACAGCCTAATCCTTCAATTTTAAGCATGAAAAAAGTCCTTTCCCAAACTTGCCTATGTGAGTGAGAGCCTGAGGATCTGGTCTCCAGCCCTTTGAAGGAGTTAATCTGACTTGGCACTCAGCTGTTTTACCTTTTTCTTAGCCGAGAGCGTAATTGCAAGCAAAGCCTTTCTGGGACCATCTGACTTCCTCAAGTGAGGAGAACAGTCAAATCTGTCTTACTGAAAGCAGAATGATATCCTTTAGAGATTACAAACAATATCATCTTTCTGATGTTTAGCTCTTCTCTTTTTCATGTAGGAAAGTGGCAACAGCAAACACATTCAAGAGACAGGAAAGGATTTTTCATAAGGGATTACAGAGTTTTCTGCTGCTCACATCTCTTGTTTTTTGCATACTAATCTCCATAACAAACTGTGCTTGATTCTGCTCCTATTGATATCAGTGACAAAACTCACACAGATTTTAGCTGGAACAGCATCAAAACCTATTTACTGATGGTTTGAAAGAAGAATCGTGTTTTCTCCTAAGTTTCATATATAATTTCTTCTTCCCTTTCTTTCACTGCCTCTTGTCTAGAGGCATAGAAACCTTGTAGGAGCTTGTTTTATATTATCCCTGTTACTGTCACGGCAGCAAATTACAATGCCAAAGTCCTAAGGACTTCATTGTCTCAACTCACAAACCTCTCCCAGAAAAGAAGGATTGTACTAAATTTCACTGAAGGCATAGGACAGATTACGAGGAATGGCATGAAGAAAGAACAGTCTGAGTCTCTGCATGTGTTTTCTACTCCTCTCTCATCTATTTGAGCCACCTTTTGTCTTCAGAAACCATTAAATCATTTTCCTGTGCCTAATATTTCCTGCTGGAAAATATGCCAGAATATGGCACAACTCAAATCTCCCTCTTACCTAAATGTCGAATTGATGGTCCTACTGTCACAATTTTTTTTTTGTCATTCATTATGGTTCCTGCAAGGAATCTACCCTCATCTATTAGCCCCACAAGGAACAGCTGTAAATCGTCCATCATAGGAAAAGCCACTAGCCTGCAATTCAAACCTCCAAGGCAGGCAGTGTTCATAAACATCCCTGTACACATTGCTGTGCTGACTATACTTCAAAAACTCTTATGTTGCTTAAAAGAAGGACATAAATTCATATATACATGGCATGTGGGAGGTAGAGTAGCTTCATGTTTCCTTTGAAGAGAGAGTTCCATGGGAACATCATACCTTTAATTTATAAATTAGACTCCTAAACAAAATCCTTATTATGTTATGAGGCCTATTGGCTGAACAAGGTGTGATTTCTCTGTTCATTTTTTTTCTATACAGAAAAATTCTTAGAAGAAGGTTAGTACAAGGAGAATAGGTTTTTCTCACTAGAATGAGCTATGTTAATGAGAAAAATTAGTTGTTTTTTTTAAAAGTATGAGTTTTCTCAATAACATAACATATAGCTTTATTTTACAGAACAACAGTAGAAGGTGAACAGTGATGACAGTCATTCTCTGAAAAGCATTTGAAAAAGATTGATTTCTAAATCCATGTTTCAATGTTTTTAAGCTAGAAGTAACTTTTTAAAAATTAGGTTGATCTGGTATAATTCATATAATATAGTCCATATTACTGTAACCTAATTTAATTTTAAGTTAGATTAAATATATAGATAATCTTTACAAAGGTGCTCATGCAGAAAGTCAATGAGAAACCACTGCTTCAGAAAACATTTACTGTTCAGATAAGCCATTTGATACAGACGAGTGACCATGGAGTGACTTAGTGGGTGCAGCAAGCTACCTCTGCAGTCACAGACTTGCACATATCATTATATTGAGCCTGCTGCAAGATGAAAAGTGTTTCCTTAGCTCGTGGAAAAGGTGGTGTAAGGTCATGCATTTAAGCTGCAGTCAGGATAGCAGGGAGACTGAGAGATGCACCTACTGTCTGGTATTGTGATTTGACTGAAGATGAGCTCAGCCCCAGTATCAGTTGCTAGAGATTGTGTGGCCATCACCCTGACATCTGCAGTGCTACTGCATTTTGTGTATTTGCCTTCATTTTTCCTCTGAACTGAACAGAACTGTAAAGGTCCAGCAGCTCAGAAGATGACCTCTGAAATAAAGTATATGGAATTTAAACTGGGTTATTCTGAACTTTCCAGTGAAGAAGTATTTGCTGGGGCTACTCCTTTTTGCCAGTTACCTAAATAAGACTTGGAGTTTACGTAGGTGGTGCCTTGCATGCTTGCAGCCATGCGGGGAAAAATTTCCTACTACTGGTTTTACTGACATGTGAAGACATAAGTTAGAACATTTATGAGATGTTTTCTCCATGCTCCAGAAAAAAAAAAAGGAAACTCCATTTTTTTGTCTTTTATTGTTTTGGGTTTTTTTTTATTTCAAGATTAACTTTCCCACAACAGATCAAAAGAAATTCTCTCAGCCTCATAGTCCGAGAAGTGTAGGCTGAAAGGCTCAGCAAAACAAACAAAAGCACAACAGACTGCAATTTAGCAAGAGATTTCAAATTATAGGGACAATTGCCAGCAGCTAATCTTTTATTTAGTTAGAGCTGGCTTCCACCCCAGCTGGTTACAAAACCGTGTCCAAGGGTTCTGAATGATGTGCCAAGGAGATTTGAGGTCTGTCAACACTAGTCTTGTTTCAAGGCTGAGAATGCAAGAATTAGAATGGAATTCTGTGAAGAAAGGTATACATGTAAAATACAAGTAGTCAAGGCAAAAGGAGATGCACTGCCTTACTAAGGGGATATTGACAAAGGCTAAATTTTGATCTAATGACACCAGTTTCCTAAGGGGCCCAGTATGTCCAGAGCATAGAAATTGGCTACAAATGTAGATGATTTGGAGCAGTTAATTTATTCTTTGATATCTGTCCTCCTGAAACATCTCCACCTATTCATTCCATACTGCCTCATTATGGCTTCCTTATTCTGTGGCTGGGAATGATACGTGATGTTTCTCAAGCTGTAATGGTCTGCTTTGTGCAAGAAGTGAGCATAGCCCAGACCATGGGGAGTTCAGCAGATGAAAGGAAATGAAAAAGGTGGAGACACATTGAGAGAAACCCATAGAGCCATTTTTCTGCAGTGAAGGAGAAGCCGTGAGGAAAAGGAAAAGGTTTCTCTGTTTGCACATCTTATTAGTAAGGTAGCAGAATTGTGGAAAGAACTTAGGGTCTGTTTGTGCTTTGCGGTCCAGTAATGCTGAAAGACAGCCAAGTTAGTCATAGAGCTAAAAGCAGGAGTAAATGAAGAGTTGTGCTGTGCCCAGAATAAATTGAACAGTTAAGAAAATAATGAGCCCTGGTGGAACTTGATGCTAATGTAACTATGGTACCCCCAGGCCAGAGCTAGTATTTCACTGAACATACTCTTATTAATCTCTAGGAGATCCTTAAATGTGGAGTTTGCTCAATGAACTGGAATAATTAGGAGAATAGATAACTAGAAAATTAATCTCTTTTGCTGTACAAAACAGAATGTATGTCTGGCTGGGGCTGCAGTTAAGTCCACCTTAAAAGTTTTCATATGTGCCCAACTCTAGCCAGCCACCCAGCAGATCCTGTTTCTCAGAGTGCTGTCTGATGCCTCCATACTGGTCCTCCTTCTGATGTGGTTCCCAAATTCACATTTCTGTTCTGTAATCCGATTAAATCCTTTGGGATCACTGTTATGGGTGGGCATCCAGCATCATTTAGGTGAGGTGAGCTGGAGAGTGTGAAATGGAGAAGCTTAAATGGAATAAATTGCAGGTAGGGAAAGGGTGTTTAAAACTAGCCTGGTGCTAAAGTTGCAAAACAGTTGTGTGAATAGAGGGATGGGCAATTACAAGCCTTGAAATAGTAGGATGTTAGGAGACCACAGAACATTGAATTATTCTGTTCAGATTTTATCTTGGTTTAAATTTCACTGGTATAATTATAGGCAAGGTCAGGCTTTTGCATCAGGATGTCGAGTTGTACTCAGTGATAGTGATGGGTCCTTCCCAGTTCAGCATGTTCTATGATTCTACAAAAATGGGTAATCCTGCAATGAAGATTTACCTTAGAATATGGGACAGACTCAGTGTAAATGCAGAATTAGAATTTATGTTAGGATTTATCCATCTCTGCAGAGTGTGTCACCCTTGTAATTATTCATTCCTTCAAAGCCCCATTAAATTAACAGTTTTTATGATTTAACACCTATGTAATAAACAGTGCTGGAAATCTGAAGGAAATTAGTTTGCAAACATAGACAGACTGAAAGCTAACCAAATTATCCAAGAAGATGTTTTATAATTAGAAGCAAATTGCTACTTGATAAGAAGAATTCCTCCTATATCTGTCACCAACATGAGAAACACACAGAGTAACTGTTGCCGAAAGACTTGGAGAGTTGGTAATACTGCTTTTCCCTCTAAAGGGAAGGGTCAGAGGGCTGCTTGGCTTACCAGAGGGGAAGAAAGGTGCTTTTAAAAAACTTCTTAAAACGCAAAACTCCTTCCTCTCCTACAGGCAGATCAAGTCTGGAGTCTACTATATGGCTCTGTGGCAGTATTTGTGAAATGTTTTCTAGGGTCAGAGGAATCTCACGCCCACACATTTGAGGAATGTGTGATGTACTATGCTACTCTCTGTCTGTGAGGACACAGTAGAAACGCAGCAGTTGAGGCTCAATGAACTGACACTTCTGTAAAACCAGTTGTCAGGGAAAACACAGCACTTGGCAAAAGAAATTGTTGAGGCACATTGGTCACCCACAGCATGACCGTGGCAGAATTCCGTTTTGTGCATCTGCCAGCTGTGCATCTCAGCTGAGACATTCTGCCCACAGGAAAGGCTGAGCCATTCTGGTGGAATTAAGTGATTCGCCAATATCTAAAACACCTTGAGAACTCAGGAGTCAAGTCCTCAGCTGATGTAATGAAGGATTGCTGCATTATTGTATCTGGAGCTCTTGCTCCTCAAGGGCCTTATTCCCCAAGAGAGCTTTGTTTCTTCTGATAGCGAAGGGAAGGTTTTTATTTTTTTTAAATAGGTGGCTGTTCCGTGTAAACTCTGAATTTTATTTGTAATTTATGGTATGCCTCACCTCTAAAATCACCTCTGGAGAGTATAATTGGAGTTCTTTCTGCTGAAGCATTTGGCTTAGCTGTAATTTCTCCTGCTGTTCAGCTTAGTGATGTATTTCACCGTGAAAGTCTTGTGGTCACTTATTCCCTTCTCAGGTGACCATCTTTATTGGGAAAGCAACCTGTACAGCACACAGGAACACTCAGAACTGATCTGAAGCCCTCACTGGAGACTGTACACATCAAGTTAATATTGAAAGGACATACATATTTTATGAGACAGGCTTTTGCATAATCAGAATGAATGATATTTTTCGGAAGTAATGAACATCTGGTACCAGATGAAAATGCTGTGGTTTTAAATTTTGTTGAACTGTGATGTCTGAACAAAATATACACTAGTTATCAAAAAATGATCTGGAACCTGTTTAACCATAAAGTGGCATGGGATCCAAGAGTTTCATTCTATGTATTTAGGCATTAGAATTTTTCAGCAAGTTTTGTTTATTATATTCCGTTATTCTCTAGGACAATGTGCAACTTCTTTTTCTTCCCCCCAGGTAAGATCTGCAACATCCTGGCTTATATCAGGCTCATATAATAACTATGTAGCAGACACCTCGAGAGCAACAGATCAGGCGTACTTTGATTCAAGATCATCTGCAGTGGAGAATAAAGAAGAATTAAACTGGCATAAAAGAGAGAAGCACATACAAAACGAAGTGACATTCATATGCATTTTTTCTAGTCCATTTCTACAAAAATGTAAATAAAATTGGGAGTTGTTTTTCATACTCCTCATAAGCCTTGGAACATATCCCTAGAGTGCTGCCAAAGAGTAGGAAAGCACTGAAATTTTCCGTTCTGATTAATGATCATTTCTGCCATATCCCTCTCTGAACCCAACAGCTCTCCATATGGATAAGACTATTAAAAAGGAGTTGGGATTTCAGTTTATGGGGTTTTCTGTTATACTGCTGATCAGAATGCGAAACACAATAATAGGAAGAAGGAATGAATTGAAGCAAGATTTGAGGTGATACCTCAAATGCAGCACTGGTGTGCGTCAGTCCTATGTAATTACTGGTGAATAAAACTGTTTCATCAGCCGGAAGGGCAGCTTGAAGATATGACCAGAATCTTCATGTCCAGTTGGAGCTAGCTTGGAAACAATAAGGAACAGTTTTTGCCTTTCTATGATAGAGAGCTGTGAATAAACATAAACCCAAGATACTCAATATAGTCAAGTATGCTTTTGCTGTCAATAATATCACGTGTCATACCAGTAGGAGAAAGACATAAGAAAAACACGTTCTTCTGCTTCCCAGGTCTACAGCTTGGATAGAGGACTGTAGGTTCCCCAGGGGTTTTTTCATTCATTGAAAGAAATCAAAGTCATGAAAACTGAAGGTAGAGGAATTGAAAAGTGATATGATAAGAGATATTTTCTGAAATAAGATGCCTCTCAATGAGATTCATTGCTAAATAAGTTCATTGCTAAGTGAAGTTCATGGCTAAATTATCTCTGAAAGAAATGTTCTCCTTCTCATTAGGTAGAAATAAGCTGTTGGTCAGAACATTAGATGAACAATTTAATTTTTTATTATTATTATTACTATTAATATTATCATTTCTATTTTAAACCATAAAGATTAATTCTTCAAACTCCTAACCTTTGACAACATTACTCAAAATTCCAAAATGTGCAGGCAAAGTATTTAGCTTTTTTACAACAACACTGCTTATTATCCCTAAGTCTTCAGGAAAGATCAAACCACATCATTTTAATCTCTTCTGCTCTCTGTTTTATTCCCTCTACATTAGAAAAATTAATGGTTCTTCTGCTCATATTGCTTTATGATTATTCCTTTTTCAGTCTGGCACATATGGTATTTCACTTCTCTGATTGGCTTTGTTTACACTCCTGTGTTTTCTGCACTTTTTGGATTAAACCCTCCAGTTCTTCCAATTGGATTTAAGTAAAATTTCTCCTGGCTTCAGCAGAGGGGCAGCTTCTTTCTCGTATCCACAATAGGAACCATGAGTGATGTGGATTTCCACTGCCTGCATCTTAATCCTCTATCTTCTTCAGTGTAACAGCAATAGATTATATTTTCATCAACAGTATTTTAGTCAAATTTTAAGTTCTCTTTACTGTTACGAAGGATTTTCATGTAGGTTTATCACTGAATTGCAAGCAGATCAACCTCACATCTTGATGTGAATCTGGTGCCTTACCCCTCTGCATCAAAATTCCCTTATTCACTAGAGTTATTTAAAAATTCTCTTTTTTTCAGAAGCAATTATAACTTTTAGGGCACGTGTCTCACTGACCTTCAAGGTGCCACAAGCAAGACTAGTTCTTACTGTTTCTGCACTCTGGACAAAGAATTTCCATATTCCCACAGTAAATTGGGAGCTACAACAATCAGTTAGTATTCAATGTCTAATTCACTTTAGAAATGTCGTCTTTCTGGTTCTGCCAGCTGTCTGCAGGTTATTCAGAAGTTAAGTCAGCCTCAGTCTTCTAAAACTCACAGCTTTTTAAAAAAGAAATAAGGATTCTTCAGTACTGTTATTTATTAAGTACTTTTGAGCACTAGACACTTTTTAATATGGCACTGGAAGAAGATGGCTAAAATATGAAGATCTTTTCCAGACAATGCATTGTAACTCAATGAGAAACTAAATGCTTGAAACAAAAATTTTTGCTTGAAATTCTGTGGTTTGTATAGAGTGGGATGTCAGACTGGTTGTTTACTAAGAATTTAAGGATTTTTTATTGCATGAACAATGCAATATTCACTGACCCAAATATCGGCAATAAGGGTGATCTCATTATACCTAGAAAACAAAAGGCTGCGCTTTTTTGTCATAGTTGTTAATTCTACATGACCCTTATGCAAAAGAAATAAAATATTTTATTATGAGAATTCTATTTTTGATCCATTTTTAAGGCAATTTTATGTGCTATGTAAACATCAGCTAAACTTACCAATGCAAGTGAGGACAAAAATTGCGTAGGAACAGTGTTGACTCTGCCATAAGAATTTTAATCCTAGTATGATATAAAGAACCTCTTCACTTTATTCCTTCATCTTGCACTAGTAATGTCATGCACCATAAATCAGACTTACTGGTTTATGAATTAGCAGACCTGCAAGCACACCCTGGCAGGAGAATTAAATGGTCCAGAGAAAATTGTTTTCAGCCCTACACCAGCAGAGAAGGAGAAGAACACAAAGAATTCTGTGAAGAACCTCTGGTTGACTCAAAGCACCTTATATCAGTACCTAATATTACCTCTGCATCCAGTGATGTAGACTATCATTTTTGCTTTTAGAGATATGAATCTTTTTTGACATGCCCTGAATATGTTATGTTAGTCACATGGTGGGCTCAGAACCAGGACATAGAACTGCCGTATCTGAAGTGAGACAGCTCTCATGTCAGGTTTCAGCTTAGTTATGTATGCCATATTTGTACTTTCTGGATTTCCTGTGGTTACTAATAAGTAGAAGCACTGATGTAGGCAGTACCCTTTACCCTCAATTTCTCTTTCCACTAAGCATCTCTTTCCAGGATTTTTCTTTTGCCGCTATTGCTCACATTTTGAATAGTATTATGGTGACAAAAGTAATCAAAGCCATGGAGAGAGCTAAGAAAGTTATTTAAATCATGTTTAACTTAATGGATTCCAACAAAGATCTTGCTGAAACTGGGCTGTGAATAACTACAGTACTAGGAAATGTGAAAGGCTTTAAAATGCAATGTTATGTTATGTAAAACAAACTGCTAACTGGCTCCGCCTCATAACTCTGTCACCCAAAACATGAATGGGGCCCTAACCATGGCAGTCCCATGTTGAAAAATGCCAAAAAAGAAAGCATGAGTAAAGAGTAAATATTAAAAGTCAGCAGCATAAAATGATAGAAAGTGTAAAATGGGAGCCACACTACTGCCTTGCTGTTGACAGCTCCACTGACTAAGCATGCATAGAATCGTACAATGGTTTAGGTAAGAAGAGACCTTTAAGATCATCTAGTTCCACCCCCTATGCCATGGACATGGACACGGCCCCTGCCATGGACAGGGACACCTTCCACTAGCCCAGGTTGCTCAAAGACCCATCCAACTTGGCTTTGGACTATTCCAGGGACTGGGCATCCATAACTTCTCTGGTCAACTTGTTCTTGTGCCTCACCACCATCATAGTAAGGTATTTCTTCCCAATATCTAATCTAAACCTAATCTCTTTCAGTTTGAAGCCATTATCCCTTGTCCTATCACTGCACGACCTTGTAAAAAGTCCCTCTCCAGCCCTCTTGCAACCCCCTTTAGGTGCTGGAAGGTGCTGCAATCGCTTGTATGTGGATGCCTCAGTTGACATCTCCAGATATCTCTATTGATCTTTATTGACATCAGCCACAGAGGAAATGCTGTGGCTATTTATCTGTGGACAAAATTTAAGTCAGGTGAAAATGATCACGGAGTGAACATTTTTCAAAATGTCCAGTGTCCCTATTTTTCAAAATCTCTAGGTAGCTACTACTACTAAAATCAAAGATGTTCTGGTTAATAGTTTCACTTAATTGTTTAATCATTTCACTGGTTAAAATGACCTTCTATCTATTTTGAAGCTTCTATTCAGAGCAAAGCTCCCTGGTAATTAAATCCTCACTAAGGCACATTAATTTATGTACCTATGCTTCCCTCATGCTGTTTGTGTGCCTGCTGCCTCTGCTCTGGCTTCCAGCCAGTTGCTCCTCTCCGGCTCAGGGCATACACTCTCGATTTGTCCCAGAGGCTCCCTGGCAAGAACACAGGCTCCTTTGCCACTCAGTGCCACAAAGAGATGAGGAGAAATGTCTTTTTGAGACAGTCTGCCTTTTTGCCCATCTTCCCTATCCCACCAGAGTTCTGCCTGCTAAACTGCTGAAAATGGTCACCCACCAGCCGAGTGATCCTAAAAAAATTCCTGTCCAGTCTCAATTACAAGGATGGACATTTAAGTCCATTATCTGTTGTATTTTATGAGAGGGAAAGGAAGATCTATGTCCCCAGCAAACTTGAGCTCTGACTGGAAAAGACATTGAAAAAATATTATAGATCTGCAATGTCACTTCATAAGTCAGACAAAAATGTGGTATAATAAATACCTGCTCTCATCCTCCTTCACTGAAGCTGTTTTTCATTTTGATTGGTGATTATAAAAAAGCTCATTTCTTAGTTTTCTATTTTACCTCCAGGAAAGTTTTCCATTATGCTGTTCCTATAAATATGTGAGAACAGAGATCACGATAAACCCGTATATTTACTGAGACTAGAACATACTTTCTTCTCAAATGAAATTATGCCGGTGATATAAACAGCTAAAAATATTTTACTGAGGTATCAACAGCCTCAGGATTTGTATTAATAACAGGCTTGTTAGAGTGTGAAATGTCTTGTGGCTTTTCTCTGGGGTGTTTAAACTAATACACTACTAAGAATAAGGGAATGATTTTACTTCTACTCTCACTTTGAGACTTTCAAATTTTCATTGACTTTACAGATATCTGTGCTGCTTTGCAGTCCTGTAAGTGAGAGAAGCATCAAGCCAGAGTCCACACACAGGAGGAGGTCAGAAAGATGAGCTGGACGTAGTGTTATTGAAGGGAGGATTAGACAACTTATTACACAATGACAAAACCTGCACCCTAACTATGAGACTTTTCCCTTCCTTTTTTTGGCACTCATGTAAATTTAGTTCCTTCAACCTGACATTTAACAATTCTGAATAAATTAAAATAAACAAAAAGCAAATCAGAAGAAAACAAGCAAGTCACAAAATTTATATAGATCTTTCCTTGTATTTTGAGCTTGGTAGCAACCATTGATATATTGCTCCAAAAGCAGATTGGTTTTGTGAGTTGTTTTAATTCAGGGAGAGGAAATCTGACCAATTATCTTTCTTATATTGTATACAAATTAAAGAGTATAAGATAATCAGATGGCTTTGGAAAGGATTGCGTGGTTCAAAAGATTAAAACAAGTAAAAGGGAAAAAATTGTTTAAGCCATGAAATATTAAAAAATCAGTCCATCAAAAGTTCAGTGGAGTGTCTAAAGGAGTCCCCTAAAGTGACACATACCAACTCTCTAAATCTAATTCAGAATCTTTATTGGAAGCCTTAACTACTTGTTTTGGTATATGCATGATTGTGCCCCTGAGGTGACCAGAGATTGTTGTACAGCCAAATGAAAGCAGGGCTGCTGGGCACGCCTTTGGGAACTGAAGTTATCTAGCTGACAAAACAGAGGAACATAAAATAAATAGTAATGAAAATAAGTTGGTCATCTAGATTAACCCCTTGCTCAGACTGGGGGGAAGTTCCAATCAGGACTCAGCTTTCTTTCGCTTTTTCAAACAAATTGGCTCAGCATTTTGTGACTGGCTTTGCAACGTATGTGTTGTTTGCCATTGCTGTCCAGTCACTCTGTAAAACAACTAGTCCATTTGTGAAAAGAATGCTAGCTGTATCTATGAGAGTAAGGCATTGACCTGGAAGTAATCTTGAAAGTGGAACTTACTAGAGTCTGTGCCTGCAGAAGGAAGCTGTTTAGAGATGTCTATTGACAGATAACAGATGTGGATGATTGCAGAAGAAGGATCCCGCATTTTGTGCATTCAGGACAGAGTGGGGAATGAGCATCCTGCCCTGTAACATCCCAGCTAAGATAATACTCTCAGGACTAACAGTGCTCTCAGAAGCAGTGCACTGCAAGTGCTGCCAAGCTCTGTGAGCCAAAACCAGCGTCATAGAAAAAGAAGGAGTCTTAACTGCTCTTACCTGCAGGAACTGAAAATGCACTGGAAGACTAAAATGGATGAAGGAAGGATGGTATCACTGAACACTTGAAAAGACTTGACAATTGTGGGAAAACACTGGAAATTAATACTATCAGTACATCAAAAATGTTAAGCTTTCAGCTTCACTTGGCATTTTCAATGACATTTCCTTGGCTAGAAGGTGAACTGTATTGTAAATGCTCTGGAGTCACAGATCATTTGAGCAGCTTCAGTCTGGGCAATGTTTGTTTGTGATTAGTTTTACAAGAGACTATCGGATAATTTAAAATTGAGTACATGAAGCATACTTTCGATAATCACATGTTCTCTCTAGTCATGCTTGAATTTATATTCCCAATTATCTTTATCAACAAACATTTCCAGATTGCTTCTGACTTGTCTATTAAAATATACTTGGTGCTAATCAAAACAGTGTATAACCTACTAATCATGCTGTCAGCTGCTACTAGCTCCATGGAGATGGCAAGATTATGGAAAAAAAATCAAATTTAAATTGTATGGTTATTTAACCTGGTATTTGTTGATAGGCATATCACCCTGGAGGTTCAAAAGATGTGTAGATGTGGCACCTGGGGACATGGTTTAGTGGTGAACATGCTGATGCTGTGTTAATGGCTGGCCTCGATGATCTTAGAGGTCTTTTCCAACCTTTACGATTCTATGACTCAATTCTATGTTTCCATGTCTGTTCTAAAGGGCAGAGAAAAATAATACATTTAGGAGGCTTGGACAGAGGTTACCAGATGCTCCAAAACTGTGGTCAGGTTTTTAAATACTTGTACATGATAAAGGATAGGCAAAGGCCCTTGCAAGACATGTTCCAGTGTGCTTTTTATAAGTAGGACTTAAAAGATTAATTTCAATTTGTACTCAGTAAACAATTGCACGTCAATCAGAAAACAGCAAATGCAGAACTGTTTTGCAGTGTAATAAGCCAAAAAAATTACAAGTTTTTTTTCACTTGAAAACATTTCCTACCATTCTGAACTTGCTATTTTGTCTTACTGAATTACTTACTTGTTATTGACTTTCATGCTGGTAGCACCCAGATGCTTGGAGATGTCTCAAACAGTGATTCATGCACACTCTCCAAAACATAATCTTATCTGAAATGTTCTGGTGTCAGTTAACAAGGCAAGAAACACCTTTATTATTTTTTCCCCAGAACAGAGATTAAGATCTGGAAAGATCAGGGTTGTTACAAGTCCTGCAACTGACCATGAACAAGCAGGCAGAAATCTCCTGTTTTCAGAGGGACTTACGCGAACACAGCACAGGCCTGCACAGAGCAGGGCTGCAAGGCCGGGTCCCAGCTTATCACTTAATGGCACTCAGACTTTGCTATGTGCACACAGCGTAAGTCCAGCAATACGAGTTGATTAAAGAGACTGACAAAGACATGAGAGGAATTAATAACAGAATCATAGAATAATAAAATTAGCTGAGTTGGAAGGGACCCTCAAGGATAATCGAGTCCAACTCCTGACCCTGTGTACGACACCCCAGGAGTCACACCAAGTGCTGGCAGCATTGTCCAAACACTTCTTGGATTCTGCCAGGCTGGTGCTGTGACCGCTTCCCTGGGGAGCCTGTTCCAGTGCCCAACCATCCTCAGGGTGAAGAACATTTTTCTAATATCCAGCCTAACCCTCCCCTGACACAACTTCAGGCCATTCCCTTGGGTCACCAGAGTGAAGAGATCAGTGCCTGCCCCTCCTCTTTCCCTCACAAGGAAGTTGAAGACTGCGATGAGGCCTCCCCTCAGTCTCCTCTTCTCCAGATTGAACAGACCAAGTGACCTCAGCCACTTCTCATACAGCTTCACCTCAAGTGAATTCAGCATCCTCGTGATCCTCCTTTGAATGTTTCCCAATATCTTAAAGTCTTTTTTATATTGTGGTGCCCAGACCTGCACACGACTCAATTTTTCAGTGTTGTATTTGGTTTGCTTTGTTTGTTGTTTGTTGGGGTTTTTTTCATTTAGCCATGCATGTCTCACTGGTTAAAAAACTAAACTTCTGCAATAATTGCATAGGGCTTATTGAAGACATGATCTATTGGGAAAGTGATAGCTTTCAGAAAGTATCCATCAATCAATAGGGAAACAGCAGGGTGAAGGAGTGTAATAGATGTTCTCAAAAAATCCTCAGGCCTAGGTACAGCTTGTGTTGGAACCAAAGATCAAATAACTTTTTCTTATAATAATCACCAACCGCAGTGGAAGCAGAGAACAGAGGAATTTGTTCCTTAGATCCATATTTCTAAAGGCTCTTAGGCTGTTTCACAATTGCTGCTGATCATCAGTTCACTCGAACTCTGGTTTGCTGCTGTTCATAGAGAGAATGGGAAACCTGTTGAGGTAAGAACCTACTTCAAACCAATTTATTGCCTCATTAAAGGGTGAGAAGGTAGGATTCTACCAAGGGATAAAAATCCTAACCCTCATATATTAGCTATACCCATATAAGTAATTAATCCTACGGCTATAGTCATGTAAAAAGTTAATCTCTCTATCCTTGCCCCATAGTAAATGAAGAGGGAGAACTTTAGAATGTCAGGTACCTCCCTGAAAAGGATCTCACTTCTCCACACACACAGGCAAACATCTCCATAGCTCTTGTGGATACATCCCCATGCATTATTAAGAAAACAGGATTAGAAATACCAGATTTCTAGTTAGATCTGTTTGTTTGCAACTATTTTGTTCAAGACACTCAAGTTTTGTAAAGTGAGTCTACAAAATTCACTTATTTGCATCAAACAATTAAGTATAATATTCAGCACACTGTGTACAGCTATTTCTAGGAAATAGATACATCAGATTTTTTTTTTTTTAAGAAAGGGCTGAAAATTCATATCATATTCCTGAACAAAAAAATTGTGAAAGACACTAAAAAAAAAAAAATCAGAAGAGAGATATAATCTTAGTGTGGATGATGATGGATAAGGGTAGAAAATATCCCTACCCAGTTTCCAGAAGTGCAGTGCCATGCCCACAGCTGGTATGGTAAGACGGTTGCACTAAAAATGTTCCATTAGGTGCATGTGGAACATACACTAATAATATTGGCAGATCTGAAAAGTCTATACAACTCTGAAGCTTACTAGAAGTGTGATACTTTAAAATCAATGAAATTCATATTCTGTCTCCACAGTATGGATATGAACCTGAGCAGGATGATTCTGTCAGGCTTAAATTAAACCTAATCATAACACGTGCGAATCGGGAAGAGGTGCCGGTGGAAGTGCAGCAATGGTGCTAAGTTATTCAAAAAGAGATAGGTACACACATATTAAGGATTAACTTCGCTTCTACCATCCTTCATATATTAAATGCAAACAAATGCAAACACAGTGGTACCAATGATATTTGCCATTCTACAAAGCTATTCTACAGATGGCTTTAATATAGAGTTTGAATTATATGGGAAGAGCAGAATAAATGATGTGTGCAGTGGCTTAGGATGAGCTTAAGAAAACTAAGAAGTCTCCAAGTCATTGTGAAGGTATCTCGTAGTACAGAAAAAAAGAGGAATAAGAATGGCAAATTAAGAGATTTGTTTAAAAGCAGGGGAAAGAAAGTCAGTGGTATCCTGGCTTGTACCAGCAGTAATGTGGCCAGCAGGACCAGGGCAGTGATTGTCTCCCTGTACCTGGCACTGGTGAGGCCACACCTTGAGTCCTGTGTCCAATTCCAGGCCCCTCACTGCAAGAAAGACATTGAGGTGCTGGAGCGTGTCCAGAGAAGGGCAACGGAGCTGTGAAGGGTGTGGAGCACAGGTCTTGTGAAGAGTGGCTGAGGGAACTGGGGCTGTCTAGCCTGGAGAAAAAACAGAGGTTCAGGGGTGACCTTATCACTCTCTACCTCTACCCAAAAGGAGGCTGTAGCCAGGTGGGGGTCAGTTTCTTCTCACAGGCAAACAAAGACAGGACAAGAGGACATTCCTGCCTTCTAAAAGGCCCCTTTATCCAACCAACCTCCTGCCACCAAAGAAGTTCTTAATACCAACCTCCTCTTCTCCAGTCATACTCAATGATGGCCCTTTTGTCCATTAATAGCCTGGACTTAGCCCATTTTCTTGCCTGTTTTTTTTTTACCTACTTCTTTGGGATCTTTCCCTGCTCCTGGCAGAAGGGTCTTCTTGCTGTCTCGAGGGTTTTCTCTGCGTTGAACCATTCCTCTGCTGCTTCATAATTTCTGCAGCTTTGTCTCTAGCTCTTCTGCCTTTTAACTTTCCTATTACTGGTCTGTTTGTTCCCTATTTCGCTCAAGCCTTTCACTCACATTCGTGTTTCTGTCCTTGAGCCTCATTCCTTTTGCACCCTATCTGCTCCTGCTACAATTCCAGCTGCACTCAGAAAAAATGAGTCCCTAACAGGGGTGGCTGATTGCTATTGTACAGATAGCTTCATCATATAATTTGTGAAACTCTGAAGGGACAGTGGTTTTACCAACACTAGTAGGCAATCCCAGAGATTGCATGAGGTCTCAAAATCTTTAAGAAATCTTGGGAAGAATTTCTAAAAAATTCAGTCCCTCAATTTCTTTGGTATGTTCTCTGTATAAGGTCCTCTTTCTGTGCTTACATTCTATTACTGTATTACTGACTGGAAAAGGAAGTGTGGTTTTCTTGATAAGGGAGGGAAGATGGGAGAGCAGCTAGACTGCTGTCTGAATCTTTTTGAGGCACGATGTTCTCACATGACTCTGTAAATAATGGTATTTCTCTGTACTTCCATTCAGTATGAAATGAGTGAGGTGGTTTTCTTTCCTCGCCGAATTGTTGTAAGGATGAATACATTACAGATTTTAAAGGGCTCCGTCACTACGTCAGTGTGGCACTGTGACTGCCTGAGAAACAAACACAATTTATTACTCTGATCCCCAAAGCTTAACAGTTTTCTGGTAGCATTAAGCAGAAATGTTTTCAATAGATTTGTTTAGCATACATTTCCTTTTCTTTCACACAGTAGTTGCATTTACATATTTCTCATGCATAATTACAGAAATACGCTACAATATCTGATGGGATGGAGAATACCCAGGTTCCTGCAGCTCATGAAAGGTCATTAGAGTGATTTAGATTGCCTTTGGCATTAAATAGGGCTGTTTCTTCTGTTAGTAAGAAGAACATTTTGTAAACATCATTCATATTCTGAATGAGTATACATATCACACATTTGAATCTCCTGATTTTCTTTCCTCTCAAAAAAACCACGAAGAGTGTGAAATCCAGAAAAATACCATGGGCATCACTCCAAGTCCTTGCATGCTTTATATGAATATTAATTTTTCCAATTGCTGTTGGGACTTCATATAAATAAAAGGACTGCAGGGGGGTCACATTTGTGATGGAAGTCACATTTTGGTGACAAGTTCTTGTAAATGTTACTTCGAGGCTACTGGCCTTAGTCCAATACTTTAAGAGACTTCACATTCAGCTTCACATTTTTATGAGTGATAAACTACTCTAATAGAAACAGACCAATTTAAGAACAATCTGGTTTAGCCTTGCCTTACTTCTGAAGGCTTAAAACCCAACACATAATGTTTAAATCCTTGTTCTAACCTGCACTACCATGTATGTTTCCCTTTAAGGAAGAAATGGAGAGATTTCAGCTTTTCTCTAAATTAAGTTCATAAAAACTTTTATTGTGATTTAATTCACTGTGGGAGATTGCTATAAATTGCTACAGATGTGATTGCTCAAGGTGCCAGGCACTAATCTGATGTACAGAAGTTGTTAGAGATTGCAAGTGGTCTGAACCACAGATTTGCATATCATATCTGAAAAAGAAACCCAGCGTGAAGAAAGGACCCTCACACGTCCACTTCTCTCAGTGGAGGGATGTTGATAAGAGCAGTTGAATTCTATTTTAAAACTAAGAAAAATGAAAGGTTGATACTTTCCCAGAACTTTATGGTAGATTGTGTTTACGCCATTTTTCTCTAATGATCATGTGGAAGACTGGTAATAAACTGAAATATTTTCATAAAACAGTTCCCTTTTCATCACACAAACAAATATTGCTTGTTTTTCAGATGGACTGATGAAATAAAAAAGAATTGACTGTTCTTGATAAAAATCAATCAGTATAGCATGTTACAAGGACTTTGAAGTGCATTCCACACAGAAAATACGTCATACTTTGAATCTGCCAACCTTCAGAATACGTCCTTAATTTTTAGCCAGACATTTTAGCACAATGGATAAAAATAGGCATTTAAGTAACTCAGAAAATTAGCTTTGTAGAGAGTAACTCTAGGCCATTTATAATCACAGAAAATAAAGACAGCAACAACTTCCCCAAAGACTTTGCAAATACTGGAGACATGCAGTATTTTGTGCATTAATTACTGTGTTTCATATTGCAATGCCCTTATAACCTTTTGGGAAGCTTTCCCTACAGCATGCCACCTGTCCTACAGCATCAGAAGAGGCTGCAGTGACTGTGGTGTGGAAGACATGGTGTCGGTCAGGGTTGCTGCAGAGCAAAGGAAATCTTTTGGAGCATCCGTAGAGTCTGAAGCTGGAGAATTTTGGCTGGTGGGGTTGTCCCTGGACATGCAATTTACTATTTCAATCTGTCGAAACCCTGTAATAAGAAGGTTTAATTGCATCATTTGGAAATACTCTTTATGAAGGAAAATATGTCTTCATAACGGCTTAGCTCGGAGTTGTCCAGTTCGTACAGAGCTTTGGCTTTCTACAGTTCCATAGTATAAATGACATTGAAAAATGAGGGAGGGATGTCTTTCTGCCTTTCTCCCCTCCCACTTCTTTAATTTGAAGTTAAATCTAGGGACAGGAATTTTATGCTTCAGCCTTTATGCCCTTTAAAATCTCCTGTTTTCCACTGCCTGAAAAGCCTGTGCTGCTCCCTCAGCACTCTTGGGGATGCCAGCACCAGAGAGTAGAGCATGTCGCAGTTACGGCATTCTCATGTCCTGCCCTGCTGCCTGACAGCCATGCACAAAAAGCATAACACTCCTGGATAACCTGCCACTATCACAATCGAGTTCAGACACTCCTCACGCATGCCTTTCCAACCCCCACTACCCACAGACTTACCCCAGCAGCCTCCCTCTCTGATGTACTCGGAATGGGGAAAGTTTGTGTTTATCTGTGTCTTTCCATAATGCTGTTTGTGGAAGGGCAGATTAACCATAAACTGAAATTAATTGGCACGAAAAATTATTTGAAAAATGCAAATTAGTCCATCAAATGATTTGAAATGTCATGCATGGTGCAGCACAAAATTTGGCAGGGAGAAGGAGTGATTATTACAGGTAGGCAAGTCAGCAAATGGCTGAGTGCTCTGAAACAGTGGCTGTGAGAAAAGGATGTTGTTCATAGCTCCTGGACTGCCTCTTTCCATGTTAATAAACAACTATGAATACAGTAATGAAAATGCCAATCAGCTTTTTTGTTGTACTGGGGCATTAACAGAACGCTGATATCTGCATAACCACAATACTACCATGTACTGATCTCTGCACGGTCAACTCAAACTTCAATACTTCCAAAGCTGTAAATGGGAGCTGGTAAAGGAAGGTGTGGTTTTAGTGGGAGAATAATTATGCCCATTATTTTCCACATTTGCTATTCCTTGGAGATTCAGTGAATTAGAAAACATTGTAAGTGTAAATAATATTACTGTTCCTAAGGGAATGGATAGTGCCTGTGTAGAAATGTGCATAGTGCCTTGTTAGAGAGTTGTGGTGTTCCTACAATGCAGGAAGAGGAGCTAAAACCAGATGGGATCAACCTCAAAAAAGAAATTCTGGCATGAAGCAGGTGGCAGATGAAACTGCCTGTGTAAGAAAGTCCAGATGGTCAGAGCTGCAAATGTGCTGTGCTGGGGAGGCTGGACCTTCATGCCAGGACCCCTGGCACCTGCATTTCATCTTACAGTCTGCCTGAATTCAGCCTGGGTTCAGACTGCCCACAAAACCTTCTCATCCCCTTCTGACCCTCCCACAGACTGCACCAGGAGAATGGGGAGACTTTCAAAGGACAGTCATGGGTCCTTATGACTTGAAGTAACCTCAAAAAATGGGGGTAAAAAGCCTTCTCAGGAGGAGGAATAGGAAGGAAGGTTGCTGCAGTGCTGACCCTCATGACACCCTTCCTGCTAGGAGGGGAGACACTGAGCAATCTCAGATTTGAACGTGTCCTGTGGATCAGACCACACTCAGACCAGACACCACACAGAGAAACTTTCTGGAGTCGTGCCTGACTCTGATAGAAATTGCAGCACCTCTGAAGGAAAAAGCACTTCTGCTTGAAGGCAGGAGAATAAGGTGGAAAGTGTCCCATACGAGGCTTTTATTTGAAAGGGACAGTGTTTGCATTTCTTCTGATCCGTAAAGCACACATCCCACAAGCCAGACACTTAATGTGATGGTTGCCACCATACTTGGAGTAACCTTCCCTGGAGTAGGTGCAATATGTATTTTTAGGCATTCATATCCATTGATATCTGTGGAGATACTCAAAACCTGACTGGACATGGTCCTGGGCAACCTGCCCTCGGTGACTCTACTTGAACGAGGTGGGTTGAATTAGATAATATCTAGAGGGCCCTTCCAACCTCAACCTTTCTAACTCTTAGTTTAGAAGCTGACATGAGGTATAGTGACAGAAAACCACCTGCAAGAGGTTTGGAAAACACTTTGAAAAAACAGAGTAGACGAAATGTCAGGTGGTCAGCATGATATTCCCACAGCCTAGATTTATGGCATCATATATTTGAAATCAGACTTCTCTATGTCTGCCTAACCGAAAAAAACAGTTCTGTCATCAAGAGCTCTACAAAAAGACAAATTACTTTCTACGGCTGAGAGCACATAATCTTCAAGTTCATTTCTAAACCTGGAATCTTGTATCAGAAGAATATAAAGCTCATGATTTCATCTCCTCTCAATCTGAACAGAAGAATATTGTCTAACAAGCTAACATGTGAAAACTTTGAGAAATCAGGATGGCACTAATCAGTATCTCTTTAAGCAAAAAAATGTATTGTCAAAAGGGTAGCAGATTATGGAGCTAACAGAAGATATATCAATATACAATTAATGTTCAATATTACTTATACCCATACCTACGATTTATCCTTTCATGGTGGAACATGCAATTAATATTTCTCTTTCTCCCAGTAACTTGTTGTGTGATGTCTATGCAATAGCTTCACTGAGGTGAAAGCAACCTAAGAGACCCTGTACATATTTCATGCCAGTTTATGGATTGCTTTCCTATTATTTTTTTACTGATACCTAACTTGGAAATTTCTCCAGCTTCATAGGCCTTCTATAAGTGTGCTTAGTTTTAATTATCAGTACAAGCAAAAGGTGACCGTGGAGTCCTGGATTTGGTTTGGGTTTTTCGTAGTAATATTCATAAAAAAACATGAAAAATGAAAAAAAAGGTCAATATGACCTGTCAGTACTGACTGTTTCTAGGTTTTTTGCAAGAAGATTCCTTAAAAATCTTTGCACAACCTATCTGCATGCTGAAAACTGCTTAATATTATCTAGCTCTTTTTTTAAAGACTTCCTGCAGATCCACCAGAAGACTGTTTTTCAAATAAACAGAATTCCTTCTCCCTGTGACCATTTCCGTTGAAACCTCAAAGAAAAGATAGATAGGCAGTAAATATAAATGAAAGAGAGAAGAATCTGAGATAGCTATAAGATCTCATGGCATAACAGGTTTCTTTCTTACAAGTGACAACTTTCATTATCACAGCTGCTTAACCCTCAGACTCAATTAAGGCTTTCAAAGTGCTTTTAAATTATTGATTGAAAGGCAACAAGGAGCAACCAATGGTTGAATATGACTTTACACTGCAAAAGTAACAGTAATTTAAATTGCAACCCACAAATGGGTGTTTAAAAAGGGGTATTTAATGGAGTCAAGACTTGCCAAATAGGGAGGCAACCCTCAGCCTTGCAAATTATTGATTTCTCTCTCATTTTAAATGCTTTTTATCCCCATTGCTCAGAATAACATACACGATCATTGCTGTCAGGCAGTAATGAAGCTTCTGTTCAACACACTCTTTGACATGAGAAAGTCAATGCAACAGCATTTGTCAAAGGAAATGAGATGCTACTGAATTCTCTGAGGCAGCATTTGTCCCATTCCCTGCCCAAAGAAAGTGAAAAAAGGAAGCTGGTCTGAGGAAATCGGAGAAGGGACTGGTGCTGGTAAGGTCTAATGTATATACACTTTTAAAAAACCACTTTCTGCTCTGGGTATGACTACAGTTAGCAGTATTTTGGGATCAAGGTTGAGAAATTCAAATCATTGGGTGTTCTGTTTATTTCTGAATTCTGTAAGACCTCTGATGATTATAAGAAGGCTTGTGCATATCCAGGACACTCAACTATATTCTCTTTTATTACGAGATCTCCCTCACTGGTTTATCCTCCGTTGGACAGGAGTAATGTTTGCGATTAGTAACCAATATCTGTTGCAAATTCTTGGTTTAGGATTTGGGTCAATGTATAGTCAAAATCAGGACTGTAGCTTGAAGCCTTATGTTTTATTTTATCACCAAAATTGATTCATTGTCTATAACTAAGCTTAGGTCTATGGGTTTCAATTAAGAAATATAAAGTCTGAAAATCCTACTTTATTATTGGATTTTTCCCAGCCTACAGAGTAAGAAGTGCTCATTCTGATAAAGACCCTTACTGTGTTTGCATTTTAGTGATCCTCTGGCAAGGATAGTGTAAGGATTATAGGTGGGAACATAGTTAATACAGAAAAAATCTAAATACATGAAAGCCTATTACACTATAAGATTCTTCAGAATTTCCAGAGATAAACAGAAAAAATTTTAGTTATTGCAATCTAGTAGAAGATTTTTACCCAAGGTTACAAGTTCAGGATTGTGGTTATATTTCAGCAATTCAAGAATCCCATAAAGGTCCAAAAATCAGGAAAAGAACAAAATTAGGATTGGGCATTATATTCTGTTTTACGGTAGGATGGTAATGATACACAGAGAGTAATAACATTAGCACCAAGGATGCAATTAGGGCTAGGGATTGTAAAATAGAAAACAGCAACCATCCATTCTGCACATTCTGAAAAGATAGAAAGAAAATAGAAAGAAAGCATGCCCTTAGAACAAGGATGAGGCTGCTAACTTACTGTTTTGGTCTAATAGCACAGAGCATCTCAGAAATGCCCAAATGCTAAAATGCCCAAAACTCAGTTTCAGCAAAATCCTTCCTTGACCCAACAAGTTCAAGATGTCCTGAACAGCTGAAGCAGAGAGCTCTGCACTGAACAAATTTAAAGAGAAAAAGAATAAAACCTGGACTCACAACTCCAGTGATTTAAATGTAGATGAAACACCCTGAGGTTACTTAGAAAAAGGTTAACCCAAAAATGTGACCTTCATAAGTGCCCTAAATGCACCTAAGGAAAGAATCCTGGTATTTACAATGCCAAGGTCATCAAAAAAAATAGAGAAATTCATACGGATGCCAGAGGTATTTTTCAGTGTGTAATCCTCTTTCTGCTTTTCATAACTGAATGAGATACTGAAATCACATAGATGGAGCTGCAACAAAGCTGCTCCAGCAGCACTACTTACAAAAACACCACCATTTATAAATGCATTACACCTATTATTGAAATCCTACATATTTAAAGAAAAATCTATTTTTTCAGAATAACTACTCCATGAAAACTGTCTTTAAATTCTCTTTCACTTGACTGTAAATTGCCTTTATTATGCTATACATGGAAATTGAGCAGTCTTTCTTCTTCAAGTCTGGGTCCTTGAATTGAAAAGAGCCAGAGAGCCTTTTTCAGCCAGCCACCCATTTGATTACTCCACTACCCTTTCTTGTGGTGAAAACTCTCTGAGCCACAAGTTCAGGCTGTGTATCTAATACCACACACCAAGACACTCTACAGTGGGAGAAACCTCTAAATTTGCTATGATACCAGACAGCACCTCTAACACAATTTCATGATGACAGCAGTGGTTACTCAGGGGATTGATGAAGGGAATGTATTTTTCAACCTCTTGGAAGTTAGTCTCAAGACACATGATGGAAAATTTTTATCATCAGATGACTGTAGGCTGTTGGTACCATACATGACAAAGGCTGATTTTAATCCGTTTCTGTCACACTGAATCCTCTGCAATGGTTAACACAGCAGAAGAAATGCCAGGGGCCAAAGAGTTCCTGAGGAGTAAGTACCTACATGCGTAGAACCCAGGTTGTAGCTCTTCAGTATCAAAGATGAGTTTCTTCCAGGGATTAAAATGAAGAGTCTTCCATTATCAGGTCCTACAGGATAGAGGTTCTGCGACTCACCAGAGTATTATGATGGCATAAGGCACTAATTTGAGCTCTTAGTGCATGGATTTTACAATGCATTTGCAGGCCTCCGTGTTCACAGATATGAATAGTTATCCTAGTTCTCTGAATATGCTACTGGAGCTGTATCCTTTAAGCCTTCATTGCCCATCCACATGGTTAGATGGCTACCTATCTTTGTGGATAAGCAGGATGGAAAAAAAATCTGTGTGAGTGTGCTCCATACTGAACAAGCAAAACAAGCACATTTTTATGATTTTGTAATAGGCTGAGCAGTCAGTTTTGCACTCATCTGAAACCTTCAGAAATGCTGAGCTAGGTGTCTAGCTCTCTAGACCATTTTATGCATTATGAAAACAGCAAAACATCCACCTGCTTGCAGCTGTCTGCGTGTCAGTGTGGAAAGTTCACTTCTGCTGTAGAATCAATAAAGGCTTCAAATACCTAACTCAGGATTTTTGAGATACGCTGAGAAGATTAAATAAGCAAAATATATTTTTTACTCCTTTTTTCTAAACTGAGGAGATATTTTGCCGCCTTCATTACTGCAGCTGCACTATCCCACACCTACAGGAGCTGTAAACACCCAGTGGAGGATTCTCCAGAGAAACATTAATTAATTGCATTTATTTCAAATTAAGAGGAAAATATGTTCATGATCATAGAGCAGGAAACTCACTACTCGGAGGAAATTGACAGCAGGAGTTTTGGTGAGCATCACTCCCACTGGTTCTCAGCACATGTATCAGTGGTATGCAAACATTTGAACACTCAGCTTTTGCGACTACATGTTCGTGACAACAGTGTTAAACTATCTGTAAGTGTTTTATTCAACCAATTGTGCTCATAGGGAAAAACTGTCTCCAGAAGCTGTTTTCCACGCATGTGCCGTTAATAAGCTATGTCTGGAAATGCATTATTAGGTTTCATATCATTCAGTCATTCTAAGAAATGCTCTAAAATCATACTGGTGCTAGGATTAGGTCTTTAATGCTCAATTACATCACAGCCATGGCTGAAGTAACTGGATAGCTCTGTGGTCGAAGTCTTGACTCAGCCATGTGAGGTTAATTGCTAGGACTATAAAAGATATGAGTTTAACAAAGAAGTATGGTAGTTTAAATGAATACTTGGGTTTTTTTTTTCCTAAGTGGCAGTTCAACAAGGTTGGCTGCAACAAATTGTTTTTCCTCTTTATTGGAACAGAAAATATTCAAGAGACCCAGGCACTGAATCAATTGAGTATCAGGCTACCTGGATCCTGCCTCAAAAGCATTTGATCACAGAAAGCAAACATAAGCTGACAGAGCCAAATGTAACAATTTATGAAACTCACTGCACAGAAGCAGGCGATGCACTGTCACACGCCCACTGTCACGGGAGCCCAGCATCCCCTGCCACCTGCGTGGGCTGGGAGGGCTCCTGCCTACAGGAGCTATTCCCAGAGACCTGTTTCTGTGAGATTTGTAACAGCATATGTAAAGAAGACATTTAGATTATATGCATGGTTGGAGTGCAGAGAGCTATTCCCTTAGGAGACTTGATTTGTCTCTGTTTATAAAGAATCTGGAAATCCTCGGAAAAAAAGTTGTAAGAAGCATTGCAAGATAATTCTTGCAAGCATCAGTGGAGGAATGGGAGTCACGTTACCCTGGTTTCCGTCAGTTCACATGTCAGAATATTCTGATTATTCACACTTGGTTTTGTGTTGTATTGTAAAAACATAACACTTGGAATGTTTAATCTTTTTTCCCCCCGAGTGTACACCTAGACATATTTCAGCAGACTTAAATTCAATGTGTGATTTTCTGTCTCTGAAAGGAAATCTTGCTGTATCTTTTAACAAATTAACTTCACTAAGCCCAGTTATGTGTAAGAAAGTCTTCAAAGGGCAGAGAGGTGTCAGATTTATCAATGCAGGAGGCACTTGATTCAAAGACCCTTTTTTAAAAAATAAAATTATATTAAAAGCATGGAATAAGTCACCTAGTGGAGCAGCTGTCTGATTCTGGGAGAGGCTAAATAGGATGTTGGTAGGTAGTGATAAATTGGAACTTGATTTTGTGCTCGTATTACCTACAGAAAAAACACCAGATCTTCTGAGTCTTATTGCACTCATTCACTAATCCTGGCTCCCTGCTTACCTGCAGTGAGAAATACAAGCCTTGAGGGACAGTTTAAGTGCATTTCTATATACTCACTGCCTCCAGGAAAGGCAGAAGTAATATAGTTACCCCAAAATGTGCTGGAAGTGCTTCTCCAATAGCATAATCACTAAGTGTAATTTAATTCTACTTCCAACCTGTTTTTCTTTACCATCCAATTCAGATGATGTTTCTTGAGGAAAAAAGACCCCATGGTTTCCCTGGCATATCTACTAAAATGGGACAACATTAGAGACAATTTCTTTCTCTCCAGATGACCAGAACCTGGTCATTTCTCTGAAGCCACAGAATATAGTCAGCACCCCTCCTACACCAAAAAAATAGGACAATACTTGGAAAAAACAAAGGAAAAAAGAAAAAGAATAAAGGTACATTATTGCTTGAAATCAAGTGTGTTTTAGAGAATTCTACAGAATGTATGTCTTCGACATACACATCTAAGATTTACAAGTTTAACAAGAAAGCAAACTCAAAACCAGCAGGAAGCAAAGAAACCATGAAGGAAACAGGGGCCTTCCTTCACTTCTCTTTCTGAAGTACAAACAGCTACAGTTGTTAGTGATTGGAAACAGGAGAAAATACGTTGGTTTTTTTCTTAAAGCAATTAAAATTATCAAATTGTGAATAAACCAGTATTACTGCTAAACCATTGGAGACCAATATATTATATTTCAAAAGGCTAGTCAGTCTGTGTGATTAGTGTTTCTCCAGAACAACTATATCACACTGTTACCAGCAATGGAAGGATGTCTTTGTAGGGAGCCTAAAATTATCATTTCTCAGGGTAATCTTGTGTGAACTCATTGTACTCCAAGTAAAAAACTTCATTCTTCAGGATTAAACAAAAAGTTCAGAGGGGCAGACTGGCACACACACACACACAAAAAGTGCTGTACACAGGAGAGTCAAATTAGATGAAAAGCAGGAAAATCACCTTTGATTTCTCCTTTAACTTGACTGTTGAGTTTTGACAGCAAGTTCCTGAGAACTGCCAAGACTATAGCTCAATTCAACCAGAAAGCAACAATTTTTTGCTTCGCTAGCAAAATACTTGTGAGTAGTTCAGCTGAAATGACACATTCACATGGAAAATTTCAGGGTTGTAGGAAATACAATTTCTGCCCCCTCAAAAACCCAAACAAGTGACAATGCTTGGGCTTTGGTCCAAAAGTGTATTAGGTACCATTGTAACAATATTATAGTATGGAAGACTGAATTACAGCCTCTAGGAGTCTTCCTTTTTCAATTACTGGTATAGATACAGCCAAAATGTCTGAGGGTTGTTCACATCTAAGGTCAATGTTCTGCAAAGACAGGCTACAGTTATTACAAGGCTGACTTGCTCTGCTAGCATATTACAGGGAAATAATTCATTTGAGTTAATCTCTGTTTCTCTTTGTAGACAGTCTCAGTAAACTACTAATGCCATTTAATCCCACCCATGGAAAAAATTTTTACCTGCTCAAAATTAAAGTCTTACTCCCTTTCAGCGGTACATACATAGTGCTAAAAGTCATGATTTTTTCCCAATCCTCTTTTAGATAATGACATGAGATTTGTTCTGGGTGATTTTTCCAGAGTAACAGATTCTGACACTGTAATATCCTAAAACTGTAAAATATTACATGTTAACATCCATCTGAGTCTTGCTAAATTTCATCCAATTTATTTCAGATGGGCACTGTTTGAATCACTCTTCCTGCAATACAGTGCTTATAATCTTCAAACTCTCAGTCTTTATTCCTTCCAGTAACTGACTTTTTGGTGTCTGCTTATGTAAAAGTCCCTTATCGTGTCACTATAAAAGAATGACTTTGTTGCTTCTCTCCAAAATTGAAATGCCTTCTACTCATTTAAATATTTCTGATGTTATCCTAATTAATATTGTTCTTTAAATGCCAACTAGAGTTAGATATCTGAAAGAAAAAAATTAGTTTTCATGGGTAATGAAAAAACATTTCTGGGAAAGTCACCAATTTCTCCTTGGCAGCAATTCTGCTACACTACTTGACATCTTTCCCGGATCACCAAAGATGCCAAATATTTGCATTCTTCTGAATTTTGAAGTTTTCATAGTGTCTTGAAATATTCAGCAGAGGTGTTCTTATAATTTTGTCACAGTTTTATTAGACAAAAAGGTGTGACTTCTTGTCACACTAAGGTCAATAATGTTAAGTTTCCACACGTTCCTTGGAAGATGCTATTTTAGAGTAAGACAATGCATACATAGGCAACATATATACACTGATTACACAATTGGGGTTTGGATAAATTTTTTCATAACTAGGTTTATTTTTTCCTCCATTCTATTACTCAAATCTGCTTTAAAATAAAAACACAGCCGTCTCTAAAAGACAAAAAAGGGGGAAATATACCCTCTCAGAATACCTTTCTTTTCTTCTTCTGTGTGTGTGAGGGTTTTGGTGACAGATGCCTTTTACATTCCTGACTATCCCATGAAAAAGAATAGCAAACTAATTCTACAGTGCTTGAAGTTGAGACTTTCACGTCTCATCTGACCTCTAACAGGCTATTTCTATCAAAGGTTGCAACTCAGTCTTCCTTACTCACAGTACCCAGTGAATTCTGGTGCACAGCAGTCAGAAAGAACACTGATGGTCAGTGGGAAGGTCCAGTCATCCCATCGTGTCAATGAATCACAGAATTACAGAATACGCTGAGTTGGAAGGGACCCTCGAGGATCATTGGGTCCAACTCCTGGCCCTGCACAGGACACCCCAAGAGTCACACCATGTGCCCGAGTGCATTGTCCCGGTGCTTCTTGAGCTCTGTAAGGCTGGTGCTGGGACCACTTCCCTGGGGAGCCCATTCCAGTGACCAACCACTCTTTTTCTAATATGCAGCCTAAAGCTCCCCATACACAACTTCAGACCATTCCCTCAGGTTTTATCACTAGACTGAACTCAGTTGTACTATTAGACAAAAAACCTGCTGTGAAGGACAGAGAGAACAAACAGCAAAAAAAGCTGATGTTATTCCCCCTGGTTGCAATTCCCCTACCCTTTCCATGTTTCTCAGGGTGTTCTGAAGAAGTGACCAAGGGGTAGCTGGCAACCCAGATGCAATAAAGCTCAGAGCGAAAAGACAGAATAGATATCAGTATGTAAACAGTGTGTTTCTGTTTCTTGAGATATAAATATCATTTATAAAACTTGCCCAGAAGTTCAAAATATAGCAAAGGACAGTAATGAACATCTTCAACACTGAATCACTAAATGAAATATGACACAAATGGGAACCATTTAATGTATTTCAGATTTGCTTTGATGGCCATTTTAATTAGATTGCTGATCTGCTGCTGACAGCGTCAGAAAACCAAGGCTTGAAATACAGAACCTCATCAGATGTTGCTGGATCTCAATTTCCAAGTATAATTAATGAGATAAGTCTCTCTCTGGACACCACTTGTAGGAGGGTAATTTGATTCACATGTCAGGCACGTGGGTATTCGCTGGCGACTCTCCAGACTGTGACCTGAGCCCAGTGGTGGGCTGCTGTGACTGCTGTGACAGTCTCTCCCTGATTACAGGGCTAATAGGTAACCGGTCTGATTTAAAAGTCTGTTGTTTGTCACTGCATGTGTAGACAAGAAGGTTAGATGAATTCTAATGGCAAGAAGGGTAAAGGTTACAAATACCTCTCATAAACAATCAAAATTCCAGCAGAACTAAAACCTTCTAGGAGAAATAATATCCTATCCATTTTGATTTCATAGGTAGGATGCCATCCTTCCTCTATCTTTCTAGAGTAGTAAGGAAGTTAAATATCAGACTCTTTTTTCAAAAGCAAAAAAGGAAGGAGAGTAATTTTTCTGTGACTGCATTAGATGGATACTTCTGAATGACTTTCTGATTTCAAGTACATGGCTAGTCACTAACCCTTTAGAAATGCATACCCATATTTCAATTTGCCATGTAACATTTGACTATTGAAAAGTTTTGAAGTCAGCCTTTCTGCAAAAGTTGAGGCATTGAGGAGATAAAATTTGTGCTACCATCCTCTGTTACCTAGAAAATTCTGGCAGTCCAATGGCTTTTACTGTAAAGCTCCACTACTGCAACAGGCATGATTTAAGGAACTCTATCTTCCTTTGCTAGGAGAGCAAAGATCAGCTCAGTAATAAATAAGAATGAGACTGAAAACAAAGTGAGTAATTTCAAAGGGTCATTTGTAATTTCAGTGCTGTACCTTGTACTTGTCATCCAGCCTCAGGAAGGTTTCAGTAGGAATTATGAGCAAAGACTTTTGGAGAATAAAGCTTTCCATGCTGTGGAGGTATTAAAAAAATGTCCTAAGTGCTATTTCATTAAAAAGATCAATGAAAATATGGCACGATCCATTTGGTCAAATGATAACCAAGTTCATAGCAAATCCGTTATAAATATTAAGCGCTTCAAACTTCCCTTCAGTATTGTCTTATGGAACATGCCGGATGAAATGTTCAAAATCAGTAGCAGCATAGAGAAGTTCATCTGGAAATCTCCATCAAAGTTGTCTTATAAAACAGAAACAGAGGCTTATGAAATTGGAAAACTGGAAATGAGACACAATGCAAAAAAAAGTTGTTGACATGCTTTTTAAATACAATTCTTAAGCTGTGAAACTTCATCATAATATACAAAGAACTAGTTAGGATTCAGATGAGTGAATTGGGCTTTTGTAGTTAGCTAAGGTCTTTAAGTTTCATGACATAAATCAGAATATCATGCCATATGTAAGAAAAGGGGGAAAAGCAGAATATATGTAAAATCAAACATGGTCTGTACAATTTAAAAGTCTGAGCGGCTCCATTGCTCCTTGCTCTTCAGTAAGGTCCACTGCTTGTAATAATCTCTTCCTTCTACAAACCTGAATTCATCTGTTATATCATTTAGTGTTTTGTTTCAGGCTTGGAGTGCAATTCCGAAGCAAATGTTCCTGTCATCTCCAGAACTGCCCTACACACCTCCTTCTGTGGCACTAGTGACACCAAGACCCTTCCAGTTTTTTCGGAGTGCACTTGACAGCACTTGGCTGTGGCTACGTACCTACTATCCCAAGTTCCACTATCATGTGAACAGACTTCAGATGATAGGGAAAGACATGCTGAGGGAGAGTCTTCAGAGCAGATGGCCATGGGGACCAGTGAGATGAAGGGCTTGGCATTGCAGGCAGCAGGTTAAAAACTTCCATAATAGGTTGAGAAAAATAGCAATCCTTTGGAGATGTACTGGGGCAGGAGCTCCAGCTTTTTCAAATCCCACATCAAAGATCCTGTGTATGAAAGGCAACACTGTCCTCTTGTTAGCAACTTGCCAGGTACCACAAGTCTGGCTATTTAGTCTATTCACCACTTTCATCTACTTTTCTTTCTTCTCTTTCCCCATTCACTGCCTTTCTTCTTGCTCATTTTCACGTCCCTCTGCCAGAAGACTCCCTCTTTCTGATTTTCTTGCCCCTTTTCCACTCACCGTGCTTCTGCAGATGATGCAGAGATGAAGGAAATATGCGATGTACACAGGTCACTGTAATGTGACCCGCAGAAAGAAAGGGAAGGAAGTAATTGTTGCCTTCAAGAAATGAGCAGTAATTATTATTACTGTGAATAAAAATGAAGGGCTTGAATTGACTTGTAATCTTTAAGATTAAAGACTTTGTGCACAGCAACTGATGTTTTCTTCAGATAAAACCCTAGGTCCTCCATTTATATATTTTTGCTTTATGTCTTCATCTTACAAACCTCTCCCATCTGAATTTTCCTGACTTCAGGAGTGTTGGATAATTAAAACACCTACATGAAGTGCATTATGAACCCAAATAAGTATCACCTGAACTACTGAACAAAGTAAGTGGTGTGTGATCTTCAGACTAGCAGCTGAAATCACTATTCAGTTAACAGCTGTGTAAGTTATTCTACTGACGTAATTTATCTGAACAAAGATCCACATTTTGGCCTGCATCTCAGCCTGGATGAGAGATAGCTGAAAGAGATGGAGCAGCATGGGAGTATATTGCATAAATACTTACATTTTTGCAATAAAATTTTTTAGATCTGAAATATTCTGTCAACTGTATTTTAAAAAAGCGGAGGAAAATGAAACATCAGGCTGCCACATATCAGGTCTTCTCAGTTTGTAACTTGGCTGTCTAAACTAAAACTTCATTTTTATTTAATTTGCATTGTTTGATTTAAATGATAATCTTTGCCTGTAAGGGGTAGCCTATATCAGTGTTTCAGGAGATTTTGCACCTCTTGCAGCTTCTTTTTCTGGGAAGGATTTCTCTCTCTAGACTGGCTTGGGTGTATAACTTGAATTAACCTCATCAGCAACTGAAGGAACAGGTGACAACAAGGTAAAGGATGGAGCAAGTGCACTTGATCAATGCTGAAGAAGGTCAGACAGTATTAATCCCAGGAAGTGACTGATGGCCTGGGGGACTGGCACAGGAGTGTTAATCCCAAAGAAAACCATTCACGACCCTGTATGTGCATGTAATTATAAAACAGGGATAAGTGCAGCTTCTATGCCTGGAGGAGAATGGAGGCTGAGAACGTGAATAACTGGAAGATGTTTCTGCAACCTGCAGATGTAAAATAAGGATTTCAGAGGAAGCAGGCTGTACAACAGTGCAGTTATGATCTGCACAACCCCCTGCAGAAAGTTCAGCAGTCATCTCTGTCTGTGCACTCCTGTTTGCAGGCAGATACTTCAGGAAAGAGGACTGAAAATTCACCTGTATCAGAAGACTTCCACCTCTCAGCTACCTTTCTTAGCAAGTGCTGACGTGCTGTAAACCATACTCCAATAATGTTTCCCGAAGGAAAACAGCAGCAGGTGGCAATAGTTTGTGAGTTTTGCACTTTCGGTTTAGTTGGGTCTATTTTGGAGCATCTGCAATAAAAAAGGAAAAGTATCTATATTTGGCAGCCAGCATAGCATCTAATCATGTAACTACAAACTTCTGCCAGGAGATGAATACCAGTTGATCAATATTTACATATTCTACATATTTCAAGGCATGTTTTAGTAAGCTATTTTGTCATATTGACCTAATTAGAACAATCTATGAAAGCCTTGAGCTAGGAAATTTCTATCTTCTATACATGATGCAAAACTGCTAAAAATTCAAGAAAATCATAGACTTCCCAGTTAATTATGGTGAGTTATGAGCATTTCACATCTGGAAAATGCCCTTCAAGCTAAATCATTATATAACAATTTCCCATCCAAATACCTGTTTCTTCTGACCCAGTGGTAACATATTGATAAATTTAATGCCCACAGTTGCAAGAAACAGAGAATTATAAACACAGATATCAGCTGTGTGTGTGGCCCCAAATACGCTTTTTTTTTTGAGTAACAGTATTGTCATATGAAGTTCATCAATAAATAAATAAATATCTTTTTAATGCATGTTCAACAGCAATGCAAACAGACGGTCATCTTGAAAAAGCTTAAAAGATGCCTGTCATTGGCCATCCCATTGGCCTAGGTAGTGAGTGGTTTGTTATGGCTGATAATGCACTCACAGCCTAAAATACCCTTCGGTTGGATGAATCTCTCCTGCTTCTTCACCTCTCCTTTACCTTGCACTCACAGTGGGATCCCACCCACAGTGAGGTCATCCTAGTTTGAAGTTTCTGTTTCCTCATACTGCTGTCTTCTATAAAACCGGTGAGAGAGAAGACAAATCACTATATTGGGTTGATGGCAGCTCAGCAAACAACCAGAAAACCCCAGCTTTGGCAAAGTGGGCAGTGGTCTGAAGAGGGTTAACGTCAGGGCATGCTTTCTTCACCGTTTGCATTTGCTTACAAAAAAAAAATGAATGGGAAAAATTGGGCAGTGATTTTCGCTGCTCATGCATACAGCTGGTAGCAGGCAGATGACAGTAAATTAAACAGATACATGGCTTATGATCTCTGCTCCCTGCCTCTGGATAAGCCTTCCACAAGGTTTTGGTTGATAGAGTATATGTTCACTGGTATGAACTGTCTATTTTGATGACAAATTTCCTTTGAGCATCTCAGAGGAATCTACAGATATTGATTAAATTTCATAATGCCCTAAAGTATCTCAGATTTCTGCTCCTATATAACAGATGAGTAGCCTGAAGGGCAGAGAGAAGTTTCGCCCAAGGTCATAAAATGAGATATTGACAGGATTAGAAATAGGTTTCAGGAATCATGGTATGAGTCTTGCTTAAATACAGTGCCTTTCAAGAACAAGACGACATATACTGCAATCATGGTTTACATTTCCCAAAGCTTTCCTGTATAAAATACACCATAAAAACAGACAGAACGGATAAGAAAATGTGCAGTGTCATGCAGAGGCACTTTATGAGATTGTGAGAGTGTTTCCAGCCCAATTGTTTTTATTCCTTTTAAATAAGGGAGAAAGATCAGAAAAGAAAAAAGAAAAAAAACATCAAGCAGTTCTCTTCCAGCTAATAAATGACAGCAAGAATTGGGAAAGGACATGTCACTTTAATCTGCCACAATTTTTCTTTTTATTTGCCAAACATCATGCCTAGGGAAGATGAGGATATCTGTCTTCGGTTCATGACAGAATCACCTTAGGCAATTTTCACCTAAACTTCTACAGCTGGTTGAAATGTTTTCCATAACAAAATTGAAAATGTTTGCAGAACATTTTTATACCTGAATAGAGAATTAAAGTGGATGTACTGTTTTTCCCCTTGCCCCTTCAACCTTTTCTTGCTCCTCTCTCCCCTTTTTACTTGCAAGCTGGATAAGATAAAATGGATGAAGAAAGCGAGGAAGAAGAAAATTAACAGGATTTGGATTAAAAAAGGGGCATGAGATTTTGAAAATTATAATGAACAGTCAGGAAAAAAAACTCTCCAGAAATGAAATATTACAGGAATTAATGTCTTGAAATGGTGTTTTTCATTGCATTCATACCTAAAAATGGCAAAAAAAATTCACCATGAGGGTGGATCAATGCAAGAACAGATTGCCAGAGAATCTGGATATCTCTATTCTTGAAGGTTTTCAAATTTCAGCTGGGAATATCTCTGTGCAACCTGCTCTGACATTTAAGTTGGCTCTACTTTGAGCAGGAGCTGGACAAAAAAAAACCTTCAAAGAATTCCTTTAATGTATATTCTAATTATTTTTTGGGAACGCACCTGAGCATGGTTCTGAAGTTGCAAATAAGTAAGGGGAAATACTCTTTTAAAGTATGTTTTCCACTTACGCCATGAATATAATTTGTTGCAAACAAATTATTGTTACAATAGTAAGAGAAGTTATTTTGTAAAGTGTTGGAAGGAGCAATTAAGGTTTATAGATTCTGCACTTGCTAAGACCAAGCATTGCCCACATCTCTTTCAAAGTAGAGATTCACAAAGCAAACACTTTGCCCCTTTAAAGATTCCCTAGGATACCATCACCTTTTGTTTCTAATCAACATAAGAAGCTTATCAGAATTTATCAATAAAACAGGAAATGAATCCCCATGCAAAGTATAATGCAAGCAGGGGTTAATTAGAAAAGGGAAAGGTGAAGTTGCAAAGCTGTCCTTATGTAAATCCAGATCCCTGACTCTGTAAATGAGGGATGACGGCTTTGGAAGCATCATCTGCAGTTTTGGTTATCAGCTAAGCTGTACACAGCTTTTCAATTATTGCAAAGCCCAGTCAGAAAGGTTTGGGAGGCAGTGCTCAGCAAGACTTTCTGAGGAAAGGCTATTTTGGAATCGTGCAGGGATGAAAATTGGGATTTGGATAACTAAGCAACCATCTGTGCCAGACTGTTAAAAAAAAACACACCAAGGAACATCCACCACAGCTTTTATCTGGATGTTAGTACAAGTGATCATAGTGAAATATTTATTCTGCTCAACGACTTTTATTCCCACTGCTGGTATCATTCCTGTAGCCAAGAGGAGTCTGGAGATACAGGACATTGACAAGGAAAAATTGGAATATGAGGAAACTCAGGAAAACATGATATAAACTGCAGGTGGGTAGTGAGAATGAGATAAATCAAAATCTTTGGCAGGGAACTCTGCCAGACTTATTACCTTATATTATTCCTAATCTTAAATAACTTCCAAATGACAGCCACTGTAGTACAAACTATCCTCCCATCATGTGACAAACTCCTAGATTCCAAATGCGTGAGAAAGTAAGATTCAGTAAGTCATTTTCTAGCTCTAACTGGAGGATTCAGACACTCCTTTCCTTCATAACACATTAAGCTCCTCTGTTGTACTCACTGGCCATAAACAAGAACGTCAAGCCTAGCTCAGAGTTTTATGTAAAATGATTTATAGGATGGAATTGGTGGGGACTATTATCAGAAGAAATCCCAGAGACCTTCTCAGGGCCAATAGAAATACATAAAACTGTGTAGCTCCGAGGGTATACATAACCTTAAGTGACCTAGTGCCTGTGATGCTTCTCCTGACATTATCCCACATTAATGCAAATTCGTAAATGTGGACTCATGATGTGAATCCATTGGTTACATTACTGCTGATTTATTGCTGTTTATAAAAGGAGGACAGTCCCCAGCTAGACTTAAATGGCCTCTAGGAGCTCCTTATCGTGTCCTCTGCTGCAGAGCAAGCAGGGTGAGACTCCACATCACCCTTGGGGTCAGTAAAAGTGGGGGGAACATATGAACTTACTTTGTTGTTCAAACACTTGTTCTGGGTTGACAGAAAACTATGCCCAGCAACTCTTTTGATCCCTTCTTAGGTTGGTTAGGGCTTTCCATACTCATTCAAGCTGGAAGCAAGGTTTCAGCACGGGAAGCATTTCAGTGGAATTTTTCCTTACTTGCAACAGCACATAAGAACTGGAATTAAATTGTGAGCCTTTCCAGCAGTTCTATATATTCAGGTGGATTATCAATGGTTTTTGTTGGCTTCCTTCCACACACAGCACACCAATGAGATGGGCTGTTGGCAAAAAAAGTAGAAAATTGACAGCTTGAAGAAGACCTCTGTCTCGGAGATATCACAAGCTAAGGAATTATGATTGAAAATTAGTATTATTATGCCATATAAACTGTTCTACTGCAAATATTTGCCTATAAGTACATGAATGCACAGACATAATGCTTGTTCATTAAAACCACCTTCATTTTAAAGTCCTAAATCCCTGTAAACCCCTGCCAGCTTTACTCTTTTCCCATTCTTCTAGGTGTGAGAATAAATGAGATTTTTGTAGGGTGATATATGTCACTTCTCAATCACCTGCACACAACCAGTTGTCTCCACTTCATGAGAGATAAATAAAAGACTTTGGACTTGTCTTAAGTATCATCAGTCACAGGCCTGCTGGATCCAGTGCTTTACACATCACAGCTGTCATGCTTTCTGACCTGAACTGCAAAGTGTTTCCTTCCTAAGGAGAAGCCAATGTTGCTCCTGTCATAGGGGAAAGATTTTGCAGAGACTCTATAGCTTGCACTTTAGATAACTTTTCTGAGAGGATTTAATCTCTTTTTATGTACTTCAGACTGTCTTTTTCTGCAGTAAACCCCTGCTCAGTTTAAAAATTTCTCATTTCTTTTAGGATTTTAGGTAATTTCAAAGCAAAGGTATCTTTATAAGCCTGTGTACTCAATACACATAGCTACTACCTATGTTTAAAATATTACAGATGTCATTGGAAGCCACCTTTCAATCAGTGTTAGTCAGCATAAAGTGACAGAACAACTCTGCAGACATTAATCATTCTAATTACTGCTCAGTAGTACATTATTCTCTGCTCAGTCCTTTCATACAAGGAAAAATAAGCATTGTATAGTGTGTCTTTCCTTGGGAAATTTCCTACTATTATTGATGGCTTATTATTAAAATGTGTTAATGGATTTTTCTTTTTTCATACAAGTCTTGATGTTGAATACATATTTCCATAATGAGGTTTTTTGAAATCACATTGTGAGCATCAGACAAAAAGTATGAGTAACTTTTCTGCTACCATTTTCTATCATAGTGTTGTGACAAAACCATGAAATTCCTTAAACTTTCTGGGCTGAACACATAACATCTATTCTGAAACTGACTTTGTCAAGCTTGCGGGCTGATTTTAATATAACATTGAACCATTCAGTTCTGGTGTCTGCAGAAGAGTAGCATAATTTTACATCGAGGATAGAAGATAGGTATCTCACCCAAAAATGGACTTGCACTTAAATATGGACATGTTAAAAAAATTATTAATAAGAGAAAAAAAAGAGAGAGTTTAAAAACCAGACTTAAACATATAAATCATTGTGTCTACATGGAGATTTTGCTTGGACTCCTTTCCTCTTCAAACCCTCAGTCTCTGCAGGATGAAGATCTTCTAGAGCAGTCTGTGCTTCTTTCTTTATTGAGGGCACTTAGGGAGGTGATGAAATGCCTGTAATAACCATAACCAAGGTTATGCAGAGTCTAATTCTGCAGAATGCATCCAGCAACACCAAGACAAAAACTGTTTTGTTTCCTTAAGTCTTCCCTTCTCCAAGGGCCTTTGTATGGGATTTGCAGCACTTTCTTGGACTTTCATTTTAACAACTATCAACAAAATCTGTTATGAAGAAAGCTCACATTAGGTTTGATTTTTATTTTTTTTCTATTTAGTACTTCATATTTCAAATACTTAAATATTCTAAATCTTTTCACAACGATTTTTGGATCATTATGGATGGAGGGTCTTTTGGCTTATTGCAGGGAAAACAGGATCTGTTTGCTGTTTGGAGAGGAACCTCATATAATCCCTTATTAATATTCCAGGAAAGGTTTTGACTGCCAGTGTATTCTCATCAGCTTAAAGGTCTCATTTTCTCTTCTCCTTTTGAATTGACATAACTAATGACAAGTAGCAATAAAGCTATGAAGACCAAAGTCACTTCAGTCCTTTGTAGTTGGCAATACCTCCTGCCTTCATATGCTTATGCAGAAAGTTAAAAAAACTCAGAGCACACAGAAAAGTTAGCATCCAGGAGGTGTGATTTATCTGCTTCTGGCTCCTGCACTCATCTGCTGTCAGGCTCAGAAGACGTTTGTAGCTGCAACTTTCAAGACACAAATCAACTTCGAAGTCTTTACTGAAGACTCCCAGCTGAAAGGGTGGGGAGGTGGAGGGGCTGGGCAGGGCACATGGAGCAGAGGATCTGGAGAGGCAGCGGAAACCCAGCAAGAGACTAGTGTCTTTTAAATATCACAGCTGGCTGGGGGAAACTGTAGATAACAAAATACTTTCAGATAATTCCACTGTTCTCTCCAGGAAGCTATTGTTATAAATTTCTCATAGTTTGGAAGGGATGAAAAATGTCTAAACTCTTCAGAGTTGTGCCAGACAGTCTCAGAAGGATATGTTAGTGCCTGGTTTGCAGTAAACATGAGCTATTGACAAAATATATCCAATATGGAAAGAAATGCATAAATCGTCCCTGATCAAAAAAGGAACCTCATCTAAGATATTCATAGAAATTGTCTGGAGAAGAAATCTGTGAGAGAACAAAGACCTAGATGCTTCCTTTGCCAAGATCTCTGGTAAGCTGGGGGCACTAGGCAAACCTCTGGGACTGACTGCAGAAATGAGCTCTGTCACAATGCTCCCTGGTGCCCATTGTAGTGAGAAACCATCATAGATGAGCACAGAGCAGTGCCTGGGGAAGCATCGGCTGAGCAAAATTGCTCTGGCACCAGCCTCCTCATACTGCATTTACCAGTATTTCTCATTGCCCTCAAACATCCACCCCAAGAAGGGCTCTTATGCTTCTTGTCCATGTCAGCTGTTCATCTATTACAAAATTCATGTCTACGCAAGAAAAATATATTATTTTGTATTTTTTAAATCTCCTTTGTCTTTCTCCAACTCATTTCTCTCTTACTTACATTTCAATTCTTCCTTTACCTCTGATTATTTACCCCAAAATTCCCAACAAGCAAGTATTCAGCGTGCGGCAAGTGCTACCTTCAAAATCCCAAACATCCACACACCAGCAACCAGGTGAAATCAAACCAGGGCAGGCAAGGAAAGTTATGAATGTTTTAAACAGTGAATGCTTCCAGAGAAGTTGCAGATACCTGGATACGTGCAGACTGAAAGAAGGATAAAACACACCGTTTACAAACAAGTAAAGGAAAGTAAAATCTATCAGTCTGTCAAACCAGCAGACCTGAAGTTGCAAACTACATCAAGGAAATGGCTGTTAATATTTTCTCAAAGGGAAAAAAATATTAAAGAAAATCGTATTCAGAGCAAATCACTTGTCAGAAGCTACCGCATGAACTCCTATTAAGACAACAGATTAAAATCTAAAGTGGACCGAGTGCATATTTGTATCTCAGACTGGCAGGGACCGGTGACAAGGTAGGAAAGCCTTTTCTGCAGCAGGTGGAGCCATCAATTTTTTAGAATCACTTTGAACATTTCCACTAAGACACTTACTTGCTACTGATGTGAGCTAGAACATTGTCAACTCACCCTTGAACTATCCTTCTCTTTCCTTATGTGACACAAAATCTTTTCATGGCTGAATTGAGGTTTATAATAGAGTGCAAAATGTACTGTCTGGCTGAATTCCTGAGAGTAAGGACTCAATATTCTGTGGATTTAACTGGACTAAGCAGCTACTGACTCATTTGCAGTTATGAGGGACAGGACTGGATAACCCTTACTGTCTGAAATCCAGAAGAGAGAATCATGTATTGGTTTGGGAATGGCATTTTCACCATCCTCTCTAAGGCTCCTAAATATTCCACCACTGAATATATCAACATTTTATTGACTTCGTAAAGAGGGTGCCTCAGCAGAGAGGAAACAAAGACAAGGAACTAATGCAATACATAACTGTATATGGTTACGGTTTTTTGAGGAAAGTTAGAGTTAGGATCTGTTGTATTCCCATGGATTAGCTCACAGGCATGCTGCGAAGTACAGAACTGGAAGCTGCAACTTGTGGCATTATTAAATATCTATGCTTGTTGCCCTCACGAGCTGCTTTGAGAAAGCAAAGCTTTTAAAAGGTTTGCAGAAAGCATTCGCTGCAATTCCAGCCTCTGACAAACAGCTCACAGAAGCTTTTATTGTGAGTAGTATGCCATAGTTAGACAGATAAACCAGACTTGCTGCTGTCTGCATCTGGAAGTTACCACCTAAACACTTGGGTCCCTACGTGTTTTAATTTATGCAAAGGGGTATAATCCGCAAGACTGACTGATAATCAAACATCTTGTGCTTGCTACACCACTGCTCTGAAGGAGAGTCCTATGGCTACATCTCAACACATCAAGGACGGATGTGTTGAGATGTAGCTCAGCTTCCTTTTATTTTAACAGCATTGCTATGAATCATCTGTGAAATAATTCTTATACAGAGCATGAAAACATAAAGGATTCACAATATATAATGAATTATTATTTTTTCTCTCTAGTTCTCTGTAGGCTTCTTTCCATGCATGTTTGAACACTGAAACAGGCTGCTAGAGGAAGATGTGCTTTCATTGATAGATGGGCAAACAGCTCAGGGACTTTCTGAACTTTAGTATCAACCCATATGCAGCCTCAGTTATTTTTCTTTGGATGCTTTCCATTTTTTCCTAAGCTCTATGAAGAACTAATTTGGTTTCTCTTTCATTGTTCTGGCACAGACACTTGGGCTTCTGAAAATTGGTTAATTACGTAAAGCACTTTCTTTTAAATTCTACCAATTTCAAATCACCATGGATATGTGGGGACAAAGGACAAGAGGCGCAGAAGAACTGGCACACTGTACACTGTGAAACATATTATTAGGCAGTATCAACCCGAGAAAAGTATCATTTTGTTCCACAGAGACACTTTAAAAAAAATTAATTCTCTCTCTCTCTTTTTCTCTCTCTCTTTAACAAGCTTCATTTCCAGTGCACTACTTTGTTTCAAATTAATTCTTTCTCTTTCCTTTTCCACAACCCTAACACGGCTGTTTCTTTCGTCACAAAACTTTTTTTCCATTGGATAATTCATCCTCTTTCTTATCCATCAGAGTTCATTGTATCAGGCAATCGAAATATTTAGTCTACTGAAAAATTGTGTGTATAGACAGAGCTGACCTGTGCTGACCCTTTCAGTGCAAAAAATTCTTTGGTCCTGGGGTGAGATGAAGGTTGTTATGGACTGGCAAAATTTTCCCAATGTAAACCCGGAAACTTCTGATGAGCTAACATCATTATCAAATTTCTGAAAGTCTCCTCTCTGTACTATCATCATGCAATACGGCAGCTGAAAGAAAAAGAGAAAAAGAAATAGAAGGAAAAAGAATAGGGAAAAGGAAAAAGGAATAAGAAAAAGGATGAAAAGGAAAAGGAATTTTTTTTTGAGTCAAAGTAGAACAAGCAACTGCACAAATAGCCCTTGTTGAGACTATACCATGAAAATGAGTCAAGCAACACCCTGACCACTCACTATCCCATCCCACAGAATCAAAACTTGATTTTGGGAATTCAAACAATGCTTTCTCTGTCTCTGTTACATGGACTTGTACAGACAGTTCATCCAGGAATATCACACAGATAAATGAGCCACTAAACTCTGGCATGGAACTTTGGGGTGCATCAGGAATAAGTGGGTGAACCTGGAATGCACAAATGTGGTAGGATTTCTAGAAGGGGAAGAAAAGCTTAGAAATATCGTCATATGTGCACTTTGTGTTTCAGGAGAGAAGGGTTGGTTTGTGTTCTTTTACCACTCATATTTTTAAATCTTGATAAAGAAAGATTGAGAAGATTACATTTAGCCTGTAAAGGAAAGAATCTCTTACTGAGCAGCTGATCAGAGGTGCTGGGAAGTGGTAGTTCTCAGTCTCGAAGATTGAGGAACCCAGCAGGGCACCGAATGCAGCAGCTCCACTAGAGGGAAATACTGCCCATACAGAAAAAATTAAATTTGATTGCATAAGAGTTGATAGAAAACATTTAAAGACTTCTACAGATCATTACATTCAGGAAAAGAAAATAAAAATGAAAATTTAAAGGTGTTCTGAAAGCTCCAGAAGTAAGAAGGTGTTTGACTTGTTGTTATAATAGTGAAAGAAACTCAACTTAATCACTTAAGAAAAAGCAACTCTCAGAGATCCAGGGAAGAATTAGTATAAATTTCCAAATATGTTCATGTGTGTGAGAGCAAAAATGAGAAAGAGACTATTTCAAAGATTATATTAAGGTATGCTCAAAGCAACTCTAGTTTTATTAAGGGAAATATCTCCCAATGGACCTGGCATTTCAGCCTCCACGTCTGACATCTCCTGACAAGAGGCAGATCTGGACGGGGGGAGGTAGAGGAAGTACCCAGAACAGAAAAGAAAGAAACTTCTAAAGTTAATAGCAGCCACACACAGTGCTGAAGGAGAAAAATTAACGTCAGGGGATGAAAAAGTTTGTATAAGAAAGCACCAGTAATTTCCCTACTGGAAGTTTCTCCTCTGTTTCCATACTGGAGGGATGGCTGTTAATTTGTTCCATCTGTTCTGGCACTTTGCACTGGGCTCGGTCAAAACTCTCAGCCCTGTGCAGCCAATGGCTAATTCAAACTGCTCTACAAGAGTTCACCTGTGACACTGCCCCTGGGACCTGCTGCAGCCCTGGTCTCACTGGGGAGGACAGGAGACAGAAGGAGGCACAGCGTGGCTGCAGGGGCGTTTGCCGGCTCTGCTTCACCGGGATCCCTGCACAGCTTCAGGCAGCCCTGGAAGAGAAGGCTCAGCAGCCTCCTGGGACCCACTGGTACACACGGTGGTTGATGGTTTCGTGGTTTCCTCTCAGGAGTGTGCCTGAGTGGAAGCTGCACCAGCAGCAGCCCCAGGATACCAGCAAGGACATGGCAAGCAAGGGCCATGTCAGTGCCTCACAGCATTGTCACTCTGCTCTTTGGTGGCATAGTTCCTCTCCTGCTTGACTCCTAATGAATTCCCATGAGCAGAGCATGTGATAAAGGACAAAGATTTCTAGCAACACTAAGCCCTCACGCTTAAGGTGTGCTAGCTTGGAGGTCTCAGCAGAGCTGTCCTCTGAGGTAATATGTCTTGAAAAAGACCTTTGAAAAGATCTCTCACTTGTGGGTGGTTGTCTTTAATTCTGTACCACAGCTGCAATTATTTAGTGTGAAAGGATGCATACCAGGGTGTGAGGGAGCCCCCAAGTGCTGCTGTTAGGGGGAGAACAGCAGGACTAGAGGGCTGAAGCCAAGAGCCAGGAGCTGGAAATGTGCATCGTGATGAGGACCTTGGCAAGAGCATGCTTGGGACCACAAGCAAAGAATCACAGAGTTTGGCTTAAAAGGAAAAGGAGAGAGCATGGGCACAGGCTCACAGGGCTGTGAGGTCAGAGGGGCCAACCTTGCCCAGGGGTAGGGGGGCACCAAGCAGAGCGTCCAGTCCTGGGTGCATCCGGCATCCTGCTGCTCTTGGGGATGCAGACAGCAACCACAGGCAAGCTGCATTCGTTTCCTATACCACTGCTGGAGAGAAAGGGGAAAAGGGCTCAAGGTACTGATAGAAGGGCAGGAGCCATCATCTGAATTTTACTGTGTTATCTTTAGAAAACCTCTCCATTCCTCAGCATCCTGACCTGCAGACCTGCAATGATGCTGCTTGTCTTCCTCACTGGAGCACTGCAAAGCTCGACTCATTAGCGTTTGTAGCCTGTTTTAGAACTCTTAACTGAGATGTGCTAAAAAAGCGAAACACATTAGGTACAAAGCATGCGGATGATACTGGTGCTCATACAAAATGTGCTTCAGTAAAAGCTTAATTACTTACCAAGAGGCAATAAACCCAAGTGTTACCTCAAATGCATTATGCATGGCTAATTTACAATTCCTGGCATGTTTCTACCTTGGAGAGACAATCAGCACACGCTGTTTCAGAAAAGGTCTTCACAGATAAGTAAAATTAATGTAATAGTCTCCTTAGCTGGCAAAAATCAGCATCGCTCCTGTGACCGCTGAGTCAGTTTACACCAGCTGCATAGCTGGGCCCATTTTGCTTGGAATGACCAAAATGACCAATTTTCCTCACCTGCTGGGACATTTGGGCACTGGGGCTCAGCGATAGAGCTGCTGGAGCACCGAGGTTCCCTAGACAAATTTACATACTCAATTTCAGTCAAAAAGATTATGTCACGTTTGTAATCTATTTCTGAATTAAAAGAAATTCTTGGAGTGGCCCTTGGGAATTGAGAGCACAGTGGTATTGTGATCATTTGGAAAACTGCTGTAATTGCTTTTTCTATAAAAAGAATATCCGTATCATACATCGTGGTGGACAGGATTTTTAATGAGCTGAGGAAAACTGACCTGAGTGGATTAAATCTGAGGCATAGATTTTTAAAGGAATGAGGTGGTATTGGATAAAATGGTTTTCCTCTTGTTGCACTGAAATAATCATTGTAGCCAGCTCTTGTTCATGCAGTGAGTTGAAAATTCTGGGTCCTAATTGTAGAGGTAGTTCCCTGGTCTCTAACTGCCTCTTAATGTGAAAAAATGGTGGAAATAATTTTTGGCATGTTCTTGCATGCTGAGAGGTCATAAATAATTAGAAGCATATTTTGTAAATTATGCTCAACTTACTAGCAGGAAGACATCCTGGAAGTTTTTTAGCCTACTTGAGCTAGAAAAACCAACCAACCAACCAACCAACCAACCATCCAAAAACAAACCAGAGCAAATTGTGTCAATTGTCTCTAAAGACTTTTTATATTCTTATATTCTCTGAGGAAATAGAGAAAACTGTATTTTTTCCAAATTTTTTTTCTTTTTCACTTTAGTCTACAATTGAAGTAGAGTTAAGCAAGAACACTTCAAACGTTGTTCCTACACAGAATTCCATGTATGTTCTTAAATTTCTGTGCTCTGAGCAAGCCTCACGACCTGGCTGAAACTCAAGCTCCTAGGTGTGCTAAGAGTAAGAACTCTCATCCCGCTTGTCTTTCTTTCTTTTGGATAGCTGCCTTTCTATACACAAGGATCCCAAATTCCACTTACAACATGGACTGGCTTCAATGTCCTTCTTTTTTTGGCGTCCTGCTCACTTCCCATTCCCAGCAGTTCTTTCTCATACCCACACTGCTCACTCCTTGCAGCAATTTGCAGTCAAGCTGTGAAGTTGCTCAGAAAACTAACATGGCCAGGAGCAAGCCATTTCTCAAGTAATTTTTCAGCCACTTCAGTCCCATAGGTAGTGCACTGAATGATGGCACAAATTATTTGCCAGTCCCAGAGGGAGGGGACTGGTACAATCTCTTTGGTAGCAGCACTGAATTATGCTATCTTAAGGTGGTTCTCCAGATATGCATGATACCAATATCAGGCTGTTTTCATCCTGCCAGAGTGGCAGATTTTCAGGAAGGAAGAAGTGTTCTTACCAAAATGTTTGTTTCCATTGCTCCTGCAGGGCTGAACAGCTCGGTTCTGGCACGTGCAGCAGCTGCAGGGGGCAGAGGCTGTCACCACACCTCCATGCTGGGGCTATTGCCTTGTTCCCGACTTTCTAACAGATCCAGCAAAATTATATGCCGGCTGATATGACAGAGACTTAACTTTCAGGCAAACCAGCAAACTATGTATACTGTGCATTTTAATTGAGTAAAGCTCAGAAATGAAAGGATTGGGCTCACACTGCACAAGGAAGTCCACGGAAGTCACTTTGGCACCAACTCAGTGTCCAAGCTGAGCTGCATCAGCGCTATGATTCAAAAATATCCAAATGCTGTATATTTTCCAAGTTCTTCAGCTGAGCAATTCATGCTATTTTCCAGAAAAGCATATTTTAATCACCGTAATTGATAAAATGCAGGAACACACTATGAAAAGGAAAGAAAACATCCTCTGAATGTCATGGCACAGCAGGAAAATGAGCAGGATGGTATTTAAACTGTGAAGTAATGTGCACACCTACAGTACAAATGTTCTTCAGCAATCATCATACCTCATGAAGATGATGGTAGACAAAATATATTATATAATCTCTTGCAAGAAGATAAGACACAAATCCTAGCATAAGGAAACAAAAAGGGCTGATTTTCTGCTCTTTCCCAAATGGCAGAGGGGAGAAGGAAGAAAAGTTCATTCAAAGTTTAAAGAAAATTTGTGGAAAATTAGAATAAGTACCACCAAATTAAACAACCAATTAAACTCAGTGTCCTAGACAATTAAAAGATACAAATACCCTCAGCAGATGCTGGAAAGCAAACAGCTGTGTGGCAAGTTGTGTCTATTACAAAATAGACGCGGAAAATTAATGGGGATATCTTTACTTTTCATATTATTATAATTTTATTCGGGTCATTTATGTCAACTCATAGTCAGGAGGAACCATAGGTAATATGACTGGTGACATTATTCACCACATTCCAGGCAAGGGGAGCTTTATTATTATTCTTCTTGTTGTTATTATTATTAATTATTATTATTTATTTACTTACTTACTTACTCTTGCTATTAATGTTTATTACTTACCATAGATGTACCAGGAAAACCAGGGCAGTAATTGTTGATATGTCTATAGGTGACTGTCCTCCTAAAAATTAAATTTTACTGCATTTTGGGTCATTTAGTAAGACCAGTAACTTTGTACACAGTAACTAAGCATGTAAAAAAGGTATAAGAAGAGAATAAAATATTATTTTATGTGTTTTGTTACCAATTATGAGTGACTCAGAAGTCAGCAAATCAAAACAAAATCATCCATCAAATTCATCTCAGTATGAAGTTCCTTATGACGTTAGTGAGCAAGCTCAATAATTCGTTTGATGAACCCAGTCACAGATGGAGACTACACTGGAGACTGTTCAGAAGCAATTCTACGTCCTTCTCAAAAAGTAACTGTGTCAGGCATTTGGGGACTAAACTTCATGCTAGAAAGCACTTTGAGAGGACATGGAACTGATTGCACGTACCCGTGCCTCATACAACTGTTTGTCAAAGCAAAGGGAGCAGGGAGGGGAAACGATGATTTGTGCCTGAAAAAGCACTGCTTCTTGATTCCTGCTGGTTTCATTCTGGGCAGGGGAAAGGAAACCAGTCACCTCTCAGGTGGTGGCCTGAACAGTGAGACAAAAGGCGGTAAATAGACTGGTCTACAGTCCTTTTCTCTCAATAATCTAATTTTTTCTCTATATACCCTTTTCAAAATGGACTTGTGGGGAGATGCCCACACTGAGATTCCATCTCTCTGCCAGGCACTTTCCACAGGGGCTCTGCTTCCCACAGTATCCCAGTACAGTCAGCGTGCTGCTTGCAATGGTATGGACATTTTCAGGACTCTTGGCTCTAATTCAGGTTTAAGATCCTCTGCGATCTATATGGCACCCCATCACAGTGTGGAAAAGCAGAGGTCCTGGAGGGAGGAAGAACTATTGTTTGAGTGCTCCCTTGGACGGCTGCGAGAGGAGCGGGGGTGGAAACAAGGCACCAGCTGTGTTTCCTGCAGGAGCTGGTCCCATCCAGGGACGCGTTTTCAGCCACCCTCTGAGCTGCACGCTCATGGGAGTCCCGTGTCCCACGCCCCATGCCCTGTGCCCTGGTCCTGGTTACACAGAGGATTTGGCAGAAGCCAGCCCAGCACCCCGCAGTTCCTACTGTAAAGCTGCTGCCATGCTGGGGACAGCTTTAGACAAACTTGGTCACAAACTTGGATCTAAACAGCCAAAGTCTACTGACATCTCATTGCAGGGTCCTCTGCCTGATACACTGTTCTGAGCCCAGATTTGCTGACTCGTAGTTCAGCTGTCCTTTTTAATAATTTTTAAACTAACATTTTTATTTTTGTTGTAATTATTTAGAAGGTTTCATTTGCTCCTCACTATTCTCCCAGAGACTTTCACATCACTCAGTCTTTGAACTCTTCTTGGCAGGGAAATTGTTTTGTTTTTCTTCTTGAGCAAATGAGTGCTGCTCTTTTTTTTTTTATTGATAAGGGCATCACTGATAATACAGTCCTGAAGTCCTGATTCAGCACAGAGAAATGGCTCCAATCCTCCATACAAGATGAGGCTTTAGGTTAAGGAACACTCTAGTGAACCCACAGATGCCCCAGTAAAATTCCTTTTTCTGTGATTTTGCCACAGTGAAATAATTTCCTCCCATGAAGAATATATATATGATGAATGATCAGCTTATTTTTATTCTAAATTGTATTTTATATGAGGCAGTCATCGGAAAAGTGAGGATCCAAGAGGTTCAGCGTTTAAAGCCAGAAGGAATCATTAGATCATCCAGTAAGGCTTCTGAAATATCATAGGCCGTTAAATTTCATGATGGTATCTTATATTAAATCCAGAGGCTTTAGAAAAACTAAAGATTTTCAGGCGCTCACATCTTTTGAGGAGACTAAACTGCATGTTGCAGGCAGAATACCAGAGAGACCAAGCTGGTGCCGGAGGAGTAGAAAACGGTTGTGCTCTTCTTGGCAAAGAATTGATTAGGTGCAGGATGGTCCTGGAAAATAGTGCCTCATCATTGAGGAAAGTAAAAAAAAAAAACATCTGTCAATCTTCCCAGGGATTTAAGCTGCATTTCTGACCCACAGACTGAACTTGACATGGACAAAGTAAGCAACCTGTATCAGCAAAGCAAGGGATCACAGGCAATCCTGTACCACTGACTTGAGAAACAAGGAAGACCCCCTTGCTCAATCTAACCACACTGCAGAGTCTGGGGCATTTTGTTAAGACAAAGCATTAAATCCTCTTTTCTAAGAAAGGATTTTAGATGATCCTTTTCTCTGATGGGAAATCAAGTCAGCATAAAGAAAGCTGACTGAAAGATTCAACTGCACTTCCACAGTGGCACTGGTTGGTAGGATGGACCAGCTACAGAGTGGACTGAGACAAGTGGATAAGTCCTCATCCAGAATCCACCAGTCCTGCTGGGTCCTTCTCCAGCTACAACTCTCTAAGAATAGTAAACTTGAAGTTAAGATCACGCTTGAAAGAAAATCCTGTTTTGCATTCACAGCTTTTATAATATCTGGACTTTAAATTTAAGAAAATTGACTATGTTTAACAGTCAGCAAACGTGAGCTTTGGCATAGAATAAGTGAGTGGGAAAATAATTCCCAGAATTATTTTCCAGGGAAAGTGGCAGAAGAATGAGCATCTTGTTGAAGTGCCCAAAACTGCTACCAAAATTTATCAAATATTCATGGACTCTATCCTGCTACAGGCTTCAAATATTTAGCATGAAACTGTTCCTTACCTTTCAGTGATTCTGAAGAGGTTGAAAAGAGGTTCCCCAAAATCCAGAACACTAGATGGATATGGGCAAACCTTCATTGTAATCATCTCACAGTGAGGTAGCTGTGTTCAAGAGAATTGCTCAAGGTAAAATGTCAGAAGAGCTACTTTGTCATCTCACTGCATTGAGATACATTTTCTTTGATTACAACTAAAATCTAAGCACTCGTCTGATTCAGGAACTCTCAATGTATTTCTTAAGTGCTACTTTTTTATTATTGAGTAAGGATAAAGTAAACAGTGAATGTCATTGTAGTACCAAAGACATCCTTCTGGATTATAAGCGAACAGGAGTCACTAAAGTTTGGCACTCACCCGTGGGCTGCTTAAAATGGAATATTTAATATTCTGTGAATATCCTCTTGCCTTCAAGGGATCCTCCCGCAGATTTGCAATGTGTTGTCAGCCACTTTGCTTGCTGTCTTGAAGTACAGTGGTAACCCATACAAAAGCAAACTGCAGCAGTATTTAAGTTCCTGAAAGGACAGAGGAGCAAATTTTCTGCCTGATATATTGAACATCCTGAGTCTTTACTCAATTAATTTCTCAGAGCTGGCAGGGCATCCTTTATGCTAGGTTAAAGTAATCTTAACATCTCTTATCAATAACTCTTCAAAGATCAGCTCTTGACTGGTACCTTTGGCTCATGTGTCAGCTTGGTGCATTTCAGAGGAAATGACTCTGGGCAGCAGGGGTGGGTAGTGGTGTCGCGTGAATTCAGTCTCCAAGCTCCTTGAGCAACACGGTGTGCTGAAATAAGGATGTGAGTGGCATTTACTTCAGCCTGTAAATGAACAAAAGCAAAGTGTCATCCTGTGCTTCAGAATGAAAGAAAATAATTCTTTTAGACAGACTGATCTAGTTTTATCAGCATGGACTTAAGTGGCAGGCCAGGGTGAAAGTCCTTTGAAATTTCTGTGTTGGAGCAGGAGAGGTTTGCAAGTCAACACAGAATAAACTCTACCCAAGATTTAACTTCTCTGACAGATTATTAGACAGTGGAATCCATAAGAGAAATTTCATGGCTCATGGTTTCCAGGAGGTCAGACTTGATGATGAAAACTGTCTGTTCTGAACCAAAAAAAAAAATATCTGTGGCTGTTTCTATAGAATGCATTTTATTTAAAAAAATATTTAAAAATTGGTGAATTGAGTGAAGGAAAGAAAGTTGCAGCAAGAGTGGAATAGTTAATTCAATCTTTGTTAGTATTTCTTGGCTCTTGCCAGGTTTTGTCTCTTTGCAAGAAAAGAAAAGATCACAGTCCTTTCCTTACTCTCACCCTTGTTCTGTTTCAACATGAAGCAAAGAAGAGTGACCTCAGCTCTTTGCAGCTGAAGCCAAGGACTGGTTTATGACGTTTTTCACCTCATAATGAAAAGCTATTATAGTCATAAAATATACTATAGATAGATAGATAGATAGATAGATAGATGGATAGATAGATAGAAAAGAACAGATTTTAATAACAGTTTGTATGTAAAACTTCTTGAAATCTTGTTCTGTTTTTTTCAGAGTTGCTCTTCCATACCCTTCCCCCACCTTCCAAAACCAAGTCCCACACTGCAGATCTGGCTTGCCATGCATGAAACTCTCTATCCTCCCTTACCGGCTCCAGCCACCCTCAAATACAAATGGGGTTTCCCTCAGCTTGGAACATTCACAAAGCAGACTGCTACATTAGTAAGAGCGCTGGTGTAAATTATAGTTTTGTGCAAGTAAACTCTTTTCATGCAACTTTTTCAGGGTTTCCATGTTGTTAGCAAGCAAAACTAGCAAATTTTTGTGTCAAGAAAAGAACTCATTGTCTTCAGTGATCCATCCTTTGTGTCTCCAAGTGGCAGTAAAAGTTAGGGCTCTAGCAGCATAACTTGACTCAGAGGCTACCTCCTATCCTACAGATGGTGAGTGAAAAAATGTTTATGAAAATAGAAAGTGTAAGGCAATAGTGTATTTTAACTTGTTCAAAGTGAGGCATTAAGAACATAAGATCAGCTCTGCTGTTCCAGGCAAGTGCACAAAAGAGTTCCAGCTTACAGTGCTCCACAGTATCCCTGTCCCACATTTATCACCCTGTGCACCTCAACAAATCTCAACAAACTTTGGAACTGCAAGGAGAGATCGGAAGCTACCAAGAGAGTGGGTCATAGGAAGTAAAATCACCTTCCCCGTTTTCATCTGCAAAAACAAGCTACCCACCAAAGCACTCCTCCTTCCCCCCTCCAGGTGACCAGCACAAGCCTTGAAGCAATGCGGATGCACGACAGACACTGCAGAGCAGGGGTTGATCCAGCTAGAGACTGAGGAACTCAAAGCCAGTTCTGCAAGCACAGCTCGGAAGTGCTCTCAGTGTATTTCATGAGAGGCTTTTCTTGATGACAATTGGCATCTGGTGACAAGTTCAGTGGTTTTGAAGGGATGTATTGTGAGGGAATATGCAGACAGCATTTACAAGAGCCTACTTTTTTTGTGTCTCGCTTTACAGAACAACCCTGATTAGGTAAAGATAATAGCAGCTGTTTGTCTTTGAAGGTACACATCTCAGCTGTGAGTTTTACATCTTTGCAACAGCACGGAAGCATTTATTGTAAGAGGGTTAAGAGTCAGTGCTGTTTTATAAAGGCAGTATGATGTAGCACTGATATTACAACCTTAGGTTCCCACTCATTTCAAAGTATCCACTGACTTGGTAAACTCGGAGACAAAAGTATCTTAACACACTTCATTTTAGCTAAAGTGAAAAAAAACAACTAAAAAAAGTGACAAATATTATGTCCCTAAAATTGGAAATTGAGTCATTTGGACAAACTGTGACACTCTTGTCTCTCTCCCTAGCAATCAGAAGACAAAATGTCAGCTATTTTCTCTAAAAAAAGAAACAACAGGCTAGATGTTAATTCTTGACCTCTGTGACTCACTAGGGATGGTCTTACTGCACATCACTCACATGACAGACAATTTTTATCAGTGCTGACTCTAAGATGTCTTTCAGCAGCATATTGTCAAGGACCATGATCAAAATCAAACCCTTATTTCTTTTTTTTCCCAAAAAGTTATTAAGCATTCTCAGTGTCCTTGGAATAGCCTGACAATACTCCATAGCAAGGCTTTGAAAACACTGAAGCAGAGCTCTCTGACAGTCCAGTTTGATTTCACTGACCACAACGCACAACAGCTTGTTGCTCTCCTCTTCTAGTGCAAAATGAACAATTGAAGAGATCTGCTTATGATGTGCCATTTTTTCCTGGTGAACAGAACTTTCTCTGGTTTCCTAGTTCTGCATCTGGAGAAATAAGAAAAAAATATATAAGCAACTTCATTTGAAAACAAAGTCACGTGTTGCTATATTGATTTTTCTCCCCTTTCTGTTAGTCATTTTACACTAATGTTGTGAGCGTAAATAACTAGCCTATTTTATGTGCTTTATTTTGTGCAGTGAAAATAAGATTAAGTGCATTCCACCAAGTATTTTTCCTGTTTCACACTAAATGCTGTGAGAACTATGTTACAAAACCCTTGTGAGAGAACCAGTCTGGGACCTTCAATTGTTGAGGTGATTAGGAGCATGTGCTCTGCTGGCTGTTACGGTTACACTTCCAGATCACTTGATACTTCTGAAAATCCCACACAGTTTCAAGCCTATGCCTAGACTAGGCTGATTCTGACAATTTTAAAACATTTTCCAAACATTAAAAACACCCTTCCAATTACTATGCTGCTGAGAAAGACTGAAAATTCCAGTTCAATGTTGATGTTAATTCCAGCTATATAGGGCAGTGGATTTGCACTTGCCTGGGTGAGATCAGCATCTCCATTTTATCAGAGATAAAATCCCGTTTGCCACTAATTCTCATAATGACCTCAGTATTTTTTCCTTCACATGGTTATTTGGTATGTCTCACATACTAGAAAGAGAAGGTACTCCACACTGCCCATAAAAATGTGCTACATTGTTCTGGTATATTTTACATGTGAGCAGCCTGGAGGCAGAAAAACTTTGCTCAGCTTCTTTCTTCTCAGTTTAAACATCATGTGTTCAGTTATCACAATGAGAAAAACAGCACTTATAGAAATTTTCTATTTAATTACATGCAATAATTGCTCTAATTTCTTGATTATTAAACTTCTTCAGACATTATTGGAAACCCAGATTTAGTGTCGTGACAAAAGTATGACATAAGCTTCACAGAAAATCTAGACTGCAGAAAGATCTAGGAAGAATTTTTGGCCTCTTTTTTCTTTGGAGAAGTCCAAGCTCCAGGCATTTTTTTTTTTGGCTCTTTCGATCATTTCACCAAATACCTTTGAACCCCTTCACTCATTCTCTCCTGAACCATGAACATTCCAATTCTCAAATCAGAAATGTCTTGATCAAGAATGAAAACTTAAGGGCAATTTCTACCACGTAAAATATGCTGCAGTGGAAACATAGAAGGCATCTCAACATCAAAGAAAACTTTACCAAGAGAGAAATGTGAAAGAAGGGCAAGAGGGGCTTTTCAGATTGAATGGGAAGCTGTTGATATGGCCAAAATCTTCAAATCACCATAATCATTAGTCCTGCTCTATAAGACAGCTGCCACCTTTGGAAAAAGATCTCGAAGCACTTATTCAGTGTTGTGACAACAGCTGCCTGAATGTTTACTGCAAAGTGTTGGTTGTATGAAGGGTAATGAGAAACAATTACATGATTAAACGGGCCTCACAGGAAAACAGTGTAAGACTTTTGGTCCAAGCTAAAGAAGTATCTAATACTGCGTAATCAAATCCTGTGGCTGAGTTTATCCAGTAACTGCCTGATGTTTTGAACAAGGCTGTCTATGTGTCAGAGGAACCCAACAGCATTGCTGAACTAGCAATGCTAATGATCGTCAGGTAGCAGGAGGATTTAGGGATGTAGAGGAGAAATAGATAAAGACAGATTATTGTGACAAAAATTTTCAAAAGTTCAACAAAAATAATACCTTTTGAAAAATGGTGCCTTTTTTGGTCATTCCTCTTCCCTGACTGGCTTGCTATCAATGACGGTGGACTCCTTAAGTGTTTTCCCTATGTGGGAACACAAACTCTTCTCCTACTGCCTCAACTTACTGCATGAGCCAATAGAACCATAAGGTCTTTAGGGTACAATCCTGCTGCAGAGGAAAATACATTTTTGGGCGTCTGGATGCCAGAGTTCATCCCCCAGCCTTGTGCTAAAAAGCACAGATTGCCTTCTCTGAGTACTAAACTGCACCTTTGTCCCTCCTGAGAAAGTATCATTCCCTCGGTTTTGTGCAGAATTGAAGCAATCCCTGTGAAGTAATCAAGAAGGCCACAAGGAAGTTGCTAAGCTTGAGAAAGATGAAATATTAATGTCAGGAAATACTTGGTTTCACATCTACTGAAGAGTCAGATGGCAGCAGCTGGATCATCAGCCACAATAACTGGTTTATCAATACCAAGATATTTTGCCAATTAATCTTCTCTGAGCTTTATCTAAGACTGGAGAGTCTACAGAAAGTAGCAGGTGGAAAAGGAAAGCCTCTCAATCAGGCTAAGTACATCACTGTAAAGCTGATAATCTCATTGACACGCAGAGAAACTGAACAGATCTACCTGTCTCTTTCTACCCAAACTGGAGTTAGCTGAACTGGCATAAACCATAAGCCATATCAGTCACATTGGGTTTTAACTGTTTTTAGCCCTTAGACTGAAGCAGTAGTTACTTGATTCTGGGTGGTTGCTATTTGTGAAGGCAGACATCAAGATCCCAGTGCCACAGTGTTCCACTTTTGAACAGGATAGCATTGATACTAGTGATGGAAAAGACCCCAGGGATGGCACAGATGATCCCCCTTCTCTCCACAGACAGCCTCTGCATCACACCACTTTTGCCGGGGGAGTGCAAAGAGCAGCACACCTGGTGCTGCAAGCAGATGAAAAGGCACTACAAGACACTGACATGCTTTGGAATATTTGGATGAAAGGCAAGCATTTTCTTTTACTGTATGTTTTGGCTTTTAATTCTAGCTATTAAAGGGTTTAGATGAAATGTGTTTGATGTAACTTGCTGGTTTGCTCTCCTAGATGAATCAGCTGCTGCAGGGCCTCGGATCCAGGTGCATTTTCCTTGTGTGAAGAGTGGGTCAGTGCTCAGTTTCACACTGGGTGGTGGTTTAGCTCCCATGTCTTCCTCACTCAGCAGAGTACCTGTGCTAATTAAGTATCATGTGGTGAGCTGGTTGTAAAACACTTATTGCTACTTCCATGAATGTACCCCGTGTGTTTCCATGACCTTACATTCAGGGGTTTGGGCATTTCCACACCCATACATTAATGGCATCATTTAATTTAACTTTTCCGTCCTGTTTTTTTCCATTAGTCACTCTACAATGTTTTGGAAAGAGAGGCTTTCAGTGCACTTCCATGGGCATGGAGCAGGGAACAGGGGGCTGAGTGAGGGTGACAGTGGGTAATGGCTTGGACAGCTTTCAAACAGGAGTCACTCAGCAGCAACTACTGCATGGAAATGTCCGTGGTATGTCCCTTATTGCAAGATGTTACTACAGCCCTCCTGTGCTAAGCAGCTTCAACTGGGAATTCTCTTGCACATTCCCATTTTTCTACTATGGAATCATTACCTGCAATGATCCTTGTCTCTATTGAAAATATTTAAAAACACGAGGTAAGACTTATTTTGGGATGTAAAATTACTCCCCACAAAAATCAAAATATTCAAAATGAGAAGACATGGGAACAGCACAGTAGATCCGTAGCTAAATCACAGGAACTTTATCCCAGAGCTCCTCATATTGATGCAAAGTTCCCTTGCAAGTTTCTTCTCCAGTGAACATAGATGGTCATGCAGAAAGGACAGAACAAGGCACTAGTTTAGACACAAGCACTCTGTGCATGCCACCACTCATTGCTGCTTTGGTTAGTGGTGCTCTACTGGTTATATGACTGCGATGGGAAAGGGGAAGAAAGATGCCTGTGTAAGCTCAGGCAAAGCTTGATATTAATCTATGTGAGTATTCAATTTACAGTGTTAATGCTGAGGCAAACTAGGTACCCATTACGTAAACAACAAGCGACACATTAAACCATTCTATGACCTAATGACAGCTATAACTTTTTTTTTTAATGCTATAAGCCATCTGGAAAATGCTGATGAGAGAGGAGTCCTTTCTCTGCTACTGCAGCAATTTACAGTATGGATTTTAATTAGTCTCTTCCCTCCATTACTCCTGTCTTTCATTGCAGAACTGACTTGTTTCCTAATTTGAAGAAATCCAGACCTCTAGCAGCTCACTGGTTTCTGGAAAAAGATTCACCCATTTGAAGCCGTCTCTAGACGCTTCAAGCAGGTGTCCAGAAGAGCAGATGTGAACCACTCTCAGTAATTACTTTCAGCTCTCAATTTGTCTGTCACTGGCTATTTGAAATTTAACCTTAAAGGAGTCAAATGGCACTTACTCCTCATCATCTTCAACATGTGTAAAACTCAAAGCAAGAAAAGTTACAACACAGTAACTTTTCCAGCTTTTCTTGACTCCAAAGCCCTTGCAGATGCTTCTGAGATGTAAGGGATTAGGAGAGGTGCAAGTTTTACCTGAGATGTCAGAGTGCTTTTGAGAGAAGCTATGACACAATGGAGGAGGCTGTGCTTGACCAGAATCTGTGAACAAAGCAGCTAGCATCACCCGGCCACAATAAGATCCAGATGACAAAGATTTTCGGGCAGTGAATCTGTATTTCCTGTCTGTCTCTAGTGGGAATATAGCTCAAGTTACTGTATTTTAACAATAATGCTTCTACTTGACAGTTGCTTTACAATAAACTGTAATCTCAGCCAGACTTTCTTACTTTGAAATACTTACAAATACATTCTCATCATAAAAGTTACGAGAGAAAGAAAGAAATTACAGCTCTGAGCAAAGTGATTACAGCAAAGATTAACAGGAATTAGACCATCTAAAGAATGTAATTTTAAGCTTTAATGATCAGAGGCTATATGCTGCAAAATGCCTGTGACAGATTATATTAACCACCACGTGGCTGCCTGCAAAGAGCATGGCTGTCTCACACTCGTGGCCACAGCAGGATTCTAATCTTTTTCACCCATTAGGATGGCACAGTTTTGAGAAGACCTTGGAAACTGTAAAATGATATCTTGGGTCTGGGTTTGCTTACCTGATACTTTTTTAAAGCATTTTTATTGAAGAAAATTATAAAATTCTTCCTGGGGCCACAAAGCTAGAGTTTTACTGGGTTTCCATCATTCTGCTCTGAAGTTTTGCAGCTTATGTGAGATCTCCTACCTTAAAATTCATGAAGTCTGTTTAAAAATCTATTTTTTTTGCATAGAAAAATCAGTCAGTCTTCAGAAGACTATACATGCTTGACCAGGCTTTGTAAAGTAAGGGATCCTGATTTGTCATCTTAAATACCCCAACAAGAACTCTGAATTTTCTGCTTAAAGGGTTTCTCAAAATTCCTCAAGTTTCCTTACAACTGTGTACAATCCTAAAAAATATCCAGCTAGAATTGCCTTAAATCCAGATGCATCAGAGTTTGAAGTAATCTTTTTCTGTGCCCTTTTTTTATAGTTATATTTTCTAAACACTGATCCAATCAACTGAAACGGATTTCCTGAACAATCCATCATTTGCTGTTCTGCTCTACCTTAAGCTGACAATACAATCTCCAGTTCCACAATCAAATACCCGTGGGGAAGACAAACCAAGCAGGGCATGAGCAATGTACCGACTTTATTGTGTGGTGATGGTGGCACACATCCATGGCAATCCTCCACCACTGATGACCACAGTCATGGTTCAGTCATGGGCTTTGCCTGGACAAAATCTCCCAAAAGACCCTCCGTAAAGCTTTAACGTCTCCCTCTCTCCACAGGTTTTTGAGGAAGAAGAATTTTATAGTTTTAATAACCGGAGGGGTCGGGTTGTTCATTTGGTACTCCTGGGTGACATGTAGGTGAGGTCACTGGAAGTGGGACAGGAATTTCTGGGGATATGGTGCTTCAACAATCAAGGCCAGATGCTTGGTGGGTTTTGGATGAATTTTCAGGTAAGTGGAGAGGTTACACTTTCAGACCGGTGTGACTGTGACAGAGAGGTCTGATTCCATTTCAGAGAGAAATACTACAGATTCTTGTTGCATTATGGGAAGGCTGAATTTCCTAAATACTGGCTAAAAAATGAACACTATCAATACCAGTATGAGGTATTCATGGATATATTACCCAGCATATTTCTTCATCACAGTTACAAGCAGTCAATGAGATGTAACACTGAGGGATTTCAGCAAGTGTCAAGAACATTAAAAGAGAGATGGCTAATGGACAGGATAATAGAAAGTAACTGTAGAATGATCAAAAATTGATTCAGTTTATTTTTAAAATCAAAGAAAAAATAGGAGTAGGTATTTAGCTAAAGATTTGGGCTTCAGAAAAGCAAATTTAGACAAGCTAAGGAAACTGATTAGAAAAATCTGTTGGACTGAGATGATACAGCAGCTTGACTGTGGAAGCAGAAAGGAATTTATTGCTGTCTGAAGAGCTGAAAGTAACAGAAATCTTTAACCTCGGCCAGAAATAAAACTTATAGAAATGGATTACACACTTATGTAAATAAATATCCACCTTTAAAAGGGTATTTAAAAATATGTTATACTACCCTTTAAAAGGATATAAGCAAAAAGCTTACAAGACCTAGAAAGGCAAAAACACAGATATGTAAGTAAAGCTAAATTTCACAGGTTAAGACATACAAGGATAAAAGACAGTAACTAACAAAAAGTAACCTGAGCTGGATCCTGCAAGGGATAATAATCCGAACAAAAAAAAATGCCATTTGGAAATCTGTAGCAGAAGAAAACAAGGAAAATAAAATTACCTGCTAGTCCTGATGATTGGGTAACCTTTGATTGAAGATCAGTTAGGTATGAGCCCAAAAATAAAGGAACCATTTACCCAGATTTTCGATAACCGGGGATGCACAGGCAGCAAAGGCAGTATATAGACTTGGAATGACAATATGGTAATTAAACTTAATTCCCTGGAGAAGAGAAAATTTGAGGAGGTTAATAAATGAGCATACGAGGGGAAGAAGTGGGAGTAGTTTCCACACCAGAAATAGGGTCTCGTACACAATGCAGGTGTATTTGTGAGCTGTTTTTAGGAAATACTCCAAATCCTCTGATCTGGTACTTTCTAAATTGAATCTACTTACAAGAAAAAGGGAAGTGGGACATAAGATGAGAAAACTTCTCCACAGAGGATCCAAACAATTATCATTCTTTGACTTCAGTAATACAGCTTTACAACACCTTTGGAAGGAAAGGAGAACACAGACATGGAGATAAGGACAAAGTGTCTTGCCAATATCCCAGTCTCAGTAGGGACTACCTGCTAAACATGAGTGTCTCCCACTGGTCTCCTTGATGCTCCTGGCTCTGCACAAGCCCAGCTAACTTGGTGAAAAATCCAAAAACAAAGAGAGTACAAGAAGCTAAAGCATTTAATAATGTGAAAGTACGCATTTTCTATTTGCATTTATACCATAAAAGCACAAACTACAATCAGCCCTTTTTGCTTCATTTCATTAATCATTCTCTATTCTCCTACAAAGAATCTTGTTCTCTGACTAGCTGTCCAGAATTTTTTAACATCTTCTGGGTTCAGTTCATTTTTCCTGAACTGAGGACAAGACTCTTGACTGCTGTATTTCAGAGGAGGGCTTGTCAGGACATTGCCCAGTGATATTTAAACTTCTTGAACTGGGAAATATCCTTCCCAAAGAATTCTAGGGGTATCTCTGTCTCTCTTACATGTGACAAGTGGTAAGACACCTGTCATTGACAAGTACATTCAAGTCTACCTCAGTCACTTCCCCCTGATCAAGTTACAGCGGAAGTTTATAACGGAAAATTTCTTGTCCTAAAGGACTCTTTTAATGCCCTGTACTCAAATATTTTTCAGCCACATCCACCATCCTTCTCCTGTGCTGGTATTCTCACACTGTTCTGCATGATGATGCTTCCCAAATCTGTCAGTGCTGCACCTGTTTGTGTAAAGGTCATTAATGGAAACAAACAGGGTCAGGTCTTCTAGGAACATCCTGCTACCTCATCTTTAAAGCTAACTATTTCCCATGCAGCGAGTTCCTGAGTGTGCCTTAGTTCCCTACAGAAATTTCCATATCTCAAGTAGACTGTGGTACTCAAATCTAAAATAAATGTCAATCAAAAGAGATACGGAATATCTAAACTCTATTGAAACTATCAGATGAATTGCAGCCTTTATCAGGATTTGTCTTTTTTATCTGTTTCCAGCCCACATGGAACATCTCTCATATAAACTAATAAATGTTGTCATTGCCAGAAGGGGAATGAGGAAGATGTTGAAAGTAGAGATACCTGCCTGTTTTGTAAAGGAAATCTTCCACATTAAGAGCAGTACACTTTTGTAAAGGTTGCAGAAATAGACCATATGCAGGCAAACATATAAAGAACAGGAAAAAAATTCAGGGCTTTTCATTATTTTTCTGTTGCTTTTTATGTCCCAGTTTCCTGAAAATATTTCTGCTTTCAGAAAGAAAACCCAGAAGTGCCTGGAGAAAAGTTATGTGGCAAGAGTCTCTCTGGCAATATGCCTGGACAGAGGCCTGGGCATCCTGGTCTGACCTTGGCTGACCCTGCATTACATACGTGAGCCCTTTTAATGCGTCTTCCAATCTGAATTACCCGATGGTCCACTGAGGCTAAGTTGCCTCTCTGCAGTCCAGCAGCACAAGCAGAAAGGCTGAGCTTGCACAGCAGAGGTGTGCTGGCAGCTCAAGGGCACAGTGTCTCTCAGACATTCCTGTCTAATTTCCACCTGTCCAGGGAAGGATGCCTATCAGGTTTCTAAGGGGCTCTATCACAGCCCTGTGAGACCCAACTATAATGTTTGTAGGGGCTTTAAGTTACACAAAGTGAGCAGCAAGAACCATGATACCAAAAAAGCCAACATCTGTCAGACACCTACTCTTTGAGTACAGCACAGTGCCCCAGGAAAAGCAACCTTCAGGCTATTCTGACTGCTATGCAGCCACCTGGCAGGCCAAAAATAGACATGTAAAAGTAACTTGCAGTCATTCTCACTGCAGAAGTGTGCTCTGAGCACAGAAAGGATGATGAGGAGCACTACGCTGCCTGTTTCCTGACTGAAACTGCCTTGCTGGCCCTGATTTAGAAACCAAGAAAAAAGAAATCAAATAAACTTCAAGATCACAATCTTACTGACCGCTGGGGATAACGTGCTGCAACAAAACAAACCTGCAAAGACTGCTGCCAAATTGTGTATCCTTGCCTGCTTCTTCTCCAGGTTGGCTGCAAGTGACCTCATGAGACAGTGAAAAGAGAAAACATCACTTGGATCTGTGCAACTCCCCTCCAGTGAGTAACCCTAGGTCTGAAGCATCCTCTAACAATTCACAAGTGTATATCGCTTAGATAGATGCTGAAAGAAAGCTGAAGAAATACTACAATACACTCAAAAGGTTTTAAAAAAACCCCGTATTCTGAAAGAGACAGTAAATTCTGCCTCCTCCCTTAGAAAAAAGCTTCAGTGCATGCTTTCGACGAGAGGTCTCTTGGCTGTATTTCCAAGATTTGAGTGGTGTCCAAGATTTCTAAAGTCCCAAGGCTGTGTCCAAGGAATCAGGAAAATAGCAAAGACTAAGATATTTCTGATAAAGATAAAGATAAAGAAGTCCCTGACTATGTGTTATGGGATCTGAGTCCTGGCACAGCAAGTGTTTGTTTACCTCTTGAGGGTGGCCTGAAGCATGGACGAGACTTTGTTCTCCTGGAGCATGACAAAGAAAAGGGTAACATGCTTCTTAACTGAACAGGAAGAAAGATTCAAGCCAACTGCTTTTCCAGTGACACCTGGCTTCCACAGAGTTGAAAACTTCCTTAAGAAAATTCTGGGTTTGATCTACTATTTAAATTAGAAATAAAAATTTTAAGTTTTATTTTTCCTCTGCCAGAAGACACAAACGAAATTACTTGTCTGCATGGCTTCAGCATTAATTTCTGTGGGTTTTTTCAGCTGTTCTGTGTTTTGTGGCTGTTGTTGTCAGCTACTTGGTGTCCCCATTGTCTTCGGACTCACTGCTGAAACCAAATATCTGATGGCACACTATGATAGCACAATCAGAAGCACTCATTGCTCCAAAACTGTTCAGTCCATTTAATTTCATATCACCTTTGTGATAAAAGCTGACCCTGCATTACATACGTTTTAATATATAATTTTTTTTAATATTCCCAAAGGTAAAAACCAAACCCCAAAATACTGGAAATTCTGGGTTAAAAAATCCATTTTCCCATCATCTCTATTTTCAGTTGGATAAACAGAAAATGAAAATGAAAACATCTCTCACTATGGCACAAAGGCAGGACTGAAGGCATGTCCATTTTGAGTTTATTTTATTCTTCTGTGTGAGACACTGTGGAACCACACAAGACCCTCCAGGTTTCTTCACTCAGTGGGGCTTCTCATTGACCCAGTCAAGCAACACCTACAGCCAGGAGGACAGCAGGGTCAGCCATGACTTGTGGCAGCTGTTGGGAAGTCTGAAAGCAAACAAGCTGTTTAACAAAGGAGTATCAGGTAAAAAAAAAGAAAATAAAAAGAAAAGAAATAGCTTGGGACCATGCCAACAGCCCAGAGCTCATCCCTACCGCCTTTGATTAAACTGTCAAAACATATTCTTTGTGGTGTCCCAATACCACAGTGTTTGTCTAGGGCTCAGTGACACCGGGAGGAAAGGATTTAGCTGTCTGCAAAACAAATATAGAAACAAAATCACAGAGCAAGAGCAGGTGAGACCAAAGGCACAAAACTCTCTTTTCCAATCAATAGCTCTACAGTGCTCACAGACCTGTGCCGGGAGCCAGGTTATAAAACAGATGCCTGTGTTACCAACAACACCTTGGGTAAGAGAATCATTCCCCTCTTGTCAACAAAGGGTAAATCAACCCCACTGATCTTCACAGAGGGTTATTCCTACTTATGCCACTATTCGTCAGAAGACAGTTAGGATCTCGATGTGCCCTGGACATCCTCTGCAGCCTGTCCTTCTCACCTTCTCAAGTGTACCATGGCTATTCTCACAGACAGTAGGGTTTTTTTGGTGAAGAATTACAAGAAATTGAGTTATAGGTACCAATCTGACTCTTGGCATATCCCCACACTCTCCCCAGCCAGCAAGCACCCTGATCTTGAGGCTGGCATTGGAACGCACAGCAGCGCTGAGGGCAGTCTCACTATATCACACAGCCATGGGGCCCAGGAAAGTGGTTGAAACTGTAGGTCAGGCTGGAGTAGCTGAAGTAGAGCCCAGGCAGAACACAAAGTTAGGCAGCTCCTTGATCCTTTGTTGTTCTGAAAAGCAGATGACACATACGCATGCGGAAATGGTGGATATACCAATGTGCACAGTTCAGTTGAACTCACAATAAATTTTAAAATACTGTCATCTACTCACTGTCATTGCCCTCCTAAAGCCCCTAATTGTGTCAAGTTATGAGATTTAGAGAGAGCATTGGGCAATTATATTCCAAATTCAAGCCTTATTTCTTTTTAAAATTTACAAGCTTGCCTTAATGTAAAAATATTCACTTTAGGGTTTCTTGGCAGAATTAGAAACATAAAAAATTATTTCATAGCTGCAGGAAGGTATGCTTTCTGAGATAATACTGGTTTATGTAAAGAGATTATTCAAACACAGTGGTGGTCTCTTTCAAAACACTGGAAGGTTACATCCAGGAAAGATCGTAAGATTGCTTAACATGAATTTTGGCAGAGTTATGCAGTAAAGAATGTGGCAAGTGGTGATTCTGATTTGGAAGAAATCTAGCTAAGAGGATAAAACCGTGGATGGGAGAAACTCACAAAAAATCTCAGGATCGGGCAAAACCCACAGAAACACTTGGAGAAAAAGAGCCTGAGGTGATTATCATGGAACCAGAGTTAACGTGGGAAGGCTGTGCTACACTAGTGCCAAACTGGTACAGCACACCATGAGCAGGATTTGAATTTTTAAAGCTCTTCACCAGGCCCACTCTCCTTACTCCACTTAGCAGAGCAGATCTGCGCATTTTTTCAGATTCTTCCACGAACAAAGAAGTAATGGGTCCATTTTCCCAAAGTGTTTGTCCTGTTGTTGGAAAACTGCAGCATTTAAGGCAATGACATGAAGTCTTATTTAGCAGAAAAGTAGAAAAAGTACAAATTTCTCTCAATCGTGTCCTGAAAAGCTACCTTTTGTTTAAACAGAAGGGACAGTGCTTCAAGGGATGAAAGCTCACTAAATGATTCGTGTGCTCTGACCTGCTCTGCCAATGGCTTTCTAAGTGACATCTTTTAACGAGTCCAAAGATCTCCGCACCTGCTGACCTGGGATACATTCAAGCAGATTGGTCTCCCCACTCCTGGTTTTGGTGTGCACTATCCTTAAACTAAAGGATGTCTCATTTAGCACGTCAGCCGTGGTTTTGCAGATGTCTGTGGATTAACTGGTAAACAACGTGGATGAAGCAATAGAAGGAGTTGCTTTACATCTTAGAGAGCATCACAATGGAAAGCACAGAAATGCAGTACATCAGGCACGCCAACGCTGTTTTCCTTCTGCAGGACCACAGTTTGTCAACATCTCTAAATGAGCAAGTGCTGTTTGTTTAGAGCGCATACCTAGAAATACTTGTTTCTGCATCCCTGTTTTAAAAAAACACTTACCCTTCTGCAGCTAGCAGGTCCTTGTCCTGATATCTGCAGCAAAACCATGCTCTTTCCAAGCTTTTTGAAAAGGCTTTATGGTGCAATCTAGACTGAGCAAACATAATACTGACAATATATGTGCAAACCAGAATGGAACAGCAGCAAATGGACTCATTACCATCCTTCAGCCGTTTGCTTCCTTTTACTTAAGTGATGCTTTGTACAAGTTAAGTATGGAAATGAAGGATTACAGATATTCTGATTCAATTTTATTAAGTACCTATTTAAGGCAAGCCCTTGGGATGATAAAACACCTTTAGACAGAGATCCTCTAATAACTGAGAACAGATTGAACAAGTCACTAAATGACTGAACTAAAACTTGTATGATTAAAAGGAAAAAGACATAGACTATGTCTCATTTTAATGAAATCACAGTACTTCTCATGGGTGTCTCTATGCAAGCTTTTTTCTTCCTGATCATCTTGTTTTACCACTAAAATGTGACCCCTACTTTATATGTATGGGCTTCCATGCATGGGCTTCTTCAGCAGCCTTAGTGATATTTACTGTTATTGTCATTTATTCCACACTAAGCTTGTGCAATTCAGGACATGAAGTGTTTTTGTGGTTGAACGGGACTTTTAAATAAGTGATGCACTGTTTAAAAAACATGCTTAGCTACACTGTACAAAATATTTATTACACATTTGTCATTATTTTTAATGGATGCTGAGGTGACTTTGTATTAATATCTGGGGGTTTTAGAATTATGAGAATAGCACATTTAAATGATAAATTGTTGTGTCAGTTTATTTAGGACCTACATTTGCAATCTAAGCTTTCTTCCTGAGGGAATGAGAGGAATACAAATATTTTTGGTATGAATTTCATTTTTCTTTTATTTCTAGACCATCCTGTTGCTATCATCACCTTCCTCATATAAATAGATGCAGCAGTTAATATATCTGGAAGTAAGCAATTAACCTAAGGTGTTTTTTCTTAATTAGAGTTGTAAAGATAATATGTTTTAAAGTTTGATGCTAGTCATCCATGTGACCTTAGAGAAGCAGGTAGCAGTCTAATTCTGCATTTCTGTGAAGTCTCCCAGGAAAATGAATTTTATGGTAAGTGCCAAGATCAAAGCTTATCTGAAAGCACCTTAGATTACAAAGACACCAAGTTCATCCACATCTTTCCTAAAGCAGTTTTCACCAAATATCTGGCCTAGCATTTCCCTTTCTTGAAAGTATAGCCAAATGGTTAATTCCCGGAGTGAAAAATATTTCTATATATTTAAACACTATCAAGAGACATGATTATCTTGCTGATGGCTCTGTGGACAGTTTAATAACCCTGTTAATGATGCGCTACTGCCTGTCAGGCTGGTGTTGACTTTGGATGGATAGATAATCTCGGTCTGCAAAGGGATGTGCAAAATGTCTTGCTTGGCATACAGAAGAAAGATACTGAACTCAGAGAGACAACACCAAGGCTTCCATGTGGGAGTCAAATACATCCTAAGGAAGTTAAGGGAGGTGAGTCACCTGGAAATGCTCAGGGATGCAGTTTCATTATAAACTACTAAACACTATAAAACTCAACGGCAACCCTGCTTTATGTTGCCCTCAGGCCTTGATAAAATAACTTTTTTTCTCCTGCTCATGTCCCTCTTCTCATTTCCTCTTGCCAATCACTTTCTCTTTCTCAAAAGCAGTAGATTCTCTTTTCTGAATTGAATGTTGAGTTGTTTACATTTGTTTTTTAAAAAGAAGAATCAATACGTTTGAATGGAGTGTAAATTCCCAGGCTGCATGTATGTGCTGTATGTAATCTCACTGATTACATACAGTGCTCTCTACATAGGCAGTAAAAAATGAAAACAGTAGGTCTCTTTGGAGTTGCAAGTGTGGAAAGTGTCAGGATGCCTGACAAGAATTCTGAAAATGCAGCCACACCACATTTTTTATAGGGCTGCCTGATGGGAAAGCAACACCACTAAAGCATTTCCACCTAGTGTTGAGATGTCCAAGTCAATATTACTGAACAGTTTAGAAGGAGAGGTTTTTCTTTTCTGTACTGGAGAACATCAGAATAGATGGATATTCAATAGAGAAGTTTGCCTTGATCACTGTGGTCATTAACCAAAGTTATTTATAAAAAATGTGTCCACGTGACAGATACTTCCTATAAAATTTTAACTTAATGATGCAAGACTGAGGGGAAACAAAATCCCTTTTGACGATTAAGGACATTGTGGCATACAGTTCTGCCCCTACCTTGGCAGTGCCTTTTCACACTTCCTGTCAGAAGTAGAGGCTCTAACATGGGAACTGAGTAGGTTTGGTAAATTTTTAAAAAACTTTGGCTATTAACTAAGCAATATGGAAAATTTTGCATCAATATTTTTAATGTAACTATCAAAAGATTGAAGTGGCTTTTGAGTTTAGGTTGGACTAAAAAGTAGGCATTGACTCTCCCTTTAAACACAGTATAAAATGCAGAGTCACTTAGCACACTGTCCCAGCTCCAGCAGTGAAAGAGCAAGTAAGGCAAGGACCTTCCCCTTGCAGCTCTTCCAAACCTCTCTTGCAGAGTTTGCATCCAGGCCTTCATTTGGGATATAGCTGGTCAAGCAAGATGCCAAAGTTTTGCTGCTCTTGAGATGTCACACCCACACAGTAGCACAGCCCAGCTTTGGAAAGCTTCTCATCGCAACTCAATGCGGTTCATTATTCCCTTATTGTCTGCCCAGCTCAGCATACACAAACTGCAAATAAATAATGAAACAAAAAGATGAATTCTGGGACCAAGAAATGTTTATTTTCCCAGAACTTCTGGGTTTAATCCAACAGCAAGCTCTGAGGCTGCATGATCATTGTTCCCTTGAAACAGCAATACACAGTTCTTCACTCCCTGCCTGATTTATTGCCCACAAATATAAGCCTGTACACAGGTCTTGTCATCTGATACACTTGTTTTAGTAGTCCATATAATATGAATTGACTACCAGAAAATGCATATTTGTTTCACAGCCAAGATGAAATATAAAATATATTTCCAACTCCTCCATTTTTTGTCCCTGTTTATTAATATATGAAGCCAAATGTTATTACTCTTACTGAAGTCAGTGGGATTAGCTGGGCTAAGGAACGCTTTCATTTACATGAGTTTATCAATGTGCACTTTTGTGACCAGACTAAATTTAGGAGAGAGATTTTAGCAGCAGACAGAGAGCAAAGCAAGAGACAAAAGACGACAGAAGAAGGTGATGCTGCTGGGTGACGCAGCAGCAGGAGGGGCAGAAAGCAGGAGAGAGTTAAAGACTTGAAAACTAGCCTTCAGGTGCCTCCCTAGGCCCCTCATCACTCAGTCTTTAATGATCACAGGTTATTCTGGTCACTTCAACTACCTTTTGCTTCAGTATCCTGGCTGTAAATCAAGCATGACAACAGCAGCCCATTTTGCCTGGTTGTCATGACATCAAACGAATGATGCATTCAAATAATAAGATAAGCAACCCGAGAAGTCCATGAGGAAAACATTTCTGCCTTTAGCAGAAATGCCTTTCTGTGGGGTGAAGGAAATAACAGAAGAAAAATACTAAGGCCTTTCCTTTGGGAAATGGAGTCAGAGACAGGGACTCAGGAGAACGTTGCATGTGTCTCAGGGAAACTGATCTTCACAGGAACCATTGCACCGTGGCTGTCAGAAAACATCTAAAAGTATCAGCCTAGGACTGCTCAGACCTTGGGAACTGCGCTGGTCTAAAAGTGAACTGGTCAGAGAAATGAACCCCACTCAACTACCCCAAGAGAGATTGCAGGTTAGAGTCACAATTTACTAAAGAGATTTCAACAAATACAATGATACAGAGAAAACTGGTTTTAACCCACAGCATCAGAGTACGTGGTCAGAGCCATGGTCACAGTCCTGGGGAAATTCTAGTCCTCCTCTAGATCTGTCAAACCGTAGTGTCCCCAGTCCCCAAGCCAAAGATTTATATATGCTTAGGTTCAGGTGGGAATGCTCAGTACCTCCCCGAGGGCGGGGAGTTTCACAACGGAGGATGTAACACTGTGAGTCATGAGATATTTTGTGAGTCCCTGATGGTCTAAGTCGTTGCAGCTGCCTGTTCTGCTGGTGCTATTGAGTCCATTATGGCCCCTTAGCAGAGGTGATCCCTCAGGCTGGCTGTAATTGTGCTGGTGCTTCCCCAGAGTGGAGTTATGGTAGCTGAGTTATTTGTGAAGAAAAAGGAACATTAGCCTGCGTTGCAGGGTTTGCCTCTTTTTCCTTATCTCATTTAACACCCAGATTGCAGCCTGAGGTGTCGGCCCCTGCAAATGACCCATCATTTACAGTTCATCAGAAATTATGTGGAGGGGAGTAGAATACACCCACATAGTGCTGAACTGGCACCCTACCCCCGTAACCAGGACAGGAACAAAGTGTCACCCTTTGCACAGACTGTTCCCAAGGTGTCAGCACAGTCCGTCTAGTCAACAGGGCCAAGAGCACATTTAAATCATGAAAAGATTAGACAGACGATGAGGGCAAGATGGCTTTAGCACAGGAAACGGATGATGCTGACACTTGATGGTGCTTGGACTAGACATGGCTTCTCGATGGTGGTGAACCAGCAACTAGTGAGAGACAAACTGACTGCCATCATAGTTGCTGAGGGTATTAATGCTAAAGAGATCTTTTTTTCAAAAACTTTGACATGCACAAAAGCAAGAGGGAAAAAAAAAAAAAACAACACCAAATCACCTGCTGCTCAGTTCCTCTGAAGTTAAAAGCCAGCAGCTAAAATTTTTAAATCTGTTGCACCAATGTCTCATTAGCAAATGTCCCTGAGCCATTGATATAAATAACAATTTTAACTTCAAATACCAAACTACTTTTCTATTGATTGATTTCTGGATGATGTAAAAGCCTGACAGAGAGAGCACCAGGTGACATAGGCGAGCCAAGGTGCTGCTACAGCTCTGGGAACCTGAGGCTGAGATTTAGAAAAGAAAAAGAATAAGCACACATGAAAGTGAGAACACATAGGAAAACAAGAAGTCTGTAGCTTTCATTTTTAAAGAATATAAGCCTTGTTTCTTGCCCCAGCATTTTTGCTTTCTTTCCTGGGACACCCAGAGGTAGCCCTGACGTAGGCAAATTGCTCTTAATTCTAGAAAGTATCTTGCACAAGATTAAAATTCGAAGAGGTCTAAATCTTTAAAAACTATTTGTGCAAAGTCTGTTCTCTCTTGGCATTTCACTGGGGAAAAGTATCAGCCTCAGCAATCAGGAAGGATCTGTTCCAAAACATGTTTAAAGACATTGTTGGGTTGGAGTTTTGTGTTGTATTTTTTATTGTTGTTTGTTTTTTAAATGCCAGATATCATTGACAGACTAGCAAATAACAGTAGGAGGCTCCTCCTTGATTTTAGTCCTTTCAGATTTCCCTGTTTAAGGAGACTAGAGGAACCATTTATCTCCAGGAGCCCTATGCCCTGGCACCTATGGTTCTGGTGAGTGTAATTTAGTAACCTGGTGATGCAGGAAAAGTTATGGTGCTAGTTTGAACTAATGGATAGAGAAAAACTTAAAGTGGTTGCAAGGTACTTTTACTAAGAGAATTATTGCATAGAGTAAGGAATTACACCATCCACTAACAACGAGTAAAAAATTAGATGTAAATATATAGGAAATATGATTTTGAATATATACACATATTTATATTTCACAAGGAAAGTGTTATATATGTACCAGGGAAATTACACTACTTTTTTTACAATAAGACAACCAAGCTCAGAGCCTACAAGAAGTTTATTTTGTGTAGAGTTTTCATACTGTTAAATATACTGTGAGAATAGAAGAACAATCACATTTCACAGGAGGGGTCCAAGCCAGCAGGTTGGTTGTGTGTTTACACTACCTAAGTCTCTATAGTTGGGGCATGCAAATGCTATAAAAATTTGCTAGTGTTTTAAATGCCTTGCTGAATGAAAATGAAAAAAACTACAGAAAATCAAGCTCAACCTGCAAATGTTTCCCATAAACTTGTTGATAAAAGCCATTTTCTGGCAAAGCTGAAGAAAAATGTTTCTGCCTGGTTTAGGCAATCCATGAAGAATTCAACACTGAAACTGAACTCCAGCTATTTACTTGGAGTCCTGAATTAGCACAGAAGTAGCAAGAGAAAATATTTGAATGTCAAATTGTGTTTGAAACACTTAAAGCATTGTCTTGATAGCTGGGTGACGGACATAGCTGTCACTCTGGTGAGCTGGTAGTGACGAAGGACCACGTCCTTCTCTGTCATTGCACTGGCAAGAGTCAGGGAGATCATTTGTAGGACAAGTACTGGGAGACAGGGAGCTTGGACAATTAGTTTTCCTTCTCAGGGTCCTGGCATCACCCCTCAATGCACCCACAAAGCAACCTGACTGCAAGGATGCCCAAACCGTTAACATTCAGGTAGTTTTTAAAATCTCAGGTTCACCATAATCCCCTCTCTTGCATTTTATTTCTACTGAATTTAAGGGTTTTTTTCTATTTTACTTAGCCTTTTTCTTTTGTGTTTTTCTTTTTCCTGTTTCAAGCTTAACAAAGACAGGCCAGTTATTCATGATACCTGATTAATCCAAGTGTTCACTGGGAAAGACCTTGCTGCAGCCTAACGGAGAAGGTGTGATGAATTAAGAAGCTATCTTTTGAAAAACTTCACTGAATCTGAAACTAAAGAGGGAACTTTTCCAAAGAAATTTTATTTTTTTAATTTATCTATTTATCTTTCACCAGGATTTATATAGGTCTCTGGCAACAGAGGAGGGTGAAAGGTGGTTGATGTCCCTGTGACAGAATACCCAGATCCATGAGAACCTTTGGGTCTGATCTTGCACTGATAAAGTTGATACCCTCTTGAGGTAAGGGGATAGGATTTTATTTTGAGTTCTATTTTCCTTTTTCCCTTTTCCTTATTTTCTCGGGCAAAGAATATAACCTAATCTTTTCCCACTCCTGAGACGTTTCCTTCTTTCTAGGTGTTTCTATCTGCTCCAGCATTACGTACTTACCTGTGTAAACTTGCACTACCATTTTAAGTTGTGGTTTCAGTTCAATGAAACAATCAAGTGTTGAAATGCTTTCCCACACAGCAATAGCTTAATGTGCTAATAGCCAACCACTTGTGTCAGAACTTCCTTCAGTGAACACTAGTAGCCAAACCAACCAACCCAGAAAAGTAATTTTTGCTAAGGCTATGAATTGCTTTTCACTTCGCTATTAAAATACAGCTAAAAAGCAGTGTCAAAGAATTGTAACGAAATTAAATTTTCCATAGTATTTCAGGAGATTTATGCTGATAAATTTTAACTCTGAAATTTCAAGATGCCTGAAAGTTTTCATTGAAGGTTAGAAGACTGACAGTACCATCCTTTCACTTGGAATGGCCAAAATCAGAAAATGTTTCTGAAAGGTACTATTGAATTTATTTTCTTCTGTTCTAAAATTCTGGGTATTCTCATTTCTGTGCAAAGGACTTCAATTAAAAGTCTATCTTCTTTCCTAATAATAAAAATAAAACAATCAAGAGCACAGAAAAATGCAGCCCTGAACCCTCTTGCTCGGTGGTGAGATATATGGTTTTTATTTGCCTAACATTCTCAGCATGAATGGCTGGAGTCATTTAAAGATGGTGATCAATGAAATCCTGCTATCTACTTGGTGTTGGAAGGAATTAGGATGTGGAAATTAGAATTTACCAGAAATTTAGAATGAGAACAAAAATGGAACCAGACAAATTCCAAGTCTTGTATCTCAAACTCACAAATCCACACAGAAAGAAAAGCATTCACAAGGAGATCACCATGCAAAGTCACATTGTCTTGGTTGTACTCTGTGACACTGAGAAGATAAATTGTCCTCTGTTTATAGGGCACTCTCTCTCTTTCTACATTGCCCCTTCTTCAGTCAGTATTTCCTACTAGGTGCCACCCAAATAATATCCCCCATCTTTTTTTTTTGCAACTCCCTTCATGAAATAGAAGTAGCTTGCAATAAAATACTAAAAGTCAGATAGTGCTTAAAGGATTTTGAGCCACACAGGACATGAAAGGACTCTCGCCTCACTTGTGTGAGTGATGCTTAAGAAATCAATAGCACTCCCCCAGAACAAAATAGATACCACAGAAGAAGACACTTAGTGATCCCCCTTTATCCTGCTCTTGCTGTTCATTAGCTAGTGATACAATCCCTGGGCCCCCCCTTCTCTGCACCCTTTTCAGGAGAGACACAAATCTAAAGATGCTCTTGAGAGGTGTTACTAGCTCTGCTTCAATAGAAATGCAGGAGATGAATGTTTTGGGTAGTTCTTGTTTGATTTATTAAATTGTTTGATTTTTGCCTTACACTGAATTTTTTCGAAGGGTGCAAAAGCATGTGCTTTCGTTTGCTCCCTTTTCCAAGCAGAGCAACTGAATTCATCCACAGTCCGCTCCCTTGAAGCAAAAAGCCAGGTTCTTTTCACAGTTCTTTGTCTTGTTTCAAAGCCAATTGTTTGCTTCTGCCAACTTTTAATTGCACAGAAAACTTGATGTCTGCGAGTGTGAAAGGAGGTTTTCTATCATTATGTCTGATGGCTGTTCTGCTCTGTTGGTGATTATTCATTCACTTCTGATGTTTGCAGCTCTTGGCAGCTACTGCTACAAAATTTGCAACAGTTTGATGTTACTTCCTATTTGTCATTCACAGATTCATTTTTTCTGTTCCAGGAAAACATCAACATCTTAATGCAATTTATTCTTCTGATTAATGAGAGAAGTAAACCCATACTTTTTTTAGTTTACACCCATTTTATTCAATAAGCTACAGTTGTAGGTATTCAAGGATATTTGAATTGAAAATACACTATGAAAATTTAATCCTCATGTGGAAAAGAAAACATTTTAGCTGATTAGTCTCACTTTTTCGTATTATCTGCTACAGGAAACAGAGATATTAGGGAAACAAATTTTGCAATAATCAAGTAAGCTTGGCAAAGCAGTGTCTTGTTTCCATGTGCTCACCGTGATCCATGAGGAGGCAGCTGGTTTTTTTTCTGCCATGAGCAGTAGTTCTGTCGTTGGGGAATATAAATCCCAATGCCCTCTTTGTGAAACTCAAGACTATGCCCAAAACAGACACTAAAATTCACATTTCCTAACTAGTCCATTTTAAAAGTCCATTTAATCAAATAGTCTTTTTCTATAAAGGCTTTGGAATTAAATGATTTCTTATTTAAGTGTGAAACAGGTCAAAATCAGTCCTCGAATTTACTGAGGCAGTGCCATGGACATCAGTGGATAGATATGTATATACAGAATATACATCTGATCCATTCAGAACTGGTGAAAGGTATGAGACTGCATTTAAACTGGCATCCTGACACCCTATGAGCTTGGATGATGGTCTGAAGCCGTGAGAGGCACCCATCATGCCACCTTTGGTTCTAGCAGACAGTTTTTCATTTAAAAGAATGATAATTTCTTTAAGCTTTAAAGACAACGCTTTTTGCTTGAATTTTTAGCAGAAAGAACTTAACCGCCTCTAACTGAATAAGTAATGATTCAATACATCTTAATCAGAGTATATGTCCTTCAGAGACTGAATGTCTTGGGAAATTTCACCTGCAGCCCACTTATAACACCAATTTGACAAAGTTCAGCACTTGTTTGGTACTATTAAAAACATCGATGCATTTCATCATATCCCTTGTGCTTTCTCTGAAGGACATAAAGTTACCAGCTCAGACCTTTCTGGTAAAAATAGGTATCAAATGTATAATTTCTCACAGCAGTTATTATTTACTACCTCTCTTCTTGCGTGGTCTGATATGGTGTGGGAATAGGTTTATACTGTCTTCCTATACAATTTACATAGACCTAGGCATCCTTGACCCCATTTTTCCACGACAACGGAAATACCCATTCAAGTGCAAACTCTACTGCAAAGTTTTTAGAATCAGTTGTTTAAAGATAGTTCAGTTTTCAATCTTTTGTTTGTTTTTCTGGGAGTGGCAGAAGATGTCAGGGTACTATGGATATGGTCGCCATCAACTTCTGAGTCCAAGTGCTGCAGTAGAACCTGAGAACTCAGCAGCCCAAAACTTTCTCTGAAAAATAGCCAGTTCTGTATAGCAAATGAAAAGCCTTGAGCTTCACCTGGGGAGAGTAATAGATTTGCTTCTGGATGAAAATTTTCATCCAGAAGTAAAAAGTGCCCCCGGACTAATTCTGTGGGTATGAATAAGAGGCTTAAAAATACAAATTTTGCCATGCGAGTGAATAATCCGTCACTGGCCTTCCATCAGCTTTACTGCTGTTAGCAGGCCTTGTATGGGTCTTGCTGATATGCAGTGTAAGGTTCTGGTAATTTTGAGTGTATTTTCCTAAAAGGCTAGATAATTTCGTGCAATCATTAACCACCTCTTGCTGCTTGGCATGCTAAAGTAATAAGGGTAATTGAATACCACGCTTCTGGGTGTATGCTAATTGCCTGCAGGGCTCTGGAAGGATGTTTCCTCCCTGTACACAACGCAGCGTAATTGGATAGGTAATAGGCATTATGGGAGCCTTCCCCCTTCCTCAAGAATATCAGTGCAGAAGGCAAAATGTCAAGTTAGATGAACAAATGATTTAATACAGTCTGGCAAGCCCTCTGCTCCTAAGGTGCTGTGGTGAGCAACTGATTGCAGGATATGCACCTGCCATTGTGTAATGAGGTCCTGAGCATCCCAGGTCACTATTTTTAACCTGAAATGCCAGCAAAAGCCCCAAAATTCACAACATGCTAATTTCTATGGCAACCTCCATATAAAGTATCGTTCAGTTGTGAATTAAAATGTATTTATGCTGAAATAAGAATCAGGAATGATTCATGGTTTTATAAACACACCATCCCCCGAATCCCTTTAATCTTCTCTGTGTGCTGCTGAATGTCAGGTAATGGAGAGGCACAGTGTGAGCTCAATTAGTTTAAAATCTTATCATTGTAATTGGGCAGGATGAGCTGTATTATCTCGCCAAATAGGACTCAACACTTTGAGGTTATTTACTAATTTTTTATATTCTTCCAAATGCAATTAATTGCATAACCATTAAAAGTTAGTATTAATTAATTAACAGAGTTCCTACATAATTGTATGTGATAGACATGCCCAAATGAGTCCTTTGAGATGACTGGAAGGTAGGGAGGGGGATTGCTACCATGAATACCAAATCTCCTTGGCAGACTGACTCACCTCTAAATGATGTTCAGGTACGATTAGGAAAATGGGCCATGCTAAAGATAACTCCAGAGCATGCGCTGCCACACACATGGCCTCAGCTGAGAGGTGCAGCATATCATTAAATCAAAATAACCTTGGTGAAATCAGGACTCCCGAAAAGCTGTCTACAAAAATGATCTCGCTACTTTCATCTGCCTTAAACAGCATTTCACTGACTTCAACAAATTTCTGTCTTCAAACTATTTTTTACTAGCTAAATATTCTTTCCTATAGTTTCAGCTAACTGAGGTTGAAAACTTTCCACGTATTTCCTCTGGGGCTGCTCACCAAGAACCCCTGCCCATGCTTGCCAGCACGCTGCTGCTCTGTTTTCTTCCCTTCACCTCCAAAATAGCCTCCTCCCAACAAAAGTAGGGACATTGAAGCAGTGCTCTGGGCTGCTGTGCTGGCTGTCCTGTTTTCTTGCAGACAGCAATGTGGAAGCCACACAAAATTATGTCACTGACCATCCAGTTGCTGAATTAAAGTCCCAGAGCACTGTTGCTATCTGTCTGCCATCAGAAGTGCCACCGTTTACAGCAGCTGTAAACCCTGAATGCCCGTGCTTATCTCAGGTGCTGAACTGCCTTATTAGCTGGAAGAGGCTGTTATGATCCTGACCAATTTTCTGACATTGTGTTCATTGTGCCTTAGCAGGGTACTGCTGTTATGATCAAACTTTTCTGGAGCAGGAATTCATTCTATGTTCCTGACTTGGGCTGTCTAGGGAGCTTGTGTTTCAGCAGGATGAGTATGTGAATGGGGCTCCATCATCAGCCACTGATTTTTTGAAAGGACATTGAGCACCTCTGAGACTCAGAAAGCATGTACTACCTAAACAAATTCAGCAGAAACTAGAAATTCATGGGTTTTGATCAAAATACTAGCTATAGGGTAGGACGGGCAGATCAGATACCTCCCACATGATACCTGTAATACAAAGAGGTTTGAACCAGGTAAGGGAAGAGATGAAGTGAAAGTTATTGTCAGATAATTATTTTAGATGAATATTCATTTTTAGCTACACTTTTATGTGAAGGTCCCCTGCTGTTTCTGCTGGATTCTGCTTTGCTTCTGTCCTTCACTACAGGACCGTGTTGTTATACACAATTAAACACATATCCAATTTGTGCTCCAGAGACTGTGGCAGCTGTACCTCAACAGAGGGTGAAGACAGAGCAGATGGATAGAAGGTGAAGTGTTATCAGTCTGTTGGGATTGAAGATGCCACAAAAATGCAAACAGGACCTATAGTTTATAAGAGAAAATAATGTCCTGACAGCCTGATGAAAGACTAACTCAGAAAGCCTCATGCCCCCAAAAGTTAAGATCAGCTAAGATTGATATGGCTGCACTGCCAAGTGCTTTATCTTTTTTATCCTTTTTGATTTTTTTTTTTTTAAATGAGAAACCAGACCAATCTAATCCAAATGAGGAAAGTCACCTTCCCTGGTGCTCCATTTCATTTTCCTCAAGCAATAGAAATGAAAATGAAAATTCCATTTCAAAAACATGAAAAGGGGACTATTCCCATGAAGGTAGAAAAAACCTTCAACAGCCCCACAAGAAAATCTTTAAAACTGTCACTCACATCCCTAAAAAATGAAGCCCTACAAAACAGGATGTTCAAACCCATATGTGGGTGCCGCATTTTTTTCCTCAAAGACCAATAGAAAATGCAGGGACTTAAAAATTCAATTAATGCATAACAAGGGAACACTTGAGATGGGAAGGAGAGAGGGAAGACAGAGATGAAGTCAAGTTAACTTGGAAGAAACTTTCAGAAAAGAATGTGAACACTGTTGTGGAACTCCCAGTTCTGCACATTAGTCAGTAAGGAAAGAAGGTGCTGATGAGCAGATCAACATTTAAACCCATAATACTTTTGGCAAAGTGCTGTTTTCAGCTTTATTCTTTACTTCTTGTTTTTCACATTGTATCTGTTTCACATGCTTGTGTCCCTATTTCTTATAGGCCAGATGTTGCACATCTGAAGCAGTGCCAAGTCCCATCAGATCAATGAAGCTTTTAACCTTAACCAGAAAGCAGGATATCAGTATGTTTTCATGTGTTAATCTTTGTGATCCTGAGCAAAGCAATCACCTGTGGCAGGGTATGAATTTCCCAGTCCCAGCGGAAGTAACTCTTCACCTCACCAGTTCTAGCCCAGCCAGAAGCAATGAATTGTGCATCTGCTCCCCTGTCAGTTTACTGATCTGCCCTTTGTGTATATATTACAGCAAAGATTTCCAGTCACCCAGCTTGACATTTTCCTATGAATTGACTATGAAATGATACAGCTAAAGGGCAGTATGCCAAGGAATGACCAATTCAAGCATGGCAAACATTGACTGAAACAGAATATTTCAGATATTTACTTGGATTTTTCCATAAGCACCTCAGACATACTCAGGATTTACATCCTCAAAATTCCCACCTGCTTTACAGCCATGCCTCCAGACCCAGCAGCAAGAGGAGCTCATTGCACTACCTGCTCTGTAGACAGAGAGCTGAAAAAATTGAACTTGCCCAAAATAATTTTTTAAAAAATTGTGTTTCTACAGGTTTTTCCCCAGTAACAGAGAAGTAAAAGAAACAATGGAAATAAATCCTCCGTTGCTGAGGTCAGTGACCTGAAATCTCCCAGGAGAGAGGATGAGCAAGGATGGAGGAAGCCTGCTCTCACACCATGAGGTGCCCTGAGGATAGATAGCACTGGCACAGTCTACTGCACTGTCAGGTGAGATCAAGACAAAGGCACTTTTAGGTGGGTCTCTCAGGACCTTGCATCTTCCACAGCGAAGTGTTTTCCCTGCAAAGCATTATCTGAGCTGCCTGAGGTCTCTTGTCAAGATGTCCCCATTAGAGTGCTAATCACAGAAATTATGGGATATATGAGGTAAACTGTAAGGGAGATTAGTCCTTCCTCTATTTCGCTTACAGATATTATAATGTATAATGTAGAAGATAGTAACTTACAGATATTATAATGTAAAAGACTAGGATAAGAGGATTCATTTTTCCCTTGGAGTATCTTGTGGGGAAGTAGAAGAAAATATAGCTTAAGAAAATTTACCTGTTACAGTATGGCTATGTGCAGGGTAAATGCCTGCTCTTTACCAAGTGCAAAAGCATAATATAGGATAGAAGGACAGGCCCATAGCAAAGGCAAAGTAATCCCCACAAAAGGTAGTATTACGGGATCTTCTGTGGATTTCTATATTTCCATACATATCTCATGTATGTTTTTTAGCCAGTAAGACACAGAACAAAATAAAACCCCAAGAAACAGCAATCTCTGTCTGGGCCCGTGTGTGGACAGGAGGTTTTCATGAGTATGTGGGGGACAGACTTTTTATCAGGATTCTATAAACACCAGGGGCTGTAAATATAGAGCATTTTTTTCTCCCACTTTCTTGGGGATGATGGGAACATTTTGACAGAGTTGCTAAACCACACACACACACCTGGGTGTTCTCTCATAGTTTCTTCTCCTGGTGTATTTTGCCTCACTTTCCAACCTGGTTTCTCCATCTATCCCATTTTTATACAATTAAATAGCATTTTATCTTTGTGTTTCGCTCTGCCTGCCTGCCCAGACAGGGGGAGAGGCAGCGTGGTGGGCAGGCAGGAGGCCTGGGCTCCCTGCTGCCCTCTGAACCACGCTGGCAGGCAGCTGAGCAGGATTTCAACACAATGTCCCAAACACATTTTGTGATGACTCTCAAAACGTTGCTCATATAAGGAGGCTATTGTGGGTTTTTTTAAAGCATGAGTCTGTCTCTGTTTTTGTGCCCAGCTGCAAGAGCTGACATTTCTCCAAACTCTGCCAAAGGCTAATCCCCTCAAGCCATGCTGCACTGGGCCAGGGGCTCCCTACCACGGCTTTGCTCTGCTTTCCTCCCTTCCATTCTCCCTGAGGTGCCCCAGGCCAGGAGTCTGGGCTGCCTGAGTCCATACCAGCACTGAGATGGGCACTTGCCAGCCTCGGCCCAAAGTACCTAAAAATTGTCCACAGCTCTGAGGTAGAGGGGCCAGTCTCTGCGGTGAGGCTGCCCTCAAACCTGATCCTTTGGCACACGGGCACTTCCCTGCAGGAGGGCACGACTTGTCTGTGCACAGCAGAGCTCTCCCAGATTGCACTGAACTCCCACAGCTACGAAAAAGTCATCCCTCACCTTGACACCCACTTTCAGGTCATGATTTTGTATGTCCCATTTTTCACAAATACATTTCCTGAGGGAATTCAGCCTAGTTCAGAATTCCCCCACTGTGGCACAAGCTGTTTGAGAGTGGAAGGTGAAGGCTGTTGGAATGGCTGTAAAGGCATACGTCATTTCTCTTTCCCTTTCTTTTTCCCCCACATACCTACCCTTGTTAGAAAACCACCAGTAAATTGGTGTTTTCTATGACCGCTCTCCAGCTTAAGAGACAGTTTTTTCCTTTAAATTATTATTTAAATGATTTGGTCATTTTGGGAAAAGAAGAAAAACACAACAGGAAAATCAAATTCTTTACATTATAAACCTATAGTATTTCTCCATTCCAAATACAGCTTTTGCTGGCAGTACATGGGTGTCTTATATGGGCTAAGAATGGGAAGAAAGTAAATATTTCTCATTTGGTGAGGCAGTACACAAACATTCCTCTTCTTTTTTTCACTAGAAAATGTCGAAAGTTGTTGAATAAAACAATGATTGCACATACACAACATTTTTTTGCTATTTACAACGGATGACAGCCTCAGAAGGAGCTGAGATCCATAAACCCCCTTAGATCTGGGGTGATGATGGTTGTGCCAGCATAGAGCACTTCCAGACCTTGTATACATCAGCTACCAGGGCTGGGATTTACAACACTGCAGATTCCTTAGGGAGTTGAGGCTTCAGAGCACAAATATCACTTACTGGCTGTGGATATCTTGATGCTGATGTCAACATGTGCTACCACTTCTCTCATTTCTTCTGAAACATCTGAGATTATAGTGATATTTCTGGCATAATAGGTTTCTTCTAAGTATGCTTGCTTTGGAAGTGAGCATAATATCTGCAAGTTCCTTTACCAATATGTCCTAGGCCAGGCTGCAGCGTGGTGGGATCAAGTCACCCCATTCCCCCCAGCATCATGCCAGAACTGTGCCAGTGTGCAGAACAGAATTCAGGTTTCATTGGGCCAGAGAGGGAAAGCACAACAGAGATGCTGATGGTGGGATATGGAGACCAGGATGCTCATGGTTGACAAGGGGCCCAATAGTGTCCTTCCTGCTCTCCAGGATGTTTTCGGCTTGTTGAGGCTCTTTGACATAAATTTCCTTCACACGCTATACAGCTCAGCATCTAGGGCCACATCCTGGGAGACACAGTTGTGAAACATTTTGAGCGGAAAAGTGGGTTAAGCCTGCAGTCCCATTTTTTAGGCCAGTATTTTAAGCCCTGAATAATTGCAATCAGCACTACAGTTATCACCCCTGTCCCACCACCATGATAAGTAAGCAGGAGTCAGCAAATTCATTACAAATCAGAGGTGTCTCCTCCAAGGATGATGCTATGCCCCACATCCCAGGCAGGTTGAAGTGTTTATCAGAAGTTCTCCCAAGCTGGGGACAGGTATCAGATTTGCCTCTGACCTCTGATTTTCTATTCAGTATCTCCAGGTGACTCCTCTGTCAGCATGCAGGTGGCATATAGAGGCTGGTACACCAAACAATATAGCTTCATCTGGTCCCTAAAACCTCTAAAACTTATGTGGTTTGATGAAGTTTTTAGCTGGTACTTAAAAGAATTTATTAAGAAACTTCTTGCTGTCTGCTCTGTGGCCAGGCTATTACAACTGCAGGTCACAGTCAGAAATAAAGCTTTGGGAAAGGGATGGGGACAAGGAATTTACGAGACATTAGTCATAAATATGAGGACCCTTATTCCTTTAAGTTATCCTCCATTACTTCTAAGTCTTTCATCTGTGCATATATGCATCAGAATTTTTACAAATAAAATAAATCACCAGAATTACATTAGCACAAGCACCAGTGGAGCCACACAAGGAATACTAATGTGATGATTACTTCCACTTGGTTGTTTAAGTACCTATAAGCAGCATTTGGAGCTCACAGGAGTTTTACATCTTCAGGCTCTGAGAGATGGCCAGATGAGTGTAGGTGCTTGTTTCCATCTTTGTGCTGGTGGCCTCTGACCATGGCACTGAACAAATGGAAATCAAAGGTAAGGAAGAGTTAAGAGAATGAAAGTTAAGTGGGAATGGCATGTACACTTCATTTAATAACTTAATAAGCCAGAGGGTTTTTGAGGCAACAGATAACAAATAGGGATAGGGGGAGAAAGTTTGTCTCAAGGAAAGCAGAGGTCTAGAAGGGACATTTTAAACCTCTACGCCTAAATGAAGGTTTGGAGCAGGGAGTTCTGCTTTAAAACAGAACAGAATTAGTGTAGCTCAGCTCCACAGTAATGCTATTGGAGCTCTCAAGATCAGCAAAGCATTTGCAGGCGAGATAATGTTTAGGTTTGGGCTAAGGTTTTGTTAATTCCCTTATTAATTTTGTTGATAATTAAAGTGGAGTTCTCAAATGCTTACTATTCTGTTACGTGTGTGCTTAACAGAGCGCATGTTCTCAGATGAAGAAGATGGACATCAGATTAATTGCACTCTGACTCTTCCAGTATGAAAGCATGGAGATATAGAATGCACTGCAAAACTAACAAAATAATGTGGTTATTCCTCCAACATGTAGCAGACTCGTGGAGTTCCTTGCCGGAGGCCGCTGTGAATACTTGAAGCTTATGCACACTGAAGACAGCACAAGGACTTGAATAGAGATGTATTCTAGATTACTGAACAGAGAAATTACATCAGCTCTGGAAATCTCTTGAGCTACAAATGCTCAGAGCCTGGGGGCAGCCCAGTACTTTTGATATTTGCCCTGGTCTCACCCTGCCCTTCCCTTCTGCTTTCATCCACCATCCTAGTGGGGTGTCGGGCTGGGGGAACCCTCAGTGTGGTCTCATGCCACTGCTCTGTGCGGCTGTGGCCTGCGGGAGAACAACTTTATTAGCCTCACTTTAGAAGGGCTGATGGAAAAATCCTGCTCAGCTGTAGTATCCAGATTCTTCAGCAGGGAGATCTCTATCTAATTGCTATGATTTCTGCACATATGATACAGGTGATACAGAGCCATGCAGACTCCTTACAATAGTTTCGTGTTTCTCTCCACTGAATTAAAACACTACGAAGAAACACAGGTGAAAAGAAGCAGCTGTGGCACTGGGGTATGTATAGTATTGCTCTGTTTTTTGGCAAGCCTGGAATGAACAGTTACCAAGATGCAGTACAGAAGCCCATTGAAAAAAAAAAACTCTACGAATCAAAGAACTTTCTCCAAAATTTCTGTAGTATTTGAGTCTGTTTCAAATGGGAGGAGTAACAGGGACAGAAAGTAAGCAGAAAAGTACAGGAGTAAATGTGTACACACTAGAGAAAAATGATGCTCATGCATAACACAACAGAAATATTGCTGAAAAATGCAGACTCTCACCAAGACACTGCAGAGCTTAGTTGCATTTCCAGCCACTATGTATCTGACATGTACACCTCCATTCTTTCAATTTGAAGTCTTGAAAACCCTGATCTTGGGTAGGCTTGCTCTTCACTTTATTTGTTTTCCAGGGAGGCACGTGGCACATGAACACAGATGCTCAGAAAACTGCTGGTGCGCACAACAGATATTGCCAGATGTTGTTTGCATAAAGAAGTTCCAACGGTTATTACCACCCAATATCTTGAAAAACAAAGGGATTTCACTTTGCCACCTTACACAGATTGAGTCACAGAGTAATGTAACAAGAGAGTGTCTTTATCCTCATAACTCATGGCATTTGCCAGGGGCATTTTAGTTGTAGCAATGAACCAATTTTTAACTTGTTTTGTCAGATATCACAGTGGAGAATGCAACCAAGCACTTGGGCACCAAGCGTAAAGTATCCAACTTAAAATCCCCATGACTATTCTGGTACTTAAATTTCCACAAGCTGTGAGTATTTTGTTAGATCAATTTATATCTAAAGGGCGTAAGCAAAGCCTTTCAGAGCGCAGGAGGAGAATCAACTCATCATCTGCCCAAGTCCACGGCTAAAAAAAGGGAGGAAAGTTACACTGATGTGCATAGGTATGTTTTCTCTTTAACAAGTTTTTCTAAATAATTTTCTCTCCTGCCCTGCCAAATGAAAAGCAGGTAACAGCCGCGTAGCAGCAGATTCTGGTAACTACTGCATTTCTCATCAATGTTTGTTTTACAGGTGTGGAGTTTTAACAAAAATTTCAACACAGTGAACCTTGGATCTTCATAACAACACAAAAATATAACAGTTTCAAACATAGTTTTACATTATCTGTGCTATCCAATAATATATTTTATTCAGAAATATAAAGCAGTTAAAAGTAAATAATATATACAGTTGAGTAAAAAGAAGATAACTGTACATTCTATGTTTAGTAATACCCCAATAAACCAGACTTAAAAGCACAGAAATTACCCTATTAATATAATTTATATCAATTTCTGACACAATTCTTTGGAGGGTTGGTTTTTTTTCTTTTTAAATCAGAGTGCCACTGAAAGATACCTTGAAATTACAGCTATTCAGGAAAGCAAAATAAAACCGTGTTTATAGCTAAAATTAAGTTATTGATTTTAGCTCCATAAGCAGAAATACACAAATGGCAGAGCTCAGCATTTTCTAAAGTGTACTCAAGTCATGTTCCCAGCAGTCAAGAGAGATCTAATCAGATTTTTCCCTCTCAAAAATAATGATCTTGGCAGATTTCGTTAAACAGCTTGCCAGGCTTTGCTGTTCCCAAGGGTGTTGTGTGCTTATGGTGATTGCTGGGTGCTGAGATGTATTTGTGCCTCACTGCTGCGTTTCCTCAGTCGCTGTGCTTGTGTCTGCTAATAGCTGAATGAGGTATTTCCAAGTGCTCTGAAACCCGAGTGAAGATGGGATGCTGTGACTGCGGCTGTGGCTCTGCTGCCCCCAGGGAATAGGCTCTGCTCGCACCTCAGCCCTGAGCCTCTGCCCTGGAATGTGGCTGCTTCCCAGCCACTCTTAGTTCACACAGCTCTTCCTGCACTGTTTCCCCTCCCTGCCCTCAGCCTGTGTTGCCAGCCTCACTTTCTGCTCTGCTTCTTCTCAGGTGACGTGAGAGCTCAGGAGGGGAGGCCACCTGGCCACTTCCTCTGCCTTATCCCAGTAGACTGCTCATTTCCTCAGTTCGTGTATTTTCCTACTCCTGTTTCTCCATCTTCCTCTGCTGGCCTAGTATATCTAGTTATTGCCTTACAAAACATTTTGCAGTCCTTTGCATGAAAATTGCTACAAAATAATGCATTTATTTTACCATATAGGAAGAGTGGAAGACTTCAAACATTACGAGCATCATTTTCTGCTTTAGTTGCCCATAGCTGAATATCTAAATTAAGCTTAATTTAAAAAAAAAACAAAAACAAACAAACTGAAACCACCCCACAACTGAGATTTTCAGTGGTGCTGAGAATACCCTATCATGATTGCTTACATCATTCTTTGAAGAGGGCATTTAGATGGAAAGTGCCATAAGGCACCAAAAAAACTACACTGAGTCTGGCTAAAGATGACAACATCTGTTCATGCATCCTTGTTCCAGGTGAGTAAGACATCTCAGGTGGGAAGAAGGCATGATCAGAGTCCTGGTTCTTATTTCTAGACCGTGAGCTGCCTTTGAGTGCCATCAAACTGCAATACTCACACATGTAGCAGGAAAGTATGTGGGAGTCACGGACAAGTAACTCTCAGGGAAATTTGAGGTGGTCATTTAGACGATATTAACACAGAGCTCCAAAGTACCTGAAATACTGTCTGATTAAGTGCTCACAGCACCCCCACAGCCACTGTGAGTGGAGGCACTGGGAACAGCAGTTCTCCCATTTAGTTACTGGTAGGGGACTCAGGTTAAGCACCCTTTGTGTCATGTTAAGAAACAGAACAACTCAAGTAGCGAGATTAAATAATCCATTTCACCTGTAGAGTCTGGCTGGTGTCAGGGCCACTGCTACTACGTGAGGATTTCCCATTCTGGCACTCTGGCTATAAGCACAGGTGTTGCAGGGTGGGAGACTTCTAAGAGACGTGCCTGTTTCAGCAAGACACATGTGAAGAGAAAGACTCCGTCCAGAGGTGTTTTTGTTTAGACTTCCATCTGGAGCTATAATTTAAGTGTATTTAAGCGGTGCCCTTCTCATTAGCTCTTCTGAAGCATAGCCTTATCGATCCTATTTCCGAACCACACATCTCTGCGCAGAGGATTTATGTGACTGCCAAACCCCAGGGCACCAGAAACCATCCTTGTGCTCATGAAGCTTCACCAGCTTGAGTGCACTCCATGAGTTAGCTGCCCAAGAGAGGGAATCCAGCTGGTCTGTGTTCTTGAAAGCTTACCCTTCCACATTTCTTTTTTTTATACAGCTAAATATTGCAAACTGCATTTTAAGCCTAAATACAGTCTTTCATTCTTAACCTCTGTGTTTATGCATTTTATTGAGTTTTTGAAGATTGGATTTATTTTCAGCATTTGATTTGTTGCAGTGACTTTGGGCTGGCTGCCCAGCTTAACCATGGCTGCTACTCTTGGATGATGGCCTGACCATTAATTATTTCCCTGCTGAAACTGCATTACCACAAAATAAATTTTGTTATAATGACATTAAGTAAAGGCCACAGAAACCTGTCCAGCATTAGAAATTTCTGCTTGGCAGCTGTTTTATGCTTTTTCCTCACATTATCTAAATCAAGAATGAGATATCATTTAATATTTTACTAGCTCATGAATAAACAGGCCTTCTATTTTCCTTGATGTAAATATAACAACATCAGCATGGAAGTAATTATCAAATCACAGACATTATCCTGCAATCTTTATAAATTCAATCTCCCAAATAAGATAACACATTTAAGCACAAAAAATTTAATCATGTCGGGTTAAGTTAGTTACCATCTTTAGTTTACAGGGTATAACAGTTCTTACTTTGTAAGACAAGTCTTAGTATGTAAAAAGAGTTTAATAAAATACTCATTACTCATCCTTAAAAATATGGAAATTTTTAGCCACAAAATTAAAAAGTAAACTATTTAGGACTGTAATGAAAGACCTTGAGGTGAAAGGAAGAGCAAGAGGAAGATATGTATAATTAAGAATGAGCACCCCACAGGTTCACTGTTAGCACAACTGAAGTGCCAACAATATGTATTTTGGTTACTCGTATCAAAATCATGCAATTATGCTAACATATGGTAATGCCATTGCCCTTGAAAATACTGCTTTCCTCTAATAATTTAGGAAGGAGATCAATTATGAAGTCATGTGGTTTGGTCTTGCTCTTGGTGATGTCACTATGTAGCTGAAAAACATAAAAATTAATTCCTTTCCACTTCTACCATTCCAGTCTGCTCCATGTAAGCAGCCCATTTCCCTTATATTATATATATTATATATCATTGTCATGTGGAAAATAAACCACAATTTTTTTCCAGCAAAATATATTTTAGGAATTATCTGCAGATGTGATTTACCACTGAGAATATAAACAGAGTTGGAGACATTCAGTTATCCTTTGCTGCATTAATCCAATTCCATTTTAGCTAACAGCAGCCTGATGTTCATTATCCTTCCAGAAGGTAACTCTTCCTTGCCAAATATACGCTTTTCCAGGAGTTATTATGCTTCTAAGTATTTTCTCATTGCTTTCTGTTGCACAGAGTATTTTTTGAAAAGAATAAATTTTTTTGTAACATCATCATTTGTTTGAAACATCTCACTGCAATTTAATTATGAAGAATAAAAGGAGCAACAGGATAATACGGTTACGGCAAATGTCTTTGGCTACTTCAAATATTTTTTTTTTCCCCTGAATTACAGACCAGTAAATTCAGTGGGTTTTATAGATTAGAGCTCAAAAAGGCCATCATGATAGGTAATGGAATAAGTCTGACTTTTTGCATTATGTTTTGAAAAGGGATTTTATTATCTGCTCCTGCACAATCTACAGCCTTTTTTCTTTACCATTGCCCAAGAGGGCTTGACTGGCAGTCTCAAATTTTAATTTCATTCCAGAGCGGAGAGACTGTTTTGCACATGATTTTGTGCAGCACGTACAACTCAGCTGCCAGGTTTGAGACTTTTCAACCATGGAGAACAGCCTGGTACTAAACCTGCAGCCAGAGCTTCACTATGCTGGATGCTGTACAGAGAGGGAAGACCATACACTTTCAACATAAGCAAAGGGACCAAAGCTCACAGTGTAAAATAGCAGGTAAGGAGTAAGGGAGAAAGGAAGGTATTCAATTGTCACACCAGCCACACCAGTCCCCTTTCATCAGTTGCATCACCGATCTAAAAAAGTCCTGCAGAAGATTGTCACTAGTACTTTTCTGATGTCAAAAGAAGAAGTATTCACAAAACTATACCCCTCAAAGCTCAACCCATCTCTCAAAGGGCTGTGCTTGTTACAAAATGACTTGTCAGAGAATTGCTTAGCTCCTTCATGTGCATAGCCCTGGGAAAGAATATATACTGTTGTTTGGCCTTATAATGACATTGAGATACTCTAACTACCTGAAGTTATAAATGTTCCTATTTCAAGCAGCAAATTCTACTTTCTTCTTTAATTTAAAGGCGGTAAATACATGGCTGTAACAGGGCAGAGAATACTGATGCTCACAGCATCACAACCGTGTTCCCCAACTGATGCTCTTCTGTGAAGGAGTTATCAAAACATTTCTACCTGGTTCCCATTATTATCAGTTTGGCTTCTTGGGCTCCCTCCAAAATAACCATTACTGTCTATCTAATTCTAATACTTTTTATAGGAGCTGTTCTTCTCTAAATTTTGTAGTGCTTTAGGACTAAAGTAGGAAGGAAATACGCAAGTACCTAAATAAGGCCCTGTCTTGATCCTTTCATCCAAATTACATCAAGAGGCTAGTCTGTGGAAAGAGCTAATGATCCAATCAGCATAAGAACACATTACAAATTTGAATTCTAATACATAATCTCTAGATGCAGATTAATTATGTAATTATACATTTGAAGAAATCAAGTATTTTTATATGATTGATTTTTCTGTTGCTGTAGTCTCTTGCAATGATCCCTTTAGCATATAAGTTCCTAGCTGCATTCCACAGAAAACATTTTGAATGAGTGTTGTGTGACAGAGTGGCAGGAAGGTGGCAATGAGGGGGAAGAAAGGATGCTACAAATAGGTACAAAGGGACTGCAAGCCCCTGGGATCCTCATGGGATCTCTTTGCATTCTTTGTTAACATGATGTTGGCAAGTTGCTTTCATGCAGTTCATGAGCTATTGCAATCTCTATGATATGTGCCCCCAAGCAGTTCAGCAGAGAAGCAAACCGAAGTGGCAACAAGCAATGAATCAACAACCCCTTGCTGAAATGACAGTAAACAACGAATTAACAGCCTGCTAAGGCATCCTTGAATCTGTGACTCCTGTGTGGTATGAATTCCTACCCTACAAATGAAACATCAGTCTGCTTCCATTGCCAATAAAATCAGAATTAGGAAGCAGCCGATACAGAGTGGCTGTACTTAGTCATATACTTACTTGTTTGTGCCATGTTATGCACTGCTCAATCCCAAGAGGAATAAAACTACATATATATATATATATACATGTTACCTGTGGAATAAGAATCAAATCTACAAGTATTTGACCCAACATTTATTACAAGTTGCATCTGACAGAGAGGGCTGTCTGTCAGGGATGCTTGGAAACACATTTTAAGCTTGGGGTTTCAAATATATCTCAACAGAAATGTAAAACTTATGTGAGTGGTACTCTCTACTTCTTATGCCATCCTCCTTCTCTCAGTGCTTGATTTTGAGAACATGGTAGCAAAAGCTCACCAATTTTACTTTAAACTCAGTCAAAATGAGATAACTCCTGAGCAGGCAGCTGTAGCTCTGCACATTTGCACAGGAGCCCAACAGCCAGACAGGAGCACTCACATCCTCCCTCTGCTCTCTGCACTGGGCTAGGAGAAGAAACACCTATTTTTGTCTTTGAAGGTACCAGAGGTGCCATATGATCCACACACCTTTGCTGCGCTGTTTTTTTCAGATTTCCAATCAAACTGACATAGCACAGCAGACAAGACATGGGCTGTTACCATTAAAGTGGCTGGTTCCATCATTAAAATGGCTGGTTCCACTTCTATATAGAAATATCGGTCATGACCCATTTTTCTATTGTGAAATTGGGAGACAAAGACATATGACAAAATGGGCTGCTGGAATTGTCATTTTGTCTTTATTTAACAGAGAACTTTTCTCATCCATTTTCTAAACAGGCAGTGTTATTTCAAAAAATCAGAAACAAAGTCATGATCAAAACCACATACAGAATAACTTAAATAAACATTTTTCCTTTTCAAGATGATTGAAGTATAGGATAAATAAAACATTATTTTGGACATTCTCCATAAACAGTTCATATCTAATAGTTTCTCCATTAAGTATTCGGAAAATCAATATGCATCAGTTAAACTACTCTGTCACTGCATCTTTAGAGGAACAAGTTGGCTGGAAAAATGAGATTTCACTGAAGAATAAACCTATAGAAACTAGGTTTGTCAATGTTTATGCATCTTGAATCCTCTCTTTTCTCTTGAACTCAACCTATAGCAAATTGGTTTTGTCTGAGCAGGACTGGAAGCTGTTGGTGCCACTGCTTAGTTTAGCTAAGGGAACAAGCAGCAATGGAAAACATTAGGGATCATCCACAAAGCTAACACTGAGGCTAAGCTCCTGGGAAACCATCCTCTGCAGAGTTGCTCTTTGTTCCTGTAGGGGAATGTATTCACTTCGTTCAGCCCAGAGATAGCCCAGCATTAGCTTCAATCAGCTAAACTTATCACACACCCACTGCTTGCACAAGGAGAGGCTTTTGCTGTATTGAAGATATTAAACTAGGTCAACAGCCCAGAGGCTGCGGTGCCAGTTGTGCACATTGCTTATCATGCGATTCCTACAGGTCCTGCCTTATCCCAGTGGTTACTGCTTAGATGGACTTGGCACCTAAGGGAGCCCCTGTACAGCACTGCATGGACCAGAGGAGCAAAATGCAGCTTCAACTCACAGAACTCACAGCCTAGGATAAGTTAATAAATAGTGTTCCTTCCCCACAACAAAGCAAGGCTGCCACAGCTGGAGCTGTTTCCTCTCTTCATGCCACAGCCCAGCATAAGCCCAATGTCAAAAAAGAATATACCTGGAGTTCATAATATTTAACATTAACTAGATAGACAAAGAGCAAATCTTAGTTCTCTGCATTAGACATTAGCTTTTTGTTTTTAAACACTGAGTTGGAGAACCAGTTTCCTTCTGGTCTTTCTCCTTAATACCACTTGTCTGCAGAATTACTACAAAACACTGCAACAATCTAATATCCACTTAAAATAACTGAGCAGCTTTGATGATGATCTGCTCCATCCTAACCTGAACCTTAATCCAGTAAATCTGTATTTTTTCTTGTCACTGAAATATTGCCAACTCTATTTCACCTCACATCTTCTTTAGTGTCTACCCTAAAACCTCAGTTCCTATAGGCAAGTAGTTAAAAGAAAATCTTGTTTCACTTTGCAGAGTTTCCAGGTCTCATAATTGCATCAAAAGGCTTGAAAACATGGATCATCTCAGCTTAAAGAAAGCAAAAAAGAACACACTAAGGCACTTTTTAAACAGAATTCTCATCACTTTTACAAGAAGCTCATAATCTGAAGAGGTGAGGTGGGTGCCTGAGTCATAGAAATTTCTAAGTCCTTGGGGTTCAAATGTAAGGATTCCTCCTCACCTTCCTTTTCCTCTTCTGCTTTTCTACTCTTGTATTTGGTATGAGGAACGAAGATGCCCAAATTTCTGGTAGAAATCCTCTTCAGCGCGATTCAGAGCTTCCTCGTCTATGTAAACAGCTGGTCTCCGGGAAGCCAAAAAGTACTGCACTTTCCGCAGGCTCCAACCCATCACGTACTTCAGCCAGCCACTGACAGCAGCTGTGGACCTGCCAACACCAGCATTGCAATGAACATAGACAGTGTGTCCATTCTCCAGCAGCCCGTGCAGGAGGCAGACAGCTTGTGGCAACATCTGTATTCTTCCTAAGGTTAAAAACAAGGTACATTCATTTGCGCTGGAGAAAGTTAGATCATGGCTGAGATTGTGCCTGTTACAGCCTGATGAACTGTGAAATATAATGGCAAACCTGACATAGCCCACTTTTTTCTTTCTTTTCTCAAATGACCTTCTAGGCTAACTTGTTTTTTTTTTCTTGCAACATAGAATCAGATCACACAAAACTGTAAAATGCCCCAAGTCTTCTCTAAATATACATTCTGATAACGTCAGATGTGTGTGGCATATTCATTTTCAAGGGAACTGGGACAAGGCAGCACGTTATAGAGAACAGCACAACTTACATAGTGTTAAAGTTAGCCAGTCAAAAATTTTTTTTTTTTTTTAATACCAGAGGTTTGTGAAGGTACCTACATACTGCTGATTTCCAAAACATTGTAATGGAGGCCATCAAGTCAATAAGTGAGGGAGGGAGAGCAGAAGAACATTTTACTGTACAACTTAAAACTGTTATTTCATTGTGTATTAAGCATACACTTAAACAATGCAGAATAGCCTTTCTCACTCCCAAAGGGATGAATATACCATATTTTCTGACACTTTTCTTCCTGCTATCCTGGGAACCAGAGCTGCAAATAACAGAGCTAAACTTCTCCACATGGCACATATAAGCACTGACATTAAGCCCTTTCAAATCCCTGTTTTAAGGTCTCCTGTCTTCCCTGATGTCCTATTGCTGATATGACAGTTCTCTGTTTGGGGCAGCAGTATTTAATAGAGTTGAAAGCACTCTCTTCTCCCGGCAGGTTGCTCACCTGAAAACACACTCACTTTCTAACCTTCTGGTTGGAAACAAGACTTTGAACTGAGCATTCCAAACAAGGACTTTAAAGTGCTAGTAATTGATGTTACAGCTCAGGTGCTATGAGTATTTTCAATTAATTGCAAATTATTATATAAATGTCTCTAGGGAGTTTCATCAGATTGGGATACTACAGTTAAAGAAAAAGTGTTTTTTGGGAAGGGAACAGCAGACACACAACATTGTCTCTCCATTTTTAATCCGCTAGGGTGGCAAGCTGGCCTGCTGTGCAAACTTGCAGTCTTCCACCTACACAGCATATTTTCATTATATAGGCTGAATTCAAGCTGAAAGCAAAAACAGCAAAGCAGTTACTCATGTCAGATGGCTTTAAACTCAAATACACAAAATACTGCCAGACACAAAGTACTTCAGATGGCTTCTCTGCCTACAAGAAAATATGAATAATTTGTTAAAGACAGCACACAAACAAATTCTACCCTGTGTGCTAGCTATATTTTCAAGAAAAATTTACACAGAAAAAAACCCCGAAACTTTCATGAAAGTTACAGATTAGTAACTCAAAGTGTTTGTTGCTATTAATTTACTGCAAGAGTGACATGAGCATTACCTTCAGTGCTCATGTCTGCAGTCGGCAGCCAGACATAGGCAAGACCTTCTTCCTTATACAGTTTCATGAGGATTTTAGGGCTCATGGGTTCTGGGTAGCGGTTGCAGCCCCAGGAATTTTGAACAATGTCAGATTCAGTCTGGAAGTTCATCACAGCTGTAATACCCAGCTCATGCTTCAGCTTGATGGTCACGTGCTCCAGCTGCCGAGGACAACTTCCCAGCCAGATGTTTGGCAGAATCCTAGCATTGAGAAAACATTGCAGTGGGACTGATTACAGTATCTTAAGGAAACTGCCAAGTTCTGCAGTGTTCCAGTTCCAAACCCGCTTGACATCATCACACAAACACTGCTAAGCACAGACTTTTCATGTCAGGCAGTAAGAAACATCTTGTTTCATTACAACTTCTTATTTTGTTACAGTTAAGTTGGTGATGCCTGATGCTGCAGATCACATTCCTGGCCTGCCGTAGAGAGCCAGATGAACTGAGAAAAAAAATTCAGAGCATAGTTATAGCACAGGTCTCCAAGGCATCATTCATCACTAAGCTTGCAGTAGAAGCTTACTAATATCAGAGATTAGAATAAGAAAACCCTGAAGATTCATGCAATTTGCACACAGACAAAAAAAAAAAGAAAAATCTAAAGAATTCATATGATCCAGATCTGAATTACTTTAGTAATAAGTCAAACATAAAGAACTCTTCCAACTCTTTAGCTACCACTATAATGAGGGAAGTAGGAAAAAAACCAATTTGAACTACCCTTCTGTGATGAAACTTAAAAATTAATGAGTAATTTTCTTCTAATTTTTCTCTGATCTCTCAGACTCTAGTGGGAAACAAATGCAGAATTACATTACATGCCTAGCTTCCCTCAAGACCTGAAGGACCAGAAATTTATAAAGAAAATAAGAGGTTTATGTAGGATGGGTAAATATCAGGAATATGGTTGTTTATCTAAATCAAACTTCAAGACGTCTATGGTTTTCCCATTGGTAATTATCATAAAACTACTGTATACTTCAACAGACTTTGATATTATAAACTGAATATTCAGAAGCTTTCTTTCAAATGAGGGTTTTTAATATGCACATGCAATTAAATTGGTGGTACCTACAATGGATTATTTAGATGCTCAAATTATTAGTAATCTACTTTAATTTTTTTATTGCTTCCATAAACTTTGATTTTGAATGTGCAATCCACAAACTAGACAAAATATCTCTGCATTTAACATACAACTTTGCAAACATTAACTGCAACAACTCTGTAACCCTATTACCTGCAAACTTAGCAAACACTATTGAATGCAAATCTACAGCAAAAGCAAGATCCTCAAAAATAAAATGTCTGCCATGCATGTCTTATGATCTTTCCTAATTTTAACCTCAGTAACAAATAAGGAAAGTTTTATGTTTTTTCAGGAGCCTTTAAACCGCTCTTAAATCATCAGGTAGCTATTTCCCTTTCACTATCACAGTAATAAGTGCTTACTAGCATTTAATTAAGATTTGTAATTGACTGTAATGATTAAATCCTGCTATATTAGTATTGAAATATTATCAAAAGAAAAATTCAGATCCAGGAAGCACTAATTATTATTGTTTCCTGTTTGTCAGCTGCATTCATGGTGAGTTACATACTAGCCACACAAATACAGCCTTTGGCCTTAACAGCTCCTGTTTTAGTGGGACAACACACTTGATCTCAATATATAGAAACTGAGAACAATTTAAACAAATATATTACATAGCAAATAACCATTTCAACCATGTTCCAACAGTGAGAGCATTTGAAGAGATTTGACTTAGTTGTGGTTTCACACACATGTTAAAGAATTGCCCAAAATCCAACACGACCAGCTCGAGCATTCTCACTGATCAGAGAGATGCACGAAGGTCCACTGCAACAGCTGCTTCACTGACCCCCTTCCCACGTCCCAGCCCCACAGCAACCCCTACTCTAACCTGAGCGAGTGGCCACTGTCAGGATTCTGCCAGAAGAATCTGCCACGATGATTAGAGCATTTCAAGGTGGCAAATATGAGTTAGAATTCTCTAACAGATGCTGACAAATGGCTGGAGATGAGCAATGCCCACAAAACTCCATTCCCGGGAAAGAAAAATGGCAATATCACTAATACTTTGTGATAATATGAGGATATTATTTCAAGAACAAGAACATTAGTATCCTTCTTTCAAAGGCTTTCCTGGAGACTCATACATATGTAATTCACTTGATACTGCGTGAAACATCTAATGCATTAAATTACCCTGATGGGGGAAAAAATATGTGTTTTCTAGGATTTGATTGAATTAAAAGTGACTAAAGCATTCCTAAGATAAATAAAATTCTGGGTAGTACTCTTGCTTACTGATAAACCAATACTTAATAATTTTTTCCCCCAATGATTTTTTAATGGGTGAACATCACAGCTGTGCTATCTGCAAGGCCCCTGGGATATATCCCAGTTGTTTATTTTGTTCTTGCAGCCTAACAGGTCTTGTACATGACAAGACCTCCTGTACTGCACAACACTAATTGCATTTACTGAACAATCTGAAGAGTTTACCAAGTTTTTATCACTGTCTTTCCCCACAATTAACTAAACTAGTGGAGACATTCAGAGAATGACCTAAAAAATGAATTTAGGACAGGCAATTCTTGTGAATTAATTTCATGATCAGGTCTTAAAGTTTAGCTTTTGAGAGGATCAAGACATAGCCTTGACCTTGGTCTTCAAGCCCCTTATCTACCCACCCACAAATAACTGTAATTCTTGGTCTTGCTGGACAACACTTAACTACCCTACTGCCATGCAGAAAATAGTACAGCAGAGCTGTCCTATCAGTCAGTTTATGTAAAAGTTCTAGGATAATCCTACTGCATAGTACCTATATTTCTATTTGGCTTTATCTAGTTAATACCTTACCTTTTTCTGACATCAGAAGAAAGGAATAAAAGGGGTTAGTGCACATGCAAGTACAGAAACTAATGGAGCTTTTAGCAGCTGTATTTTATATATTGATTTTTTTGATAGCCCTACTGAGGGCTTCATTATGCTGAGGACCACGAAAACATACATATTGAACCAAGCAAGAATGTGGTAATTTCATTTTTACATCTCTTTCCTTAGTAATATAACTTTTAGTTTTCCTTTTCAATGTGGCCTTTCTTTAAGTTGCCACTGTACTTCAGTAGGTAGCTAGATTTTAGCCACAAGACTATTTGGCTTGGGAAAGACAGCCCTTTTACCTTCCCCTCTAAACCATTAAATTATAGTGCTCTGAGCTCTCTGACAGCCACTGCTTTCCAGCTCACATGTGGTTGCATTCCAGCAACAGATTATGTGATCCCTAACCACAGTTCAAAAAAAAATTAGGAAATTATTAGTGATCAATAGGCCTTTAATCTTTCCAGCCATTAACCCCTTTGATGTTCCTCAAATATCAAAACAGGATGGTGTTTTAGCAAAATTCTACTTGGAATTCAGCTTTAATATAAAAACGGCACTTTCTCATTGTACATCTTAACTCTGCATTAAGGACAGTAAACCATATTTGACTCCAGAAGACATGGTCAATTCAATCAGAGACAGTTTATCAATGAAGAAATCACCTAGAGTGATTTAAACAGACGATATTTAGCAATCTTCTGAGATTAAGACTAGCAGATTGTCTACAAGCCCTTTCTTTATAAGTACTTTCTGTCAACTACTTTCAGCCTGCCCTACACTTCAGTTCTCCACTAGTAGCATGGATACAATATTTACCTACCTTAAGGGGACTTTTAGGGGTCAAATGGATGAATTAATGTGAGGAGCTTGAGTTTGTGGTAACAAGGACTAAATGTTAGGCAAATGATACTCAGTTTATTTTTACAGAGCCCAGACTGAAGGCTGACATATTTAAAACCTGCCTTTTGACTTATAAACTGAGAAAACCAACAATTACTTATCATTAGCATGAAATAAATATGGAACACTCTGCAATCACTTGTACACTTCTTTTCCAGCACACTTAAATAATTTTTAATTACCTAGACATATATTGTGTTTGTTGGCTTCCTCCCAGGACCCTGCACAGGCTAGATTAAATTATAACAATTCAGTGTGAATGCATCTAAAATAACAAATGCATGCCATTTAATCAATACATATGCAAATGGTCTTCCCATGCCTAAGGAGAAAGTGAGCCTGAGGCAGTGAAAAATTAGCATTGTGAAACTTTTTTTTAATGGTGCAGACTAATTTTCAGGCTGGTTCACAAAACATGACACACTGTACCTTTCAATCTTAGTACAGTACAAAACCAGCCCAGCAACTGTAAATGTAGGGATTTGATTCCCAGGGAAGGTGACCTGAGCTAGGGGAAGACAGCAGGTTACTGCATCAGGCAATCAGCTCTTCCTTCATGACACCAATGTCTACTCTGCTTCTTCAGCAGCTCCTGTCCTACTTTTGCTAATAATGCTTTGAGACAAACAGATCTAAATTGAAATTTCCTTAAAATGCTGAGTTGTAAACTAGGATGACTCAGGTACTGCTTCCAGATCTGAGCAATCATCAGTGTGCTAGCAGGAGGCATCTTAGAATCTACCCTAAAGTTAATCAACCCTCTAAGGAGTCACTGTTCTTATGGAAAAGGATAGGATTCGGCACTTTAGGGACACATTTCGTCAGCATATCTATCAGGTACAGTATTTGGATGTCCTTTTACCCTGAGAGCTGCCAGCTTTAATCAAAAGAGAGGACTTTGCCGAACTAAGGAAAAATAGTAGGGTATTTGTCATTGGTTATTGGCAACAGAGTGATCCATCAATGCCATTTGTTTATACAGGTAATATTTTTGACCAAGGTCCAGTCTATTATTTTAAATGAAAAGTGATGGATTGATGCATCCCTCAGTGCCAGGTCAAGGTGTAGCCTGTGTTAAAGCTTGCACTCCACTTCACTTGTCTGCACCAGGCTGCCTTAGATCCCGTTAAGCATCTGATGACAGTGAGATGAGTGCTGATATATACATACAACAAAACAGCAATTTAGCTGAAACAACAAACAAAATCATGATTAAATTGGCTCTGTCCTCCCTCAAGACTCTTATTTCCTAAAGGTATTGCATGCAACCACAGCTACATGGAACTTGCAGTAAAACTTCTTCTGCATTCCCAGAAGAGCAACATATATAATTCAGTCAATTTACCCCCAGCATTTTATGTTGCTTCTAGGCATACAGAGTGGTTTTTTTGTACCAATGTAGTGCTATTACCCTGGAACCACTACAAGCAAGCAGCCCAAAGGGAATATAGGCCTGAAGTACAACTCAGTTACAGATGATTTTTGCAGCACTTGAACTACTAGAGACTGTTTCCAATTACACTGCATTCCTATTTCCTCCCCTGATGGCACTGGAGTAGGAACTCATTCAGAATTTTTTATAAGGTGGATTTTTAATGGAAAATTCTGATCTGTCTGAACCAAAAGCTTCATAGAAACTTTCAACTTTCAGCCAAATTTAAACTAGTTCAGAGACCAGATGTCTGTTCCCTGTCTCATTTGACACAAAAAAGAGATTTCCAGAAGTATTGCTCTGGGCATATTCAAAATAAGAATATAGGAAATCCTACCAGCTATAGCTGAGATGCTCTTTCATCTTTTCTGTATTCTGTGCCTTGTGACAAGGCACATCACTTTAAATGGTGATACCACTGGATTATGATGACCCAGAACTATCATCCTGCATGTGCTCCTTCTTTTGCCAGTGGCACCCTTCTAACAACATCTAGCAGCTTATTCTTAGGTCTGTGTGCGCCTTCCCTGAAGTACTAAATTAGACATCACTCTTCCAGGCCTTCCTTGTTCTTTTCTCTGAACCTGTGATGGTGAAAATACTAAGAGCACTTGCTAGAAATCAGATGAGCTTCCTGTAGTTTTGTCAGAGCAATCTAGAAACATTACTTAGATTGCTGTCTAATGCCCTGAAATGCATTCACAAACAGAGAAGGATTTTCAAATGACCAAATTCTGTTCTCCAGTGGAAGATCTAAGTTCAAATGTTCAAATATTCTTTGATATGTAGAAAACACACTGATTACTATTCTTGCCTCAGAAAAAAATTTCTATTATCCAATGTGCAGTCACAGGTCATAGAGACACCTCCTTCCACTCTGTAAAATCCTTTTACTTATCTGTAAGTTAGTAACACACTCCAACACACGCTTTCCATTCTTCACACATACACACACACACACACGCTTGTCATATATTCAAAGCATCTGATCACTCTTGTTTGCCTTTGGACTCTCTCTCTTCTTGAATATGTTATGCCCAGTACTGAAGAGAGTACATTTCTGAGAAGAACCAAAGATTACTTACTTCTTGTGCTTCAAAGGCTTTATCCCTCTTTATAGTTCCCTGGCAGCCCTTCTACAGCATGTCATTGCTGACCTATATTCAACATGAGACTCTTTTTTCGAGTTAAGATCTTTCCAAACAGATGAACCTACTCAAGGAGAGACCAAAGTTTTCCCAAACCAGAATTACTAGTTTCAATTGCCAGTGGTGTCAAATTAAACTAAATGAATATGCAGCAAAAGAGCAGAGCAGATGAGACTCACAGTTGATGAATGCATCTCAGCAATATGTCTTGGAATAAATAATTTCACATGCATAACACTGTGTTTTAAGCTAACTATAATCAAATAGAAAGGGAAACAGTACCTGTTTGTAGTGACGCTTGGTGAAAACATTGCTTTATAAAGAGGTCAAAGTGGTAATATGAGCCTGTACCAAGAAGTCAACTGAAAGTAACAGAAAATTTATAGTAATGGTCTAAAAATCACTGATCCTATTCTATGCATTCAAACTTTGAGCTTTCCACTAATATTTTATTGTATCAAGAAAGATACAGAAAAATGAAAACATTCAATATACAGTAGATTCCAGCTATTTCTTGTGAAAATACTTTCAAAAGAGGGCAGACTAAGAATTTAACATTCTTAAGAGGGAATTTAACAACTGTTTAATATATATGAGAAGGGAAAACCAACTCACTTTATCTAAATAAAAGACATAAAGAATATAAAATTCCATATAGCTTCATCTATAAAGTAACTACCAAGAGGTGAGAAAAATCGCAACATTTTTTAAATTATTTTTTTAGTCTTGTGTCTTCCTCCAAAATACAGACAGCATAGGCAGATATCAAAACAGAGGAGTCCCTCGTTTGGTTTTTTACAGGAATTCTGGTTTCACTATAGTCTATTTAAACAAAGGACAGAAAGATCTCTCTGCAAAATGCCTCTTTACCAATGAAATAATAAGGTAGAACTGAAGGGTTACAACACTGACATTTCATTGCATATTGCATAGGGCACAAGAGTAAATGGCTGTGGTCTTAATCTCTTCTCCTCTTGACTTACTGATAAAGTCTCCTTGCAGAAGACAAACTGATGAACCTTCATGATGAGAGGCCTCACTTAAGCAGGATTGACTGGGAACAGTCGGATGCACTCGATTTCCCAGCAGAGAGTCAAGCAATAGTGGCCAGAGCAGGGGAGCAAGGTTTGATGATGCTGTGGTCTAACTCCAAGATAGAATAAACAGGCTTAATAAGATCACTCTTATCAAGAAAGATGGAATAAATGGCCATAACCTTAGCAGAAGCCATCAGAGAAAAGCGCTGATTAATGATTAAACTATATCCTACTGAAACGACACAGCTGCAGACCTTGTAGAAACTACTTATATTCTTGAACAAAAAACTGCTCTTACCTAAATGTCAAATGTAGAAGGAGCACAAGTCATTGCTTATAAATTTGTTCTGCTTTACCACTGAAAGAGTGCAGTTTATTGTGAAGTTCAGAATTCTACCTAGGGCTTTAAATGAGGAGAATTAAACAGACTACAACGTAGTTCCAAGGTGGTTTTTTCACTTCTTCTTATTTGGCAGTCTGATGAAAAGCAATTAAGGTCTGGCAAATTTTCTTCTTAGACATAATTTGAACTACTTATCTAGCCTCTCACATGGGAGCATACTTGGAATGTAAAAAGAAACACCTGCTTCTATCACTTTAGAACAACACTTTGTCAGCTTAGCAATATGCAAAGTTTTTCAAGCCCTTGAATTCTGAGTCTTATGCTTAATAGTATCTTATTTATTCCATGTTCACAAATCTCTGGCATAAAACTACCTCATTTGCTGATATGCCAAGCAAATAAGCCATTAAGGTTTGACCTTAAGCTGACAATGTGCTAAAAGTAAAGCAAGTAAGAATAATATCAAACCTGTAACTGAAATACAGTATTACCCAGACATTCAGCTACAAAGTAGTTCCAGTGATACACTGCCCTCAGGTTCTGCAGTCTCAGGAAAAGATTTCCATAGCATCAGCTTGATGGTACAAAAGGGCTTGGTTGTCCTCACTTTACCCACCAAACTGGTCTTACAGCAGGCGCCATGGTGCACTCCTCAGGTTATGAGACACTGAGTAACCATGCCAATGCCTAAGCACAGCACAGCTCCTCTCATTCACAACCATCCGGTGCATTCTGTAAGCTATGCATGCTTCGGGATTGTCCCAGCTATGAATTCAGCAGGGATGCAGGATAAAAAGATCCACGTGAGAAGAATTAAAGTCAGTCACATAAGAGTTTAGTCTAGACAGATCCACAAAATTTTCTCTTTACGGCCCATTGTTCCCTTCCACAGCAATCCCAAACATTCCCTTACAAGGAGCATAAGACCTTTATCAGAAGAAACAAAAAACATTTCATAAGGACAGATGCAGAGATTGAGGACATTCCTAACATCCTATACCCTGCCACAGCAAGGAACTTATTTGATGAAACACATAGACAGCTGGGAAGTAAACCACATCCCACACTGCAAAAATGACAATAATACTTGGATAAGCAGTAGCACTGTGCTTGAAAGTCACAAAATAATCCTTCTATTGTATTCAGTACTGATAGATCATCATCAGGAGAAATGGGATGAAGGAAGAGAAACACCTGGAGAGCCCAGCAGAGAATGACAGAACAATCAGAGTTCTAGAAGAGAAGTTTTCAGAGAAAAGACTGAAAGATCCAAGGACTAATATCAGAATGAACATAGTGAGATATTCCAAAGTCAACCACTCTGTGATTCTGGGAAAAAAAGGAATTTCCAAGCATATATTAAAGGGCTATAGAGGGGCAGGATACTAATTTGTTCTCCAAGTCTTCTGTGGAGAGAACAAGAAGAAATTAACCTAAATTGCACTAGGAAGACTTAAACTGAGATTAGTAAAGCTTTTTAATGGTTGGAATAGTGAGGTAATTGAATGGGAGAGTAACAGGCCTATAGAGTCTCATCACTAAGATGAGATCATATTTTAGATCAGGCTGGATAAACCTGAAATGATTTAAATGTAATTGAGATTAAGCTGGGGCAAGGAAATTGACTGGATACTTTCTGAGGTCTCTTTGAGCCTATGATCTATGACACTATAATCATAAACTTTAATTTCCATTTCTGGAATCACTACCTATATTCATTTATCAAGCTCCATCTTGAAATAATTTAGGTTCCTGGTCCTTCCTGCCCTATTTGAAAGGTCATGCCAGAATTCAGACATCATTCCTTTGATGACAGAAACCTTGTTCTAATTTACACTCTAAATTCATTCAGAAGCAATTAATATCCATTTGATCATAAAGAAGGTTCAATTTCAATAATTCTTCTTCCCCCTTTGTACTAATTCCTGAATGTCTTTTACAAATAGTAATAGATCATCTTTCTTAGTCTTCATTAAACTATGCTGTCTATCCCAGGCACCAGAAGTAGTCAAACTGTGGTAGCACAGAGTTCCTTTCAAGCCAATTTATTTTGCTTCAACTCCAGTGGCATAAAAGCTACACATCCTGTGGAAAATACTCTCATTCATGGCATATTTGTTCTCCAGACACAATAATGAATCAAATTTATCTAATTTTGTCTCTAAACTTAGCTCACATACTCCAGTAAGTTCAGTGGAATTGCTGTTATCAACCTTGCAATACATTCAAATCTATACAGTGAAAAGACACAAACTCTTCTCCCTTCTTCTTCACTTCATTCCATTAAAAAGCTTAAGGCCAATTAATTTGTCTCTTATACATTTTTTACAAACTATTTTGTCTCTAGTCTAGATATGATCTAAAATAACGTGGTCACACAAGACTTTATGTACATAGCCAAAACTGAAATTTGGAAGATTAAATTTTATCCTCCCGGTATTTAAAGCGAAATATTTTATGTCATATTTTGCTACATATTTCTGCTGTGAAGATAAGAAAGTAATGATTCACAAGCACAGCAATGCCTTGTAGGACAGGGTGTCTAGATCTAGCCTTACAGGATTCAGCCAGAATTTATTTTGAAACATACACACAAGGTTTCAACTGCCTAAGGAGCACACTGTATGCAGCAGAAAGCAAGATTTGCCTTCGTAAGGAATGACTCCTCTTGTACTTTCATTTTATAAACATTCTCTGAAAGCAGACAGTGTGCCGGTTACAAAAATACACCCTGAGAAGAGAATCAGGTTCCAAGGCTTGCACTGAACAACCTGGAAAAGACTCCTCCATCGCCTTGTGAGCATTAATGCCTAAATGCTCCAATTATAGAATCTTGTCTCATGCAGCCATGGTTGCCAATGGTTACTTCCTACATATGTCTCAGTTAGTTAGATTGCCAACAGTCCCTTTTGTTTTGAATTAGAACAAATACCCAGAAACACAAGAACAACAGGCTGCTAAACTCAGCCAGATCGCAATAAGCCATGAATCTCTTGGCATTAGGAATGAGAATTTCTAATATTATTGCTTAGCAATGATGCCACTGCTGGCACCTGTAAGTTAAAGCATCTCAACAAAATTGACTTAAATTGCTACAAATGAACTTTAAGTTAGTGCCCAAGAAGATTCAGGAATCATTGGTAAAAATATATTTTGTCTTCTTTTGGAGTTTACCTATTAGCAGCTGCTTAGGAATCTAGGCTGCAAAAACAATAAAAGATAAATCCACTTTTCAAAATGTAGCATTTCAGATCAAATGGAAATACATTCCAATGCTTTAGAAACAAGTACATATTCATGAAAATTACATAATTGCAAAGCACAGATTATTGCTAGGTGTCCTTGTGATCCACATGGCACCATATGTGCATGTACAAAATAATGGAATCTCTCAGAACTCCAACAGTCAGAGGAAGATGCACATTCATCCCTTGCGGTACCATCTGAAACAGCATTGATGAGCTCTGTATCCATGTTCATTCTAATTTATCCAGAATTTCTAAACCCATATCAGTTCATTTCTTTGAATTTTAAAGAGGGATAGATACATACTAGAGAAGCACAGGCTGAGCAACAACATCTTAGAAATATGGAGAAAAATGGAACTAATGCCTCACCACAGTCAGCTACATAAATATCGAAAATAAGGTGTTCTCACAGCAACGTCACATCAAAGTAACAACAGCTGTATAGCGCTACCATAACAAAATTGTCAGAAAACTTCATCTTAGCTAATGTACCTGGTTACTAAATTCTAAACATGAGATTAACAACCTTGGGGGATGAGTAGCTAACATCAAAGGTTGAGGCTAGGATGGTAATGGAGCTACTGAGAGGCCCCAGAAGAACCTATCTACGTCTTTTTAACACTAAACTACAAAGTATAGTGGAATCTCTTCAAGTAGTCTTGGATGACAAAAGGGAAAAAAATCATGAGAGTTAAATTTACGAACAATCAATGCTGCTATTATTGGAGCTCAAAGATTGACAAGAATTACCAGGGGTTCTCTATTTTTTAAAAATACCTTTTATTTTCCTTTCAGATTTCTTTATTTTCCTAGCAGTATCATTACACCTGCTTGGAAACTGAAATTGCAAGCATTTGAACAAATATATTAAAGTGAGGTAGTGTTACTAAAGTTTGTTTAAATGTGTTTACATTATCAGCTGAAGCTTGACTTTGTAAATTTGTTAAACATACTGGATAGCCTTATTACCAAGACTACAGATATATTTGAGAAGCTTTTTCCTCCTTTTATCTTACCAGATTGAAGCAACTCATTATTACAAGGAAGCTGAGAAATTCAGTCTTCTGCAGTGAAAGTAGTATTTAACACACTTTAGGACTGATCTGCACACAGCCAACCCTTCGAGTTGGCAGCCGGACCACAGAGAGAAGGAACATTAGAGAAATTATTTTATTAGGGAAGCTGCATATCCTCCTTATCAGATCATCACCTCGGGAAAATGAAGGCACTGGATATAACTGTTCTGAAGACCTTTTAAAAGGCAGTCCTGGAGAAATTAGTTAAACTAAAAAATAATAATTAAAAAAGAAAAGGCTCTAGAAGCCCACCAACATCCACCCACATGTACTACTGCCCAGCATCCAGCCCCTGGAATGAATGACAGAGTCATGGAGAGTATTGCTGCTGACCCACAGCTGATGGATGGCAGGGAAGAGGAGTTCACGAAAGGGGAGAAAGCAAGAAAGGGAGAGAGGGAGAAAGGGAGAAAGGAAGCAAGCACCTATTTCATTATTAATTTTATATATAGTCTACATTTTCTTGTGTCTGTATTAAAACTGAAATGCATATTTCGCCTTTATCCTCTTCTTGATGCTTAAAATCATATATTCTATTACTAGGCTTTTCACATCAAAGAAAAAAGACACTTCATTTAAACTTAAAAACCATGCTGTCTACTGAACCAATAAAGAAGAAATCCACATTTCTTAAAGCTTGGCAATGTCTATGACATCTGACTCAATTTTTATCACAGTTCATGGGAGGACATACATTAAACTTCTGAACAACAGCAGGGATTATGTACCTGACTCCCTGAAATTAAATTTCCCAAAGTACAAGCATTAAAGGGGAGAACAAGAGATTTTCAGTTCAGCCTGTTAATATGTTCCCTGGGAAGACAAATGCAGTTCATTTCTTTGTTGGGTTTTTTTCTTTTCCTTACAGAGAGAAAATTATATATTAGAAAATACAGCAACAATTTGATAATCTCTATTTACTCTTGGGAAATAAAATACTTATGTTTCTGAGACACACTTCAAAGGAACTAGAGCTATATTCCAGTTTCCTTTCTAATAAATATTTTTTCATCCTTTAAGTAGGACTCTCCATATTTTCATATGGAGGTGCATTTTTTAAATTATCTTGTAAATATCTGGAGCATTTAAGCATGAAAACTTGCATTTATGTCTCTCAGCATTTATAAAAAATATTGAAGATGGAGGTAGAATTCATAATTTAATAGCTTCAGCTCGCTACTGTTATAAATGAAATATCTTTAACACTTTTCCCATTTCATTTGAAATAACTATGCAGTCGCTTATTTCAGATGTTTTTGACTTTCAGGTCACCTCTTTCAGAAATACAGTATACACTGAGCTAGTAAGTAAATACCAAACCAGCTGGTGGTAATAAAACATCTGATGGCGTCACTTTTCACATTTGGTGACTAAAAACCCTCTCGTTCTGAGACTTTTTTTCTGTAAGAGTCAGCCTCAGGCTGGCTGGGCCAACCTGCCCTAGGAGCCATGCCTGCAAAATAATCACAGGAAGGGGAGGCAGAGTGGGCTTACTCTGCAAACACACACCCATAGTTCAACACGTTCACCAGGTGTAACTTATGGAGTTGTGTTAGTCAAGTTTTTCCAACAACAACCAGAAATCTGAATTCACTCCCTCCTGGTAAGCTAAATAGCAATAAGGATGAGTAAACAATCTCTGCTATTCAAAGAGTTCTGCTATCTTTAGGTAAACTGTATTAAGAAATGTCAGCAATTACCTGGCACCTAATAAATGCATGTAAAAGCTGGGAGGAAATAAATATCTGCAAGACAACTGGAACATCATCTTCAGTGAGAGAATGATGCTGCCCCTTCCTTGTCATCCCAGCTGTGAGCTAAATTGCCCAGGATTTCACAATCTCAGTCAATTTCATTCACAGCCGGCAACACTAGCAAATTGCTTTCCAATGGAGACAGAACTTTACTCCCTCGCTGACAGCCTGAATGTTAAAGAGTAAAGAGGCAGGAAAAGGGGCTGAAAATCTCCAGAAGAAATATGGACAAGCGGCAGGAAGACACAGTAAAACACACAGAGAAATTAGAAGCGACAATAGTTTCTGCTCCCTAACAGTGATACCCCACATAAAATTCATACTTACTGGACTATCAACATTTTTCTGTTACATCCCGCAGAGAAAAACAGAACTACATTTACTCCTCCAGGTTCTTCCATGGAGAGTTCCCAATCTTCCTTCTGTTTTTTTTCTCCCAAAATGACATAGAATTGTAAGTTTTTCTTAAGAAGTAAGGAAATAATTTTGTGCAGAGGCACACCTATGAGAAGACCCATTTTAAAGAGCAACAGTGGTTTTAAGTAAATATTACCCATTACTGGCCAGTTGATTAAAGGCTTCATCTTCTCATCAAAAGCCAGTCTCTGCTTGCTGCCATTTTATTTATAAAACACTCATTCCTGAACAACCATCCTTCTAAATAAAAAATTCTCAAACATCCATTGCAAAAATCACACATGAAATGGCAGAATGGTAAGGAAAAACAGAGAAAAAAACCTCCGGAAAAAACTCACAAGACTAACCAGACACCATGCTAAAATCCCCTTTAGCTTTTTCACATAGGTAATGTACCATTCATCAGACATTACTTCAACTTAATCCCAAAGTCTAGCCAATAATTTGTGTTCCTCAGCCCCTGTAGGAGGCAACAAACCTGGCAGCCTGCTGGCTAATAGCCATTCATCAGATTTAACAGGCCAGTCACTGTAGGTAGAAGTAATACTGGGAATTCAAACGCTGATGACCGTCATGCAAAAATTTTTAATCTAGAAGCTCTGTGACTTTTTTCTTCTGGCAAAATCAGCCTTTCTAAAGGTAGATTTTCCTTGCTACTATGGCACTCACAGGAAATGCAATTAGAAATGAGTGACATCCAGGAGTTTCCATGTCAAGTTCCTTTTGGGTGCTCAGGCAGTAGGTCATGGCAAGAAAACCAGAGCTGTGCTGGCAACAGCTATTTGCAAATACTCAAAAAATCAAAATCATGGAAAAGCAAGTTTCTGCCATCTAGTTCATCCACAGTATTCTACTTCATGGCGTGTGACTGCACTGCTGGCATATCCTAACTCTATTTTTGTTCACATTTCACAAGACTGAGATTTGTAGCTAACTCATCAATAGCCTGGCTTGGGCTATCCAAGCCGGGTGCCATCCTGCCCGTGCAAAATCTCAAAACTTGGAAAAATAGAATAATTTTTCCTGTTTTCAGCCATTGTTATGTAGGGCACAGTGTGGGGAGTTCACAAAATGTGAAGCTTTTTGTTTGGATGGACAACAAATGTGGAAGAAAAATAAATTTGTTACACAATACAGAGATCTCCCAAATTAAATACATGAAAAAAAAAAATAAGGACTAAAACCTGATTGAATTCTAGCCTTATAATTTGTCTTCTCACTCTTGCTCCTATTTCCTCACACTCCCTCTTAATTTTCAAGAACTTAAATAAAAAATTGCCTCAGTGTCACTTCTTACACTTATTTAAAACCCATTTTCTTCACAACAGTGGCTAGTAAAAGCATTTCACAGCTCCAGTTGGGGGTGATGCAGGAAAAAAATGAAGACACACAAAGGACAAAAAATAGAATTAACCTTTAAACCATTCTATTAAAGGTGATTCCCATTGGTAAGTAAACAATGGTTCTAATTTAGATTCCGACCAGACTATAGCTCAGTACAATAAAACAATATTCAAAGGAGTAGTCAGATATTCCAGTTCATGGGATAAACATATCACAAAATGTGCCTTAGAATATTTTTCATTACTTAATGTATAAAATGACCAGATAACTTTACAGTTTGAGCCCCAAGTACTGAAATCAAAGGATGAACTCTTATTGATGTTAAGTCTTTTGATCAGGACTATTTTACTAGAATACAATCACCGAATTTTGTTCCAGAGCTCATTATTTCTTATTCTTTTCTCTAATATCACAAGGATTCTTTAGGCACAGGGGACAGTTAGCTCTCAGCTTTTAAAGTTAATTATGGTAATCCCTGTAGACATCATCACCTCTTCTCTTAATTCATAATGTAGGCATAAAATATCAGTGCAGCTTTCTGTTATGGTAGCACAGGTCACTGCACTCTAGGGGGTTTTTGTGACAGCCTACCCTTTAAAGCCTTTTTTATAATTCAGTAATAAAAAATTTAGTTAAGAATTATATTTAACACAGAAAGGTATTTTATTTTGTGAATGAACTACAACCAGAAAGAAGAGAAATTAAAGACTAAAAAAAAAGTGCTCTCTCTTGTATTTTTTTCAAAGGTAATTCTAATTTCATGCTGAACCAAATATACTCCACCAGGTTCTTGTTTTCCACCCTAATTAAAGATGCATATCAATCAAGTAAATGCTCATTCTTCCCATAGAAAGAAATTCTGTGCTCCATCAGCGAAATACTGCTCTAGTGCCTCCAAAAGGTAAACAAGAAGCATCTCCATTTTGCCCTGGATCATTCTTCATCCACTCACCTATCTACATTAACATTTAGTACAAAGCAGGAACACACATTTTATGTGACTCTCCCGATCATTCCCACTTAACACCTAACTTAGGTTATAACCTATATTACTGGCAGTGTTGTAGGAAACTGTCTTACCAACAAGCCACAAAGCATTTGTAAATACTGCACCATAATTTGTGATTCATTTGCAAGTATTGAGAAACAAAAATAATATCTTCAAGCACGGGAGTCAATTTTCTTTTATTGTTACCTTAATTTTGTCTTAGGGAAAAAAATTAGGGACATAAACACTGATGATAGCAACACATTTGTCAACTTCCCATTCACTCTATAAACATGAACATGAAATACTACTATTTGATGACATATATATATATAGCTACTAAAGAAACCTGTACCTCAAAAAATTGTTGTCAGGACCCACGGCTACTCTCATGTAGTGACTCCCCTAGCTGTGGATTTCTAATTGTGTATTTTCCTCCAAAATGTTAAGCAGCTATACAATACCTTGGTTACAGATTAGCTATCGTTGTCTGAGGAATTCACTTACAGATTCCCGTTTATCTGCATTTTACATGCAAAGGATGTAAAAATTATTTTTCTTTGTCAGATTTGAGAAATATGATTCACACAAAGCACGCACCTAAAATTAGTCTGAAAATAGGAAACTAACTAGATGGCTTTTCCTGTCAGAGATATTAATTTCCACAGAGTCATCAAGCATCATTGTCTGCAATATATTATTTAAGGAGTTTGTAATTTCAGGTGTCACTCCGTCTCTAGCTCTTATGTAATGCCTTTCTTCTGAGAAATGCAGATGTTTTTATATAAATAATAAGGTATACTACATCTACAAATTAGGAACTTCCACCTTTCACAGATGGAACTGAAACAGAGATAATATGGCCCAGATTCACAAATTTTCTGAAGTCATCTTCCCCAGAAAAGATTACAATAACTCTAATTTACTTTGGAAAATTGCTGCATCCTAAGTGAACTCTCCTGCAATTTGAAGCCATCTCATTGCAGTAATACCTAACACAAAAGAGAAACTGATAGTTATTTTTTTTCCTGAATCAGATTTTGGTTAAAGGTGTCACTATATGTCAAAACCAAGTGAATATTAATGCCATGGAGGTATCAGTCATGACTCTAGCTGTGAGAAAACTCCATTTCACATTTACAAGAAATTAGTTCAAATCCTGCCGTGCTTAAAAACCACATCATATACTCTCCTACCTGAATGACCAACGCAAAACGAGTTCTCTAAATATAAGTTTAAATGTAAGTTCACTGACTTATGAGTGATACATCTACATCGAATAAGAAAAATCTGATTCCTCAGAACACTGTCGCTAGCCCCAGCATAATAAAAAATTGGTTTTGGCCTCAGCCAGAAGCAGGTTCTTCTCATCCTGCTGCAGCCCATTTAAAGAAGAAGCTCATGTTTTAAGAAGGAGCAAGATGGCAGCAAAGCTCAGAGCAACTGTTTCTAATTATGATTCGGCAGAGGACAAGTAAAACCAACCCCAGGGCTCATGTGGGAAGCCTCTTTGACAGAGGAAAACCTTCCTTTCTCATTAATTCACACATGGCAATCCTATTAAGTGGAGCAACATAGAGGAGGAGCTCACATCAAAAGTTTTCATTGATAAATCACTTCTTTCCACCCTCTATCACTCTGTAAAGATCCTACAAGTGGTGACAGGACTCAGAATTTGTGGTCATAATGCTCCCCACAGCACTGCTGCCTTACTACAGCATGGAAAAAAAGTAATCTTAGCTGGAAAACCATGATCTGATCATACTCTGAGATTTAATTGTACAGGCAGAGGGACTGGCTTTTTGCTTCTGTTTGTTGTTTTTTTTTTCTTGGAGAGGATGGGGAGTATATAGGTATTTTTAAATTTTTTTAAATTAGATTAATCTTCACAGTACTCCTCTGAATCAATAAATCCATTGCAAAATAAAGGCATTTTCATCAGCTCACTTCAGCTGCTCTGCCAACAACAACAAAAAAATCTAAAATAGCTAGTATTTTTGGGCTGCTTAATTACAACCAGCAGAACGGTGAATCTGCCCCCAACTGTTAATAACTGAAAAAACATTTAAGGCTGCATATCTTCAAAGTATTAGAAGTAATTATGTGACAGGACTGTTACAGAGTATGCTTACTTAATATAGCTCAAAGAAATGAGATAAGAATTACTAAGATGTACATATAAGGTTGTCTTTCAATGAAGGTACGTGTATGTGAGAAGGGAATGAAGGAGAAGATCCTCATCTGCAAAAGACTACACAGCTCAGAAAATTTTCTTTAAATATTCTCTAGCAGAATCTGCAGCTTTTTACCTAATCTTTGAAACACATAATCATGCAGATAAGGCGGCATTAAATGGATCACTGCTGCCTCTGGAAAGGAAGACAAGTTAGCCTTTGGTACTTTGATATTCACTTTCTGACAGCTGTTCTTCTTTCTCAAAAAATTTCTCTGCCAAAAAAGATTATTTGGGATTGACAAGTCTGTGCTTTGGAATAAACAAGATCTTTACTCTGATAGGATGTCGGAAACAGATGTTTGAGATCCACGTAACACTAATCTATCAGGAGTACTATATAACTTGAGGGGGTCTCAGGGAAAAGGTCCAAGAAATACCTACATGTGCCTGACTGTGTTTATGAATCCGTGCTATTCCAAAAGATACCAAGGGGAAGAAATCCTTCGATCACACACTGCAAGTCTAATGAGGAAAAGACAATCCTCCTTCCTACCCTGTGAGAGGGTGGAGATAAAGAGAACGTAGAGGAGACAAGATGGTGAGGTTGGTGTAGCTGATACAGTGGTCTGGAGAAATTCACACAAAGCACTGCTAAGGCCTAATGAAAGTACAAGGTGGTTTGATTTCTTAAAAAAATACATATCCCTTTGGGATAACTAACTGCTCCGTAATGCATGCGGCATATCAGGACTGCCGGCATTCACACAACTATTATCAATCCACAAACTTGCTGCTGTATCCATTGATGGAGACGGGGAAAAAAGCTACACACGGTCCCAAATTCCTCAGCGCCACTTTCCTAACCACCAGTGCTCCAGCTGTTGCTCTAAATACAGCCTGTGCTTCACCTCCAGCCCTAAAGGGTGTGAGCCCTCTTTGACCATTAGGGTCTCCTAATTCAAGCCAGGATGCTTCACTGGTGGGCCAGCAGACTCAAGTGAACACTATGGCACACAAACATTTTAAGGCTTGTCTAAGTTTCAATATTTTGTTAAACACATGCCCAGAAGCGGAAGTCATCAAAAGTGGCTGTCACTAATTGCAGTTGCTTCCACACATGAGCGACAACATGTCACCCTCAACTTCTGGTGCTGGATCATATTATTTTTGTTTCCCAGGACATGTTCTTCAGTAAAATCATCCCAAACCAAAGACATAACATACATGCAATTTTACTTGTGTATATAGACCAGCATTTGAAAATGACTATCCATAAATTGCCACAAAACTTTTTCAGATGTGATGGAACATGACACACCTGTACAAGGCACAGGTATCCTTGAACTTAGGATCTGCTAAACTGACATTTAATTGCAAAGAGGTGCTGACTCTTTGTTAAAATTTACTGTTACATACATACATTGACTGCTTCAAATGCAGTTTTCTGACATGCCAGTTCAGATTTTCTGTTCGTAACATTTGACACTAGCCAAGCTCTGCACATTTCTTTTACCTGGAATAATGGATAGCTTGATGTCCTGCAATATTAAAATAGAAATCGGTTGTGTGTTTCATCTCATCAGTATGTCCAGAGACTTCAATCCAGTGTGCTACTGGGAGGCAGTAAACTCCATCTACTATGTCGCTCTGGTTGTAAACACAACTTCGATCATGATGGGGCCCACCACCTAGAACAGAAGAAAGAACAGTTGCAGGATGTGTATCTGGATAATCTTAAAAAAAAATTGCTAGGAGATTTGAACTGAGCATTCAAGGCCAGGAGTGGTGTTTTCTGCCTCTTCAAACAGCATTTCTCATAATACATTTTTAACAACTGAAATAGGGGCAACAGAACCACTGCCACAAAGCAAATGCTCAGCATTAAAATAAAATTTTGTAAATTATTTTTAAAAATATATTTTAATTTCATTATTTATTTTAAACCCCCCACAATATTAAAGACTCCTAAAACACTTAAAATTTAAGGAATAATTAATGTAATTTAAGTTTCTCATTTGATGTCTCATGATATGTGACCTCAGTGTTTAATGTTCTTGCTCTGTGACCTCTCTCTGGGGGCTCAGCCTTGCTGTGGCTCAGACATGCCACAGCAGCCTCACCTTGGTTCAGGCTGACTTCTAAGGGAGTTGCCAAGGTACAGGAAAGACCTCAGAGAAAGTTCAGAGGACAGCCATATATGATCAGAAAGGTAAAACCACAAAAAAATGTAGGACTGCTGACACGGGATTTGCTACCAGCTTAAGGATTCAAGAGGAAAAACATCAATGTGCAAAGGCATCAAAGCCCAAAGAAGGTGGCAGACGGCAACCTAGAAACAATGCAGGCTTGTTTAAAGGAGCAAAGAAGGGTGGCCCTCTTCCACCTCATTCACAGCTGCCTGGCCAGCAAAGACTCTTCAGATTCCTGTTGCAGACCAGACACATACGGATATCTAGCCAAGGAGTTCATTAAACCCTACCTGTCTTTTATGGTTGCTGACCAATAAACACTCACTTTGTTGTCTTTAAATGCACACGTCTCACTTTGAGAGTCTGTTCATACACAGCAGAACTTGCCCAAGGTGAACCACAGAGAAATGGTCACAATTGCAATGGTGAATTATCACAACTACCTTAAATGGCCTAGTTTAAAGTAAGATTCTTTTTCTTATGATTTTCCACTAATATTCGTTAGCCCTTCTTCTTCTCTTACAGCAACAGAGTGAGCTTTAGTCAGAAAACTGGTTTTTAATACCAAGCCAGAGCAAGCAACTTGAATTGAAATGGGTCGTGTCATCAATCAAAAGGTTATCTAGCCTCCAAAAATACAGTACATGTATATTCTCCCCCCCACCACCATTTTTACATACTTATTGTAATACTAATTGCCATGTAGGAATAATTATTGTGCAGATCAGAAGTGACCTAGTCTATGGCTTGCTTAAGCCTGTTACACTTATACATTATTAATGATGTTAAAACATTTCTGAGAAAAATTATGCCCAAAGGAATATCTTCAATTTCACATTATACGTAAATGCACGACCAGTTTTCAAGCACCACAGTTAGGGAAATTTGCTGGAGAAAGAGCATTTTGGGAATGCAATGATTAGAGAGTAAGAATAACATTTAAGAGGAAAGCTCAAACCATCTCCTTATTTCCAGATGACATGCAGCCCATTTTATCATAATTGTGAAATATTATTATTTACCAAAACGAAAAATAAAATATGAGGCAGAAAACTATTTTCTCTTTCACACTGCTGAGCAATTATGTATCACATAGTTTTTGATTATTTTGATTATAAATCAGGTAAGCAAGATCAGTACATAGTTATAGAAGTTACAAATCTTACCAGTATATTTTTATCTCACATTTCTAATTGTTTACATATTCTTACCACTTTTAAACAATACGAGAAGACAACAGCATATATCAACAAATTCAACAGTGTAACAAAATCTATGGATGTTAATGACATTTAATTGACTTCATGCATTCAGTAAAATACAACCACAAACACCACATCTTGCCTTCCCCATTCTACTCTCCGACAACTGTCTGTAGCGATGCACATCCCCGTGGCCACGTCCTGCCATCACGAGGCTGTGTCTGATCCTGACCCCCACATGCCCACAGGCCCATGTCCTGTCCCAGCCTCAGCCTGTCCCCAGAGAGATGCCTGATGCTCAGGGCTGGGGCTGCCCTCGTGCCCCCGGCTGCCTGCTCCTGACTGCCAGTCCCATGGGGTGTCCCTGCAGTCCCCAGGGAGCTGCCAGCCCTCACTGAACCCCGGCAGTTTTGAACCATTTTCTCAGCATCCCTGGCTTTTTTGCTACTCCCAGCCCCGTGTTCCCTCGTACGCAGCTACCCACCATGTGCTTCCTACTGCCCCACTTCCAACTGTTGCTGCTTGAGGTGCATGCACTTCTGCCATCTGCCAGTTTTACAGTTCATCCTCCTTCTCCTTCTCCAGCTTTAATTCTCGCCCCTTTTTTGCCTTCCTTCCTTCTCTATGACCTTCCTCCTTCTCTCTGCCTTCTTAAATAGCTGCAACCTCCTTGCCTTGTAACCTTAGCACCTTCACCACCGTTAATTCCATTAATTAGGCTACAACCACATATGGAAATGGGGCCAAGAGTAAGTTGCCATGAGATGTTTGTTTTATTTGCTCCTTTGTTTGGTCAAATCTCATTCTGAAACACTTTCTTCTGTAATCAGTACTTACTGCTGTTGATTCTTCTGCACCACTCAGCCTCAACCTTCCCGCTGTGGCCTACAGTCAAACCTGAATCTCAAAAGGTATGGTTCTGGTTTGCCTTTAACAATCAGGCAAACAGTAACACCTTGCATTCATATCATATTTCATGAGAATTGCCTAGCTCTTTAATACTCCTTATGTTATATACTGATCTATGAATTAAACAACTTTCCTACTGAAATAAAACATCTGTGCAACAGAATGTATATCAACGTATTTTCAACATATACATACACATTCACATGTGATATAGTTTCAGACAGGAGAGAGCGCTACCATCTTCAAGAAACACTAATTTAAGGAACAGTAAGATCAAAGTGGACGGTGTTCAGAAAGCTGAATTCACTATACTTCTTAAGGGAATTATGAAAATCTGCAATTACCAAAAAAGATCAGGTTTCACTACCCAGGTAATATCCACATGATTACACAAGTGCTTCTCACCACAGTTTGCTTCACAAGATGCATTAAAACAAGCAAGTTTCAAAAAAAGAAAAAAATTATTGTATCAGTTCACATCATGCTTCTGCTAGCACAGCTTGTCACAGGAAATCCATATTTTGGATGCCATAAAACAACAATGCAATTTTTATAGTATTTTAACTTTTCTGTTCCTAGAGACAATAGTAAAGCCAAGAACATCAAATGTTTTCCATTCACCTGCTTATCTTTGCAGAAAAGGAAAACAAGCACAAATGACCTTTTAGAAAGGGCTCGCACAACAGCAAATACATGGTTTTACAGCTAAACCCATTTCTGTATCAGTATTTTTCTTCATTTTGTTTTTATTCATATTCCAAGTGGCAAAACGTAGGTTTAATTATTTATTATTGTGAAGCAAATCCACAATAATCTGAAAATATGTAAAATTCAACCATAGAAAGGGATAAGTTAAATATTTGAATAATACTGATCTTCCTGTTAATTGATCATGTTGGCTTTCCTAATTAAAGAAGAAAAGCATTTTGGAAGAGTTTATTAGAATAAACAGGTCCTAGTTTAACTTCTAAGATAGTATTTTTTTTCCTTTAATAAGGTCCATATGTTTTTTTAATCAAAACCCATCTTTGTGATTCTTCACAGCAAAAATGCTTATCTGAAAGAGGAAGATTAAGTTTCTAGGCATAAAATTACAAAGTTTTTCATTGCTTTTGCAACCCACTTGTTGCTCTGTATTGCAGATGGTTGTGCAGCAGAATCCACTGATGTAGGGAATGTAGAGAATTGCAGGAGAGCAAAGCAACCAAGTAGCCTCACTTACAGCTCAAGCCTCACAGAGGGCTCTTTCAAAATCTGCATTACTGCAGTTTATGGCTCCTCATTTAATGCATATGAAGGATGACCAAAGCAGCATAAGAAGTGGTTGTACAAATAACTAAACAAAAGAATACAACTAAAGATCTCCATATAACTGATAAATGGCACAAGAAAAAGAAAGAGACCAGAATGAAGAAATGGAAAACTTTGGTTTTGATCCTCCTTGAGCAGAGAGGTCGGACCAGATAACCCACCAACCTTGCTGGTCCGTTCTGGGTGGTGGTTCCTTCCACCCTGATCGATTCTGAGATCCTGTGAAAACCAGATGAAATTATGGGAAGTAATACCAGGCATGCAAAGATCTAGGACTGGAAGAAGGTAAGTAGAGACTAAAAACGATGTTCTGAAATTCAATCTAATGAGGAATAACAACAAAACACAAAGAAAAACCTGCAGTTACTATTTTATTACAGCTGTACTGCAGAGATGAAAGAAGTATAATCCAACAGTCTGCGAGCAGCACACACTCATCTCGACACAGAAAAGAGCTGCACACAGATTGCACAAAAGAGTCAGAGTGGTGAAATTACCATCTTGATCTTAAAAGATAATAAACAAAATCTGGGTCAATGAAATTTCTCATCACCATTAAGAGTGGTGAACAAAAAACTTATGAATAAATGAAAAAATTAAGATTGCCTTTCCCATTGTCTCTGCCAAGCTCTTTGCAGCAAAGGCTCTGCTCAGCCACTGCTCTCCCAGCTACCAGTTTGTTGCACACCTTGCTCAAAGTTTTAATTTTTTCTGTTCTGTGTTGTGTAAGCGAAGGTATGCAGGAACTCCAGGGCACAACAGCAGCTAAAAAGGTGCTGGGTATCTTACCCCTGCCTTAGCCTGACCCTAAAAGACAGATATGCAACTTCAAAACCTTCAAACTCCAGTAAGGTGAGGGTGTTCCTCAGTGTTTCTTGCCATTGAAAATAAGTTGTTGAGCCCTACTGCATGCTACCATCACTTGGAACTGAGGGAAAGGAAAAATCATAAATACAGGATTTGCATAAACAATGCATTTATTGTAAATTTGCCATTATAACCACAAAGGCTTTAATGAGACTCTCACAGCAATCAGAACTGGCTTCTGTTTATCTCTGTGGGTAGGAAAAGATACATACCTACCAAATCCAGAGGAATGCAAGTATATGGATTTATTTTTATTCTTCTAATTTTGCAGTTTCACATAGGCAACTCTAAATTGTTTTATTGATGTCTGGTTGTCTGCTCAGTATAAGCTGGTTAATGCTGATAAGAAGATAGACAGTAATGAGAATCTTGCTGCCATTTAATTGCACCAAAATGCATGCTACATATATGTCTTGAGGGGCTTGAAGAACAAAATACCAGGAGCTATTGCACTTTGTAACCAAAGTTTCTTTCCATTCCTTAAAGAGGTATTGGGTTGAAGAGTTCAAAGTTATCCACTTTTACTCATTATGTTTTGTCACATCTGAAAGGCGTTAAGGTATCTAGCACTGCCCAGAAAGCAACAGCTTTGCAGGAACAAAATGCCTATGATGCACAATTATTCAACTATCAACACCCAACTGTGCTTTATGTTCATTTCCAGTCACCACCTACTTCAGAACAAGACTGGGATCAGGAAAATAAGTAAAACTCTGGATTATCTTCAAAAGCAGCACAGGTTACACTAAATGCTAACGAAACATACAAGTAGCTGCAAGATGCTAGGCAGCCGCTGGCTATACACAGGGAATATGGCACCACCCAGTGGGAGCAGCACCACATGAAATATCTGCATTAAAAGAGGCATGAAGAAATGTAACTCCTCAGAGTTTGCTGGGTCTTTTTGTTTGGTTTTGTTTTGTTTGTTTGTTTTTAATAATGGAACTGCTACCTATTTTGGGGATCTGTAGATTAGCTTTGTAGAAAAAAAAAAGAAAAAAAAATGGATCTCAGTTACAGAAATTAACATCATATTCAACTGTACTTCTTAGAACGGCCTCAAAAGAATTTTTACTTTGCATATCCTGCTAAGGCTTAGACCCAAGTATTTTTCGTTCTCTTACAATCTCTCCATTACAAATGGCAACTAGACCTCACCTTCTCATACAGCCTTACAAGAATCTCCTCCTTTAAATTAAGAAATTATACCTGTTTTGTTCAAAGATCCGAAACCAAGAAGTCTGATTGCTTTAAGTTTCAACACACTTTAAAAATGAAATTTTAATATGCTTAACTGTCACCAATGTTTTCAACCAACCGGGTGCTCAAACCCTGAAAAATGATCAGAATTTACTTCTGATATTTTCACTGATTGTATTACAATGATGTGAAAACTTTTATTACTCCATAAATGTACCATTCTTTTGGTTTATACGGACAAGCTCACAGGAGCGTGAACTGGAAATGTTGGAAGGCCAACATACCACAGGCTGAATAACATAACTGTTTCTAAATTGCACTGTATTGTATTGTTTGTTTTGTCTTGCAAACAAGACACCTCCTTTTCTCTCCTCCTCCCTCCCCACAACTAGAAATGGGGGTTTTTTGGAAGGATTAAGGCTCTGCTCACCTGAACAAACTACTAGAATATAAACTGACCCTGCTTTTGAGCTTTCACTGGCGATACTGTATCTGTCAAGCTTCAAGCAAGCTCCATCTACACCAAATTAAGAGCTCCATGAAAATCACAGAATAACAGAATGGTTTGGGTTGGAAGTGGCCTTAAAGATCATCCAGTTCCAAGCCCCCCACCTTTTCCCCACGCAAGGACACATTTCAGTAGACCACTGCCCCAACCAACCTTGCCTTCAAGGAAGCGACATCCACAATTTCTCTGGGCAACAATGGATCAACATTTTACAATACAAACTTATGGTTTTTATATAATTTATTTTTCCACTTCTCAAAAATATAAAGTGTCAGCAGATTGTATTCCATCATCTCAAAATACATTTTGGGGCATACCCCTAGTGAATTCTCTCTCCTTTTATGCAGCATGTTTCTTGATTCGTACCTAGAGTTTATTTAGATGACAGTAAGGGGATAAAGGCACAGATGAGTGTTCCACCATAAACTCACAAAAACAAATTCAAGCATAAGTTTCATATTGTATTTATTTCGTTTTGACAGTAGGCACAAAATACTTTTAGTTTCCAAGCTGAGAGATGTTATGTCCAGTTTTGAAGAATCAACATCAAAAACAAAGTACACAGACAGACACAGGTGCAGCTGGGGGAAAAAAAGGTATATACATGAATTTAGGTTTTTTCCTAAACCTACTCCCAGATTCTCAAGCTCAACATAACCAACCTGTTTCCACAGTTATCACAGCATATCACAAAGTCTTCTGGATAGCAGGCTTGAGCTTTCACAGCTGGTAAGCAAGTACCACTCCTGAAGACACTCTACACAGCTAATGTGACCTGAGCCAGAAACGCTCAATGGCTTTAAGTGACAGGTCCTGGGTGCAGACCAGCAGCATCCCTCTGGGACAGCAGAGGCAAGTATCTGATCCTTCAAGAGCACAGGGAAGTCCCACCTTCCACCTCCTCCTCCTAGGGAGGGGAACTTGGTCCCTTCAGGCACAAGCAACAACCCAGCGAATCTCATGCAGGCCAAGCCTTGCCTGAAAGCTTCCTACCAAAAGCCACAGCACACTGGCCTGTGACTTCGACTCTTCTAGCCCACAGAAATAACTACCCTCACTTTATCTTTCAGTCTCACCACTGCATTGGAATGGCTGCAATTCGTACTCAAAATATATGATACAGTAGGTACCGTACTATTATAAAAACAATATGCACTGCCAGTGGAATTCTTACACACATAAAAGTCTTAATAAAAAAACTGAAGTAATTTTCTTAGACACAGCACATGATTTCAACATCCAATATATGTAAACATCTGACATCCATAACTGGACTAGAGTTTCTCTGGTTACAGATGAATGCCTCAACTCATACACTTGGAGCAAGTATCATTTTGCACTTTCCTCTATCCCTCATAACCATGTCTTCAAAACTGCAGATGTTCTGCACTGCTAAGTATTTCCCAAAGCACATTTTAATTCTAAACACGCAGGATACTACAGAGGCAATGCACAGCATTTGTTTAGCACACAAAAAAATTGTTCTTTTCTTAAAAAAGGGAGTTGTCTTTTCAAGTTGTGATTTTTATAAGAATAAACAGATGACAGCCAAAACTTTCATTGATCAAGAGTTCAAAAAAACAAAAACCAAAAAAACATTAAAACAAACTAGATAAAAAAGAACTGCAAGATTGCTCAGTTGTTGGATAGGAAAACATCCTTAGGCTCCCTTCACGTAATACATGAAGAACAATAAATGTCAAGGTTTAAGCAAATTTGTTCTTTCCTGCAAATACCAACTTAAGAAAAAATTGTCGATATGAATGCCTAATTAAAATACTCTTTCACATTTGAATTATATGCCCATTTGTTTTCTATCATTCCAGCTAAGCACTGAGCTCAGACTCCTGAGCATTCACAATGGCAAGAACAAAAAACACGTTAATCCTAAAACTGCAAATCTGCCAAAACCCAGTATGTTTACTACTCTGACTACATTTCCTAAATGTGCTCCCTGGAACAGACAATAATTTGAGCTACCATTACTTCCAAACCAGTCAGTAACCACCAACCTTACAATTGTTGATTCTCTGTAGTTATTCTCTATTATTTCTATAGAATTCTAGTTATTTCTAATTCTACTATTATTTCTATATTCTGCGTGGTGAGGACTGCTTTATATACCAGTATCATTGTCACATTATATACAACTTGGCACCTTCAAAAGAGACCCAATTCTGCTTCCTTGGACAGATGTAAAGATTTTTATTCCATAAATTCACTTTTCCTGCAATTCTGGAAAAGAAAAACGCGGTTAAAACAGGCAGAATATACTATTTGTTTTAGCTGCTAAACACAACAATTACTACTGCATGATGTACATACTCCTTCATGATGTAAACTTCTGTGAATGTAGCATTAACACATAGTCTTTTATTAGCATAAAGAAGAACAAACAAATGCAACAGTTATGACAACATGCATGTTTTAGTCTACATGACAGAAAGGCAGTTCAGAAGTGTGGTATGCATTCTTAAAACGGGTGAAGAGCAACTGCTCTACAATGTGTTATTTTGGTACATGGATTATTAAGCTAGGAGTTAAAAAAAACCCCTCACAAATTACCGAGTGATCTGTCTTCCTTTCACTAGGTCAGATCCATTCCTCAGTAACAAGAGGTATATTTAGAGCTTTATTTGACTCGGCAGACAATTGTCTGACTTTTCTTTTGTTTTTAAGATAGTTAAGCATACTAGAACACCACATGGAAACTGACTAGAGTTATTCAACACCTGACAACAAACAGCAGAAGGAAAACACAGTGGAAGTACTACCGAAACAGCAAGAAGACTGGAAAAGCTGTAATTGAACTTCTCCCTGGGTTTTTCTTTTTTTAAGACATCACAATAGTAAAATTTACCAGCCTGAAAATGCCACCATGACATTTCACCTTAGCGAAATAAAATAACAACCCACACCATAGTGCATAAGTAGGAGATTCTGAATTCTTTACTTCTGGGGAAAGAAAGAAAACAAAAGAAACCAAACCATCATGACAGTGGATGCCTAAAGTAAGGGGCGAAAAAAAATGAAACCGCTTCAAATAACTTTTACCAACCTAGAAGGGCAGCTTCCTTCTGCATTCACCCGCCTCCATCACACAGCTAAAAAATGTTTTTATTTGCGAGAACCCACGCCACGCCACGCCAGCCTGGGCGGCTCTACCCGCAAGCACAGCTCAGGCCGCCGCTGTGCCGGCGCATCGGCAGCACCGGGCTCAGGCACGGCCCGGCCGACCGGGAAACCCTCCCGGCCCGGCAGGAACCAGGCGGGGCTGCCGGAGCGGACCGCAGCCAAAGCCATCCCTCAGGGAGAGGCGCTCGCACCGCTGCTCCGCCCCTCCCGGCAGGGCCGGCGGCCGGGCACGTCCTTGCGGCCGGGCAGCGCCGGGGGTGCGAGGGGCGGCGAGGGGGTCCCCTCCGTTACCTTCCCAGAGGAAGTGGCCGCNGCGCCGCCCTCCGTCAGCCGGGCGGGCAGCACCAGGCCGAAGCGGAACAGCATTTTACTGCCGCACAAAGAACGTGGTTTAACGAAGAGTTCTGCTACTGCTGCAGCACGGCCGGGAGCGGGGCCGCCCGGGCCCGCCCTTCCGCCGGGGCCGGACACCGCNTGTCGGTCCGGGCTGTTCCCGGTGCGGTTGTTTCGGGCGTTCGGCTGCCGCCCGCAGGTAGCCGAGGGAGCTTTGCCTCCAGAAGTACCGGGTGGGAGTTCAAACAACACCGACCCCCGATCGCCTGGGATGGAAGATACTCTCTGCAGCTAAACACTGGCTCTCCTGGTTGCCAGCGGCTACGCGTCGCGTATGCTGACTTTAACGAGGATTATTGCTGCACTAAAGGAAGCCACTGCAATTACTCCCAAGAGCACAGGCTTAATTTAGCGCAGCAAACGCATCATTAAAAATTGCCTTACGTGCAGCTACAAACAAGGTCTGCAGATAACTCTTTAGTGTTCACGATGTTTGTGTCTTCCCTGCTGAAAGATAGCCAGTCGTGGTGAGAGAAGAAATGTGAAATGCTGAGGGAGATTAGAAAGCTTTTTCAAAAAAATTTGAAGTTCACTGCACGCATTCTGTTTACAGCCAGAAGGGGGAAAATTGGCAACTCGTACGCATAGCAATATTCAGGACTTACAAAGACTAACTGAGGAAGAGCATGCAATCCAGCAATTTATAGGGCGGTCCCTGCTTGAATACACCCATTTCAGAAGCTTTTAAGGACAGAAACAGAGGAGTGGTAACTTTATTTAGGTCAAGTTCTGGGAACAGAATGAAGGCCTTTCAATGAGTCAAAAGAAATCCTGCCTCAAAAGATGGCTGTTTCTTGTATTCAGGGGTGACGAGACTGAAGTGTATGTGCTGCCAAATTTATTTTTAAGAGTGCTTCAGCTAATTTTCACTGATCCTCATTGAACTTGTGTAAATCATATGCCACCACTTTTCCAGACATAACCAAAGCAAATGGAATTCATGCTGTCCATTTCTGCTAGCAGCAGTTTTCACTGTAGCACTGCTGCCTTTGTAGAACAGTGCATTACATTTTAATCTTTGTTTTTGCTCAGCCTTACAGTTGAGCTACCCATACCCTATCTCATAATGGTCTTTCAAATATCTCTTCACCATACACCTTCATTTTAGCAGCTTGGGCAAGACAGAATGTGACAACTTTGGGGTTTTATCTAAAAGCTCAAGCATGACAGGAGTCCTAAAACCACCTCAGCATATTGTGTCTACATAAAACCGTATGCTTCTGTCACATTCCAGTCACAGTCTCAGCTAAGAAACTGCAGGATCAAATAGTACATCTGATTGACAGTTTAGTTCCTCGATGTTGTCTAAGCCTCAGTGTAAATAGAGACCAGGAACATTCATCTTTGGACAAATGTGAACTGCTTTATGCCTGTAAATATTGAGTCCTCATCTTAGACCTGTAAGTCTTGTGGAACAATAAAAAACTGTTCCGTAGACTGTGATGTGTCAAGTACTATCTTTAAAATAATTCAGTCCATTTCTTCTCCAGGACCTGCCTTAATCCATTTTGTGCCAGTCAGTATTGTGTGTTAGATTAAGGTTAAAGATGACAGAAAGTGGCCAGCTTGATTTCCTGCAGTTTCCTCAAAAAACCTAGTGCAGATTAGGGTTAGATCGAGAGAACAACAGGAGGGGCTGAAAAACTGGATCTACTGATGAATCCTGCAAGAATGAGATAAAAGCTAGAAATGTAGATTGGCTTGGGATGTCCCAGGGCTGGAGATAGAAGGAATAGAAGAGCAGTTTATATTGGTGAAATTGCAGGCTGAGTGAGGGCTGTAGACAGGATAAAATTTATTAGCATTAGATCTGAGACTGAGGAGCTAAAGGTGCTGTAAGGTTTGTGTTTAAGGTCAAGAAGCAAAGGCAAACGTATGTTTTTTCCCCCTGTTAGATTTGCACAATCTATGATTTGTCATCTTCTAAACTGTAATTTCAGCTGGAGTAAAGGCAGGGGAGGTGAGGAGGAGTTCCATTTAATGTTAGTATTTGGGATTGAAGGAGTTGAAGTACTTCCACAGTTGAGCCACTGCCATAACCCTAAATTTAGTTTTAAGTGTCACCCTAAGCCTCTTAAGGAATTAACAATAGTTTCCTTTGCCAAAATGACTTGTTATTCTACTACTGCCTGGCCAGTGCTCTTCCCCTGCAGTCCTCAACACTATTCTGAAACCTAAAGGCTCTCCCTATAATCCAGTCATCATTTACAACCACAAATTAAACATGACTATTTCCTTTTTTTTTTTTTCCCACTATAGTAAGTCCTCATTCCAACTTGGCAAGCCTTACAGTTCCCATCAAAAAGCTTTGGCACAAAGGGGCCAAAACCCTAATAATCAAGTTGCTTTTAACTGTCACAAAAACTATTGTCAGTTGTTGACTCCTGTGGGAAAAAACTACCACCTTAGTGGTCTGTCTGAATTGTAATAATAAACGTTGTGCATTTGTGCCCCTCACAGCTAAGTAGGATCTCTCACTATACTAAACTTACAGCAGCCACTTGCTGAGTGGAAGCCTTGATTGACCTCAAATCTAACAGTGAACTAGCAACACAGTGAGGCTTAGTGCCAAGTTTATTTTAAAGCCTTCAGTTTATTGTTGCTGCTACCAGCCCAGGCATTTGCTAAAGCTGTTTCTAACTGGCAAAAGGGGAAGAATTGTATGAAAAAAAGACAGCTTATTTTTACACAACATGAGCGTGCAGGAAGGGACTCTAGAGATCACAATCTCTGCAAGAATCAATTGCTTCATGGATTTCACCTAAATTGTACCAATACATAGTAGCCTTATGTAATTTCTAGCTAATTAGCTGGTTTATTATCCAAAATTTGTGCAGGTGATGGCAATCTCAGAGGAGGACTCACCAAGGCTGTGAACCAATTTAACATCAACCAACAGTTATACCTTCAGGTTTCTGCCTAATGGCTGTATCTGAAAGGATTCTAGGGAAAAGTTTGAATGTCCACAAATTGGAGCTGTGACTTTATCTGCAGACATGTAAAACACGTTTAAAGGCATTTTCACTTGCTGTGCTCTAAACTTTCGCAGAATCACAGTTCTAACTTTCTGCAGAAGTCCTTCTACTTTCTTATAGTGTCTCTTCCAGGCATAAAATCATCATGGTATTTTTGTGAACCCAAGAGTTTTGAACCATTTGTTACAGTCAGAAAACTTGGGTGAAGTATTGCTGGCTGAAATTTCAGTAAAGACAGTAGTTGAGAAGTTTGACAGTATACAGCAGTTCAAAATTCAGCTTTCCAAGTGGAAAGCCATATTTTTCTTCACAATTTTCTTATTTGAAAAGTGTCTGCTAGGTATAGAGACAGCACACAGTTACCTGATCAATGTGAACACTACTGAAATGACAGATGAACTTAATAGTTCCATGCTGGGGTAGCCTGTGTCTACAGTGTACGTTCTTTACTGATTCCAAACTTTTACCCCATGGCCCACTTTGCAGCTTGGAACAGCTTTATCTGTTATTGCTGTACAGTGATCTCAAATGATAATATTTCCAAGTAGGGAAATCTGTAGTGAAGAGAGAGAGTTTGAATTACAAAAACAAAACACAAATACAGAAAGGATCTGGTTGGAGAAGGGAGGGGGTGTCCCTGATTGCAAGTTGTGGGTGATGTTTAGATTAGCTGTGCTCTTTCCTCGACTTTCCTTTCTTCTTGCCTTTTTAGGTCATTTTCTTTCTTGTAAAGATACAGAGAAAGTATTATTGCAATTTCCAAATGTTTCTGCTAATTATAGAAAAGAGAAAGGCAGCACATGGTATGCTATCTTGCTTGTAAAAAGGCAAACATGTGATAAGCTGATTTAGATGTATTAGTGATTTGGGTAAAATGTTCATTGCTGAAAAATTTAGACAGCCTGTATTTCTTCAAAGATGGAGCTAAATATAAAAGAAACCCTTTTCTAGTGCAAAAAATTTAAGACCACTAGTTTAAGTGAAAGTTGATTAAGTTGATTAATCTAAACTAATCAATATGTGGACCCAGTCCTTCTAGTTAAATTCTGTCCCTCTCGTAACAATTCTGATAGAACTATGAACTAATGCTCTCATCATTAATTCTAATTTGACAATACAGCAGCTAAGAAACACCTTTATAGACTGAAGACTGAAAGAAGACTAAGAATTAAAGAACTTGTTAACAGATAAGCAGTACTATCCATAATGTTTTGTTTTAAGTTGAGCTGTGTCAGAGCAGTGATAACTGCATGAACCATTTTAGCTGCTTATTTCTGGGAGCAACCCTTTATGCAGACTAAGCTACAGAAGTTCTGTCAGGACTGACCATTTTAGGAATTGTGTTGGAAAACTATACTGCAGCAATAGGCAGGACACTACAGGAGATGGTTTCCACTTTTGCATGGGGGTTTGTGTAGCCTATTTTTAAAAACATTTGTTGTTTTTAGAAGTAACTTGGCAGTATAAATATGCAATAACGTTACAGTAAACATTTCAAAAATACATACAGGAATAACTGATCTGGTAGGTTTCTTTTTTCAGTATCCAATAAAGCCGTCTCTGCAGCCTCCCCAGCCTCATATGCCTTGGGAGCTGGAAAAAGTCCCAACATATTTCAGCACAGGGCCTTTTCAAGATGACCTATCAGCCTCATCAATGCCCAGAAATCAACAAGTATCACAGACTAGTCCAGCACACGGCTCCTTTCCTGCCTAGAGTGAGCCACACAGTTTTTGGAGGGATGCTCCAGGCCCTCTGTGGTGCATTTGCACTGGGATGCTGTGTCCCAAGCCAACCCAGAGTTCAGGTAGCCCTAGCAGAAACATGGCTCTTCTGCCTGGCACAAAAGGATGAGAGAGGCCAAGTGCTTACTTGGAGAGCAAAGTACCTGGAGCTTCTTGAGTGAAGAACAGTATGTATCAGTAAATCATTACAATATCAACTCATTATAAGCTTCATTTTTGAAACCAGCCTTTTACCACCAATGTTATATCAAGCTTCTAATTAAAATATCTACATCAGGGGAGAAAAGTGTTTCAGCTGTTTAGAAACAAGACAGTGTAAAAACAAATATTTGACTGTATGGAATAGCAAAACTTATTTCATTAGTTAGGGGAATGCAATCTGACCCAAAACTTATGTGCAATATGACAGATTAATTTTTAAGTAGAACAATGTGCCTGCCTTTTTTCTGTGGAGACTTAATCTTTCCACTTTCAAAAGCAGATGCTCACAGATCCTAATAACTGTGCTCCAGTCTAGTGCACCCTCTGTACCTGTGCAGGGTTTCAGTGTTCCTGGGATCCCCAGCAAATTACTGATTGATAGAAAGTTCCTGTATATTATACTCCTGGGGCCATTTTAAGAAAAATTTAATTGTTTACTTTTCCTTATGCAGACTTTTTAATTGCAATTGTTTTATGTACGACCAACAAAATTTCAGGAAGTCACACACAGCATTAGATGTTGAGTAAAAGGTGGAAGAAGCAACCATGGGAAAGGAAGTTTGACAAGAAAACTTCCTTCTCAATATGTGCTTAAGCAATAGGTTTCTAGCTCCAAGCTGACTGGAATTTAATACACAGCCTAAAAAAAAAAAAGAAATTCTTTCTGAAGAGTCCAGCTAGATTTTAGGTAAGTTAGAAATAGAACCATTTTCTTGTATAATGATTAATCAGCTTTGGAACAAAAGCTGTTTGGAACGGCAAAGGGAAACCTTTACTGTTTTTTAAAAAATTAAGCAAACACTAACTGAAGGATATTATCCTTCAAGCCATGGCCCTGTATCAGAAAAGGCAACAGAAACAATTATTCATTTAAATATACAATTCTCAGTGGTTATTATATGCTCCTCATAGTACACAAAATCAAACTTACTGGTGACTGACCCCATCAATCAATTTATTTTTCCAATTATATTAAAAAAGTAAAAACAACTTAAAGCCTTTTTCTTACACTGAAACTGGATCCAAAAATAAATCCAGAAGTTATCTTTAGATCAACACACTATTTTTAAGGTCTAGGAAAAGTGGCAGCAGAAATTAAAAAAAAGAAGAAAAATTCAGAAACCATCCTGGTCCTTACCCAATAGTCCCACCACATATAAAATATAAGAAGAGGTTATATTACCAGCCAAATCTAATAAAACAGAGATTTAATGCTCAAGTGTATAACAGTGTACAGAGTATCTACTCTCTTACCTTCTTTCCATATATGAATCTGTTGCTGTATCACTGCATCAATACAGCACATTGCTGCTGCTTATCTTCCTGGTTTCATGTATTTACCAAATTTTCCACTGCACATCTCTTTATTTTAAAGAAACTTTATTTTGGCTGCTTTGGCAAGCTTCCCTAAATTCACTTACGTGGCACAAAAATAATCCTTGCTAAGAAAAAAACACAACTTTCATCCAGCTATAAAGAAACCCCTGGAAATAGGAATTGCAGTCTAGAATGAGAGTGTAAACAGCCTGCAACTTAGCAACCTTCCACAGGCCATGGCAACAGCTTGCAGCCAAGAACCAGGAGATGTGTATGACATACTTTGCAGACTAGATCACAGACAGGGGACTCCTGCTACTTAATTTGGTGTGTGTATGTTGCTGTGTACCATAGTAACCTGTTTCCACTTGAGCTCAAGTTCTCACACAGATGCCTCCCCATTAGCACAGCCATCCCTCAAGGTAATGCCACAGAAACCACAGCTGGCTAAAGAACTGTACCTGGCCCCTAAGTCAGCAGCTGACCACTTGGTTTTTTCTTCACCTGTTTTGAAAAAGTAACAGATTTTGAAGATCAGCCCAAAACCAGATCAGTCATGTTACTGAACAGTATTACAACAGCCTCTGAAGTACAGCACACACTTCAAATACTCTCCATGTAGAGAGCTACACTTGAATTACACATACATCGTCTTGAACAGCTATGAGAACACTTCAATTTTCAAATGACATTATCTTTCTCAGTGCTTATTTTTTATTCCTTACTGCATGAAACTATAATTATATACAAGCTGTCTGAAACTCCTTACATCTGTTCCCTCTAAAGTAGTTTTAAGTTTACTGAAAAATAGCGCTGAGATCTAATTCTTAGAGATTCCTTCTTGGTTTACTTTTATATATTAAGCAATCTGCACTCTTCCATTAGCACAAATTCTCAAGCTAAAATCATTAAGGCTTAGTGCTATATAAAATATTGCCACCAAATGCCTTTCCTATTCTGAGATAAATCTAAACAGAAAGGTTAACCGATTCATATATTAATAACAGGCATTAATTTGGCCAAAATTGCACATTTCTCAAGTATTGCACTCATGACCTCAAATTCCAGGTAAGTGGAATTATTTTCTTAAATTATCAAATTAGTTTTTGCTTGATAGCAAATTCCTTGTCTGTGAAACTTGTAGAATAAATCTTGATCTGATCTCTCACTTTTTAGGTTCCTGCCCATAAAACAATGAAATGGGAGTTTTAAAAAATATATTTATATATACATATTTATACAGGAATTGTTGGAACTAGTTCCATGCAAACTTCAAGCACTTTTGAGCTCCTGTCAGCCAACTAACAACTCTTTGTAGCATGTAGCAGAATATCATATTCCAAGTTCTCAAGAACTTAATTTCATTTAAAGAACAGGTTTTTTACACTGCACATATTTATGAGTAATTTTAATTTATTACCAAATACAGCTATCCCAGTGGCTAAAATATTCCTAAGGAGGAAAAGGCAAAGGGAATAGAGCTGTTAGACTGGTGTGATGGCCAGTTTGGATTGACAGGGGCAGCACAGTGAAGCACTTGATGTGCCACTATTAGATTTCCTTTGGAAGCATCCACATTTTAGATGATTAAAACTGAAAGCAACAATTAAGCTCTGCATTTTCATTTTGACTGTAAGTACAAATATGCAAATAAAGTAACTTTTTTTACCTTTGTGATCAATGATATTGTTATTGTTCACTACCCTGAACGTTAAATGGCACACAAAATAAACTATCCTCCAGCATTTTGCAAAGACTGTAGTGTGATAACTCAGTCTGTTGCTTCCATAATCAGAAATTCTGAGTATCACTTCTGACTTGGTGAATATGACTGGTGTTACTGCACAGTTCCTCCTCAGCAGGAACAAGAGTGTATTACATGAGGTACTGACTGTAGGTTCCAAGTATAACAGAGCACTTGTCTTACCTTTGCTTTCCGAACTACCATGCTTTCAGCTATACACACATTGCTTTCAAACTACATAAATTCTATCAATATAAAATAATAAGCTAATATAATTGGGTTTCCTTCAACTCTATTTCTAAAGACTGATTATGCACACAAAAGGCACATTTAATATTTGCATGTGGATCTCCCTGCTCCCTTAGTCACTGCAGATACTGGTTTGTCTCTATTAGCCATCCTTCTGTGGGTTGGAAGTGAACAGTCTGGCAAGTTATCAGTGTCAATTAAAACAAAACAAAAAAATCAAGCCTGTTGCCACGTGGGACCAGTGGAACAATCCATGCTACAGCATGCTCAAAGCCAAGCACTGCAGGAGAGGTGGCAATCATAGACCTATCCACATCTGTATAAAACAGCCAGCTGCAGCACAGCAACATCAGTATTTGATTCCAGAAAGATCCTACGCCGAACAAGCATGAGACTGAGACTTTTTAAGATCTAACGCTGCAAGAGCTGAGCCCATCATTACTTGCATCCAAAAGTAACTGAGCCAAGGTGGCAATTGTGTTGTAACAACTCGATTATATTCACCTTCTAATGCTTTTCCTTTTAATATTTTTAAGGAGAGAGACAAACCAGTATTCATATCATTCTGGACTCCATGTCTTTGTAGGGAAAGTTAAACCAATCTGTCTTACTCAAATGAGGTTCTCTAACATTGTTAAACACTAAACCTCAGAAGGTAGGTTTTTCTTTCTTCATATTTAAAATGCATGAAATAAAAAGCACTGTCAGTGCCTTCATTGGCTCGTAGAAAGATTCAAAGTGACTCTAGCAAAACCATTCTTTTTTGGAAATCGAAAGCTAAGACTTTATGTGAGGTAACAGATAAATCCATATCCTCTATTGATTTTATCCCCACATAAAGGATTATGTACCTCTGGAAACATATATTTCATTTTCTGTGCTTTCAGACCATCTATTTTAAGCCATGGGTATTTAACATGGGTGCATGTTTCAACTTAGGACTTTATGAAAATAAAATTGCTGTTTATAAAGCTATGCAAAATGGTCTTTTACATACGTAATTTATGCTAGTATGAGTGCAGATTAAAAGTCTCAGTGGGAACAGTCAGTGGGGTATTATTATTATTATTTGAACAAGGCCAAGAAAATAACAGAAATTAAGAAAAAAGGGAATATTGCAAAGATGTTCTCTGTCTGAACTATGCAGACACCAAGAGAGACTGATCCTTTTTCTACTGCTTCCCTCAGACATGTTTTTCGCGAAGCTCTGTGGATTTTGTTAAAGCTCACAAACAATCAGTGCAAAATGTAAAGGGGACTATTAAACTTCGGTTACTGATTTGGATACTATATACATTTTTTTTGAAAACTGCAATTCTCTGCCATTCAGAAATGCTTGCAAATAGAACAGCTTTTTCTTTAGGGACATATCATCGACTAGAGACGTATAAAAGGGAAAGCTACTGAATTGTTTCATGGCAATGGACTAGAGTGATGAATAAATGGCACATTATTACCTAGATGGGCTTGTTTCAGACCTGGAGAGTTAGTACTTTTGTTTAGAACTGAGACATTTTAAGCAGCAACTCATGTGACCTCTATTAGAACAGCCTGAAAATTGAATGGAAGTCAAATGAATCCACTCCTTTCCCCACAAACACCTCTTTATGTAGATTTAGTAATAATGTTGTCATATGACAAAATGTGAATATGTACAAATGTCTATGGCATGAATATGTATAACACATAAGCCAACAAACTTCAGATTGTTCTACTGAGAACAAAAACACTCAAAAATCTGTGAAAAGTTGTTATTTACAAACTAAATCCACCTAGTACACTTTTCACAAGTTACCGGTAGTCTTTCCTGAGTTCTATTAAGGTTTATGTCCATACCACTGGAGAATGAGTGGTTTTATTTTACATTTATTATTCCTTATTTATTAATATTTGCTTTGCTGTAGCACATCTTTGTTCAAACATTACTATCTGCATAAATTCAAGGAGATAGAAACCTAAACTTATACACAGCCTATCCATTGATCCATTGATCCAATGATACATTGATAAAATTAACTCTACACGGATTTCAAAGAATTACTACAGTCATAGCTTTAGCATCTCACTTCATTTAAATGTGACTACATCTATATGATCCATGTAGCAATAAAGTGGTTTTTTCTCCTTACACAAGTTCCATTATGGGCAAGTTCATGAGAACAATTGCAATTACAAGCTGTGTGGTCACATGTGTCTGGGGGCTGCTTACCCTTACCACAGGTGAGTCCCCAGATAATGATCCTCATGATAATTTCAGCTTGAGCACAACTCTAAAACTTTACCACCATGGATGCAAGTAGTCACTGTAACCTGGTCAGAAGATGGAAGAAAAACATGCTCATATGATCTTCAAGTGCCCATGAGGTACTTTGCTCAAGATCTGAAGTCGCATGGCATGCATCAGTTGGCCACTTGTTAACTTTTCCCTGAGTTCTGCTAGGTCACCACAGCTGCCAGGGAATACTCATTCACTTTATGTGTTGTTCTCACTAAGTACCATAGTTAACAGTAAGTTGTTCAATTTCTGTCAACCAAGGGTGGCTTAAAGTTCAAATAGAATATTCCGAAGGCAGGCTGTGCCCTATTTTTAGGGTAGTGGTTTTTAAACCCACTTTTGCTGAGAGCATACCCATGGTCAGAGCAAAATTAAAGACCAGTTACAATTTCTCTTAACTATCAAAAACATAAATGATTCTATATTCTCTACCTCTTTCAATGATTTCTTACTTACATTTTATTTCGTCTATGGATGTTCTGGCCAACCTTATTTACCACACCTCTACACAAGGTAACTAACTCATACAGGTTTCTGTAGATTATTCTGGGACTACTTAATGTAGTAGCCACAAAACTTGCTCCTGCATGGACTCCCTTCCATGGGTGGCATCTCCTGCCAGAAGCCTGCTCCTGCGGGGGCTTTCCACAGACCGCAGCTTCCCTCAAAGTAGATTCACCTGCACCCCACATGGGGTCCTTCCCTGGCTGCAGAGCAGATACCTGCTCCTCTGCAGCCCTCCAGGGGCTAGAGGAATGACCTGGGTCACCATGGTCTTCTCTATAGGTTGCAGGGGAATCTCTGTTCCCACATCAGGGACCTCCTCCCTCTGACCCTTTGTGTCTGCAGGGCTGTTTCTCTCACATTTTTGTCACTCTTCTCTCACAGCTGCCATGTAGTGTTTTTCACACACTTAAATGTCCAGTCTTTTCTCACAGAGCTTCCTCCCTCTGGATGGTAAAATTAGCAAATCTGGGATCATTTCAGTTTCACTTGAAGATCAAAAGTACAGCAGAAAAGTGATATTGCCAATCATACAGCTTTTGTAAATGTGTTTTGTTTTGGCTTTGTTTTTCATTAAAAAGATGCACTTTCTTATCTACATGCAGATTTAATTTGAACAAAATATAGAAACTGAGTTTTCTATTTACTTCACAGGCTCTCCTAACGAACATTAATCAACACTGTTTATACATTAAAAAAATGCATCACTGAGAATTTTTCCAGTTGTTGAGGTAGATTTTTTTTGGTGTGGGGTTTTTTCTTGGTTGGTTTGGTTCTAACCTTTAATATAAAGGCTTCTGTGTGTATCCAAAATGGCATCATATGAAAAATATGATTCCAAGTTGCACCTCCATATAACTGATGTCAAAGATGCAGGTCACTTTGGACAGAGTCCGTTTTATCACAAAATATGGGAGCAATTTTTGTTGTACGCAATCCCATCTATTCATAAGTCTTACTGCATTGTTAATTCAAGAACATTCTACCCATCTGCACATTAAAAAACACGTGCCCAGTGCTGTACCTTATAAATATCTTCTTGCTTGTAAGTAAAGCCACCTTGCTTAGACAACAAGGCATCCAGTCATCCCTTCCTCTTCAAATACACAATGACATGAAACTCCAGACAGTTGATGCTCATAAACAGCTGTCAAAAGTTCATACCACTAATATTTTACCTTAACCAAGGTTCAAATCTCTTTAAGCAGCACACTATTTCCTGTTTGTTGCAAAGGCCTCTGGAATCACATGTGGAACGTAACTATATAACTACGATACTAAAGAGAACACAATATTCAGAAGATTACACAACACATAACAATCAAACATTAACACTTCTGAACAAAGTCCAACGTAAGTTCATGCTAGGTTGTTGATTGCTCATTTGCTAACCAGTCACATAATCAGATTAGTTTTGTCCTGCAGCCTACCCCTGTGCTATGAATACTAATGCAACCTAACTTTCATTTTACTAGCAGAGTTGCCTCCATTTAAATCACAATAAACTTGAAGGTAGCTCCGCTGGTATATACTTGAAAACATACATTAGGGGGGAAAAAAGGTAAATGTTAGATGAAAAGCGTAAATCAATCTCTTTCTTCTGTTCCTTTCTTTAACATCTTGTAAAATTCTCAGTTCAATACTACATTATGATACTATGAAACTGAAACAACTTTGTAAGGTCATTTTACCTTTTCCTACTACTGTTTTCCTGCAGCTCATTCATTTTATGATTTAGATAAATATATAAATGTCAGCCCAGTTTAGGACGAAACTAAGTACTAGAACACTGAAATTTCCTCAAGGCAGAAATCACATTTTCCTAATTCATTGTACAAATTTAGCCCTATGTGAATTCATACCTAATGAAATTCTAGCTTTCCTCTATTTTGCAGTTAAAATCATACATGTTTATTCTGTATACATTTTTCTTCTACCACCTGAGGCTGTAAGGAGTCTGGATACCTACTGCTGCATGTCTCACAGAATTTAGTTTGTCAAAATGGCAGAGGTGTGGATTTTTGCCATCATACTGCATCCTATGATGATTAATAATGTTTTCTTGACTGTCAAGTTATTAGCCAGCTATACTGAATGCAATCAGTCTTGCTCCCTGCATTCCCTAATACATTTTAGGTCTCTTTTTCTGGCAAATATTGATAAAAACCAAGCAGATGAATCCTCTGTCTCTGAAGGATGTTACTTTTCTATTATTCTTACCAAATACTGCCTCTGAAAGCAGCAGCATGTAGAATCTACATCAAACACATACCTTGCATTCAGCAGAGAGGACTGTGTTCAACTTAACTAATATTTGATTCAGGAATGCAAGCAGTGCTTGGGAGACAGTTTTCAACGAAAACACACTAAAGCACAAGTAGCAGCAGGGTAACTCCTCCTATTATGGAAAAACTGATAAATTGCCACTGAAACACAGCTGCAGCACGCATAAGTCAAACTCCCAGCATTCTCACACAGTCTCTCAAAAGTCTCTATATTCTGGGACTTGGTGCCCGAGTTATTCTATCTCTTCATTCAGTTTCCCTCTTCAGTTGGGATTATTGCTTCAATATTGACCACATGCCAAAAGGTCACTGTATGAGACTCTCATTCTTCAAACTCTGCTTTACATGCCATAACTTTTTATAAATCCTATCTGAATACTACTTTTTTCCTCAGTGCTGTAAACAACTGCTAGGTTCTGCTCATCTGAAGATGATCAAAGCTGCCTGAACTGAACTTAAATCTCATTTTAGAAAATTACATGCAGCACAGAAAAGTCAGGAAGACAGTTTCAGCAGTAGTAATCTCAGAAAAACAACCTAAAACATACAGGGAAATCCCCTACAATACTTTAAGCAACAAGAAAGTTAAAGAAAAAATATTTCCTTACACAGCAGAATATCTAATCCAGTTACGGAGAGAGAAAACCAAAATTTGGTCTGTCTAAAAAGTGATATAGTCACAAGTGTTTAAGGTTGAACTTAGTGTAGTATGAATACCATTTTTATTTGTAAAGACTATTAGCATGCCAATATTAGCAAATGTCAGGGCAAAACGTCAATTTCTGAGCAGTCTTCTATTTTAATGACATTTTATATTTTGCCATTCCATAAGCAGTCTGAAATACAACCATTATCTAAACACCCTAAATTTTGTTTCTGTAGTATTCTAACCAAAACTTTCTACAGAAAGCTTTACTCACGAAACAACACACCGAAAATGTTCTTTGCAAACCAGCAGCACATCACATTGATCAGATAATCCTTCCAATTTATTATTTGGAAAAATCAATTAGAACAAACCTACAAGCTACAATATGTGTCTTCAATGTTACGTACTCAACTCTTTAATCGTGGAAGGGAATCTAGGCTGCATAATAGACCAAAGCAATCAAAATGGGTAGATAATCTGAAAATGAATGACCAATCTTCATACTGAAATGTGAATAAATATTAATCACTTCTAAATTATGCAATGTTTGAATGTTTGTAAGTAGTTTCCTGTACATAACTTTATTTTTCGAGTACTTACTGGAATCCTATAGGCAGACACTGAGCACCGCTGCTTGAACACTCCAAGGCTGGGGATAAGCTTTAAGGAAAATACAATCATACTAAAAGAGAAACTCCAAAAGTTTTATTAGGATTTCAACAGACATTGAAAAAAAATATTGCATAATGATCGAAAACATAATATTTTAAACAAAGTAGCAATGTGGTATCAAGTAGAAGAAAGACTGGAACAGCTGTCTATATATGCTGTACGGAACATGTACCAGGAAAGGGATACGACATTTTTAAAATTCAAGGGCAAATGTGAACAAGTCACATTTTGATAGACTGACTATACACCATAGATGTTTTACAAACTGCATAGCAGTGTAAAAAAAAAATGTTTTATCCTAAGTATACTGTATTCCTGCATTTGGAGCAGTTTACAAGGCAGAGATGTTGTTTACAACATTGATATTTTAATAGCTCTGGATTCTCATAAAAAATAAACTAATTTAACAAAAAAGCCTGTATCTACATTTGAAAATAAAAGTGCATGTACTGAGAAATAGTGTTATTTCTTACGGAGAGTACTTAAAAAGTTCATTTTAATAGATCAGCAACTGATGATACTTTAGATGCAGTTCTGCACTGTGCTACAAGCGAGGTTCTAATACCAGTTCCTCTAACTGAACATCCTCTTTTCCATAAGCACCAAGACACGTGCCTGCCTACCGTACTTATCAGGGTTCTGGGGAGTTACAAAGAATGCAGAGTACCAAAACCACCACATTGCTCACTAAAAAATACCAGTAACCCAAGACTGATGTTTTAAAGTAGATTTCGCCATAAATGCAAGCATTATCTCCTCAACATTCAGGGTCCTTCCAGTCACACAACTACGTTTAAACACTGGAGATCAGCAGCAAGGAGCCATTAGAGCTAAAAGACAAGAACTGATGAAAGTCTGTCTTGTGCCTTGTACTGAAGACTTTCTTGGTAATGAGCATTTCAATTCATTCAAAGAACCAGGCTAGGGGTGTAAAATTCCTACCTACCCAGTTGGTATAGTCAGATCTGTACTTGAATCTAGATTCTCCTTTCCAGATAAGTGTGGTAACAGCTAAGAATTACTGCAAATGTTGCTAGCTTCTGTAGAGGGTTTACTCCTTTCTTCTCTTCAAACAACAAAGAAGAGAAGTTGTGGAACGAGGACATGCAGTTTGAAGATCCAGGCAAAGCTTCTATTTGAGCTCTTATAATTTCAGCTCATGGCACTGAAGAACTAGATTTTTTTTTCTGGGCACCTGTAGCACTCTGAATAGAAAAAAGGCAGTGAATGTTTAGCTGGACTGAATCCAGAATGGGAAATGCACAGATACCAAAGTTGTGAACTGCAGCCAGACTAGCCATAAACAAGTGTCCAGTACAGAAATTACGAGTAATAAATTTAGCCATTTTTGTAAACATCTCCTCCTTACTAATCTCTTTTTTTTCCTATAATGGAAATACGTACTGTATTTCATTGTTCCAAGCTCTGGTCTGTTTCTGTTTTAGCTTTGTGGCACAGTTGCTAAGTGCAACAGGCTAGAGACACCGACAGTAAAACAAACAAGTTGGAAAGTCAGTTCAAGTTATTACAGTTTTGCTATACCAGGCCATTTTTCATAGCATATATTCTCTGTTCACAAATGCTTTGTAAGATCTTTTCTTATGGAAGACTGGAAGCAAATTGGAGTTATTGGTTTAACAAGTGTGGTTTAACATAACATTTCTGATATGCCTTATGCAATTAACAAATCATGTCTCATCTTATGAAGATGATACATTTGCTATACATACTAGTAATTTAAAATGCTCCTTTAAAAAGCAGCATTTTTACAGACATATTAACAGAAATGGAGACAATACATCTCACAATACCATAGAACAAGTAAAGCCCTTTCATTAGCTGCATTATAAATTCATAACTGTTCATCACATACTTTGAATTTCTGACTGCTCAAGCAATTTAACCCTCAGCCAACTGCAGGACAAGGAAAAAATTTCTGAACATTTGACATTGATATCATTGTAGGTGCAAGAGTAAAAACTAGTATTCCATGGTTTTAGCTCTAAAAGTTTTGCTCCCAGAAGTAAAACAACTGTTAAGAGTTCAGAAGAAAAATAGCAATTGTTGACATGTCAAATAAAGTTGTACTAAAAATTAAGCTGCTGTAAATCTGAGTTCACTTAGATCATTCCTAAAAAACCTTTTTTAAAAAAAAAGCTGATCCTAGATCACCTGTTAACTAGGAAGAGCAGTAGAACACTGATTTAATGAGAAAAGATATGCTTAAAAGCTGTGTTTCAGACATCTATTATAAAGTTTCGAATTCTTTCTTATCTTTCAAATATTTGGATTATCATTTGTTAAAAAAAAAAGACCAGATACAGAAGGTACAGGATTTGGACAGGACCTTTCTCTCACTACAATTCAGTGTTTCCTATCCAAATGTGGATACCATTTAGAGGCCATTTTTGAAATGCTATCCGTCAACAGCAACGTGGGCACCAGTGAATCAGAAAACACACCTTAGGATTTTGTTCTTAAATTATATAAGTTAGATAAAACTACCCTGTCCAGCAAGTTCCGAATTTTTCAAACGTTAAGGCAACTTTCATTACTTTCCAGCTAAACAGTATTATAAAAAATAAATGTCACTTCAAACCTTATATACACAGTGACAGAGTAGATTTAGCTAGAAAGTATCTTTAGTACATTAATAAAGTGTCTCATAATATTACCGAGGTTATATCAGGTGCTTGAGTGTATGTGCAATTGGAGTGGCTGCAATACTTAAAGTACTGGTTTCAAAACAGAGCGCAGTGAACGTCCCTCCTTTGTGAGCTCTCGTGTCACACACATACATGGCAGCGGCACAGCCTCCTCTCTTCTCTCCACAGCGTTGTAGCTACACTTCTTCAAGTGGTCAGCCATGCTCACAATGTCAGCAAACTTCCACTCATTCACCGTACAGAAGGCTGTACTGAAGCGCCAAACCTAGAAAAATAAGCTGCACTTAGGCTCACCATGTTTTAAGATACCTGAACTCAAAGCAAGAAATTACATGCTTGTGTTATAAAACTTACAGGTAAGGTTGTCTATAAATCATACTAAAAATCAACATGACAAAAATATACTGTACAGAATTTAGCATTGTCAGCCCCAGGCTGATTCAGACTCCAAGCCAACTCTGAACACTGGGAAGAAACAAAGGCAATATTTTGTATGTCTACAAAATAGATACAATCAAAAGTTAAATGACGAGGTATTGTAAGACCAACCACAACAATTCGTTTCTTAACTTCTGCAATTCCAAACGAGTGTTGCAAATATTCTGCAGTTTGGGGTGGGGAGAATGGTAAAAACTGCATTACACAAAGGTCATCCAAAGGTTTTAAATTATTTCAACATTTAAGGCACTCAGTACCAAGACAATAGATAGGATCTCAACAGGTTTGAAAAAGAAATTGCTGTAAACACTACACAGGCAAGAAAAGCAAACTTTGTAGGCAGCCTTCCCACTTCTATGGAATACTGATCTTAAAGCAAATAATGAAGGAATCTTTTAACGTTTTAATAGGTTGGAAAAACAGAAGTTAATTTACTTAAATCCAGCTGAAACTAGACAGACTCTACTTCTACTTCTCCAAATGTGGAGAAGACTGAGACAACCTGCAGCAATTTTCACTTTTTCTATACAACAGTCTCTTTCTTGACGGGTTATTATACCAAAATCCAGTAGTAACAGACACAATATTAAGAGAAATAGCAGGAACAGGACCAATGTAATACTTTCCCTTTCAGCTTCAAAATTAAAAAAAAAACAACTTACCTTTTCTTTTACCTGCCAAGAACTTCCTTCTGGGTACTTTCTCTTTTCCCAAAGCAGTATCACCATTCCACGTGCTTGAAGCAAGCTTCCACACACATCTCTCATTAAACGTGACACTCTTGAAAGCTGACATAAACTAAAGCCATCTAGAAAACTAGCAATGTGCTGCAGCACCTCAAAAGGTAGACTACTCAGATGGTCATTGTGTAGTCCAATTAAGCAGCTTTTTGCTGGTTCTACTAATACTGTGGATATACAAGGCTGAACTCCAAATGACCGTAAGTGGCGGTCATGAATAATTTTTGCCCCTTGTGTTGAAGGGCAAAACCTTCTTTGAGAATATGTGCACCCATAATATGCCAAAGGACACCTCTGCTCCATCCAGCCATTAAGGCCAGCATGAATGTCTCCATGCACATTCTTAAAATGCGATGAAAATTCATTCCTTCTAAACAACTGTCCACAAACAAATGTAAACATTGAACGCTGTTTTGTTTGGTATCTAGCCACATATTCCAATACCAAATCCAATCCAAGGGTCTGGAAAGGACTTGGATTTGAGAGCTGTGGGTTGGCATGATCACATGCAGAAGCTGAAGCTATTTCCCCCACCATTGTATTTGTGGCCAATATAGCAGATGGGAGAGAAAATGTTTGGGTCCCAAAGTCAACGTGATACACATCGACAGCACGACTTTCTGATATCCCCCTACCTCCGGGAGAGTCTCCTAGGCAAAACAACAGAGCTGCAGTGATTAGATCAATTCCCTGAAGACCCATAGGATCTTCTGTTATCTCCAAATCTGATGTATCAACAGCTTTGTCTTCTTTTGGTGTTGACCAATAGTGGTTAACAAGGAATCTGTATGATCGATGCCGTAAAAGTGAAAATGCATCTATGTTTCTCAATCTTTCTTGCTCCACTTGTCTCTCTAACGTTTCTTCTTCATTAGCATTGTGAGGAAGTAGTACATGATTAACATTGCCATTAACTAAGTGATCAGCTGGTGTTACTTCAACTTGTGCTGTTACAGGGAAGGAGCTGCAAGACTGTAATGCTTCATCATCATGAGATGCAGTACATTCACCATTTGCTACACTGGATGGTTTTGAATTAGATACACCAAGATCTTCACTGTGGTCCACCACCTTTGAACATTCATTTTCTACATGAAAGCCATTACACAAAAGTGAGGAGTTACTGAGGTTTAGATTTAAGTCATGGTTTTGCACTACATCATAACAAATATCACTAGAACCATTTTGCTCCATTTCAGAATTTTGACTCAGGCTATCAAAGTTAATTCCCCCAACTGCTCCTACATTATCTTCATCTGGATTTTCAGAGTCAGACTTTTTATCCTGAATAATGCCACTAGAAGCTTGTTCTTTAATCTTGGGATCTTCTTTCATTTCATGTGGTGAAATGCAGAGGTTTGAACTTAACATACCCATGTCCCTTGTAGCAGTGTTCAGGATATCCAGAGCAGCAGCTAAACTCCTCGTTGTTTCTACAGTAGCTTGATAAAGTGCACCATAGGACTCTTCATCTACAGGCATCAAACCATTGGCATGCACTGTATCGGGGGCACTTGACTTGACAGAGGTTTGCTCTCTGGATTCTGGTATCTGATCACCTGCTTTTGACATCATAGTTGCTACTTTAAGTGATTCTAATAACATGCGCTGGTCTTGAAGGGCTAAAGCCATATCTAGCTGCTCCACTTCATCAACATCTTTACTCAAGTTTTCGTAAGATTTTCGGTCAGCATAACTGACTGGCCATCTATTCCACTCCATGGTACAACATACCACACTCGCAGGACAAACTTCTAGATGATCAGCGATTTTATTTCGGGCTACTATGAAGGGACATCCAAAGCCACTATTCAAACAAGGCACTCTTTCAAGTGGACATAACATGCGATGTTCCTCAGCTTTACATGAGTGAAAAACTGCTCCACAAACCAAGGGGCAGCCAATCAAATCACAGGAAATGCCCGGCTCTGGTCTGGTCATACAACGACGGCTGACACAGTTCACACAGTGTAAGTGTTGCTGATGTTCTTCCATGATTGTAAATCCAATTCTGAGTAAAAAGAAAGGAGACAACAGCATAGAATATTAACTCAATATTGTTAATATTTACTAGCTACTATTCGCAGTTTTGCATCCTTGGTCAATAGACATTTTAAGAAAACAAGTATGTAACATCTTATTTCAAAGAAATGGTGCTTAATAGTTCATCTGAAAATTAAAAATACACATTTGTATCAGAGCCCAGAACATAGTCTATGCATTTATTTAGCAGGCCTAATATATGCAACTTAAGTAAAAATGTTGTATAATCCCTCACTCTGGAATAGCCCTTTTCCCCTGCTCATTGCAAATAGATCATTCCATGAAAAACAAAGCATGACCCTTGACTATATAGCCAACTACCTAAAATTATAAATAATACAATTGCACAGAGTATAGAGACAAAATAAAGAAAACCAGATTCATCCTCATGTCCAATTCTCTAAACAAAACAGAGGCAACCTGTTCCCCAGGCTGCCTGCTACCACCTTAGCTGCTAACACCCTCTTCTTGCAGTTCTGTTTAAGGCAATCCGCAGCCTTCAGCGAGCATCTCAATTCCCTGTCATGTCCCATTCTCTCCCCACTCCATGCTTCTGACAGACTGCAGTCCTTTACAACAGTTCTTCACTATTTTTCTTCATTGATAGCCTATAGCCACTCCCTTTATTTTCCACAGCCGTTATTGTACAAGGGTAGCAATTATACTACATAACTACGCTACTAAGTCCTTTTATTTCACTGAAAACATTTACATAAAACTTTAGTTGCCAAGATGGTCCTATCTATTTGCCCACTTCAACCCACAAAAGGTAATTTTTTAATGCATCCTATGGCTGATTACAATACCAGCAACTCCAAGTGTAAGGATAACAACAAGTCTACATAACAAGGCCAAACAGAAATAAAAATCAAAATACATATACATCTATGGTGCAATCTGCAACAACACATTGACACCAACAAAAAATTCAATTCTTTGTTGTGGCATGGAAAAATAAATAAAAAACAAAGAAAAAAAGAAGAGTAAACTTTGTGTCTTTGTATCATACTTTGAGAAAGTCTGGAGCTGCTCTCTGGCTGGAGGGCAGGCCCACACAAGTTACCAAGCTCTCCCCTATGCTCTTACAAACTCCCTCTCAGAAGTGATACCAGTAGGGATTAATGTTCAGAGGTATCAGAGAATGACTTGCACAGAGCCAAATCTTAAAAATACTATTTCAAAAATACATTTCTCGGTTCCATCTTTCCTTACTCCTCACTCTCTAGCACTTTTATTGAGAAATAGAACACTCAAGGAATTGAAGATTAATAAAAATGGTTCCTTATTCTGCTAACAAGTGCTCTCACACAATGTCTTTAGACTAAACGCTTCAGGTTTAATGCATTAAACTGTCTTAAATTAAAATTACTCTAAACTACAAAAGGAAAACTGCTTAGTATTATTCCTTCTCTTCAAACTGAAGGTAAAAGGAAACAAAAGTGCCTTTTAGACACTCCACTTTAAATAATTTAAAGCATTTAAATAGAAATCTATGTGACACTTCACTCACTTGTATTCTTTTATAATGCTTTGAAATTCATGCCAACTTTAAGTAGCAATCAGTCCTCATCCCCCCCATCCGTCGTAATTTGGATAACTTAAATATTTTAGCCGCCCACTCTCCTGAACACTTTTAACAAAAAAGCATATGTGCTACACTTAGTAGGCAAAACACAGCTGAATTTCCCCCACCATACCTTAGTATTTATATACCGAGTAGCAGTTAGTTTTGAATAAATTGTCAAGTGTATCAGTCACTGGACTCAGTGACTGACTTGCTCACCATTTTTGCAAACCTCTCTGGCACACAACCTGCTTTTGACTTGCAAATTAAGTCAGATAGCATCTACTACAAAGAGATGAAACATGTTCAGTAAAGAGCGAAAAAATTATTTGACTTCTCTGAAGGTATTTTTAGTTCTTCCAGCAAAGCCCTCTCTGAGTAATTCTTGCCAAATACAGTGGCCTGTTGCTAGACCAAAGAAAATCTCAGAAATTGCCATCAATACTGAAACCAAACTATTCCTCAAGTCAACAGGTGAGCAGTGATGAAAAGGAAGCTCTCAGGTTATGTGTGTATTTTAAAGTTAGTAAGACAAAATGGATATAGCACTGAAAAAGACAATTGGTAGTTTATAATGCCAGGGCCTTTAGAGGGCCCAGCCCTTGCTTCATCTATCTAAACAGAGTCCTGCTCCCCTACAGCAACAGCCTGCCACTTCAAGCTGGCCAGAAGTGAGCCACTTGGAGAGCAGCATACGGGTATGTTCTGGGCAGGAGCACCTCTGACTCTCTTAAGATGGGACAGTGTGTGGCTAACTGGGCTCAGCTGCACAGGTCACACCCACCCGTGAGGGTAACCGAGATGATCTCTGCCTCATTGCGGGGGTTATGGACGCTCTCATCCTATCGAGCGGCTTCACCATCCACTTAACAGTATCTCAGGTGAAAAGAGGGCACTCGTGTCATGAGCTGCCAACGCCCTTTTCCACAGGGTGGAAAAGCTGGGTACAGTCTGACAGCAGCCTAGGGGGTAGTCCTGTCAAGACTCTCAGGATGCCCACAGGAGCAGGCATGTTCCTCCACAGCAGTGAGGGGCAGGCCTGGGCTGCCCCATGTGCTGCCACGGCACAGCTCAGCGCTGGGCCCAGCCCGGGCGCATAGAGACACACGTGCATTCCAGACAGACCCTCATGGTTGGCTGAGGCCCATTCCATACCAATTGTAACACTTGGACTTCAGTGGGAATTTCACATCAACACCATCCAATCATGTCAAGATGTGTCGCATGACAGCAATCTGGGCCAAAATTTTACTGATTTTGAGCAAGGCGGATGAACCACCTTCACTTAACCCGGAAAGGGGACGTATGTCAGTTATGTTGGAGAAACAGCACACACTGCTGAGCCAGCACTGTTCTACTGCTTCTAGGCCAAAGTTGGCCCACATGCAGCGGCTCAGAACACAGTCAAACTGAGCTTGTGTTTGCCTGCACCATTTCTGGAGACATACCCTAAATTAGTCAACCATCATTAAATAGTATCTTTAAATAGCCTGAGCTTACACAGAACATTCTATTAAGACAGTAAAACATCCTCCTCCCCAGCACACTATCTTGGTCTTTACAAGTCAGATTGTGAAACCTGAGTTGCACAATGATACTAGCTTTTCTCAGGCTCCTGTACTCCTTTCACTCATAAGCTAATATCCATCAAAACTTAATTATTTCATATAAGCAAATGACATTTCAAAGTAAGAAGGAAACAAAATCTGGTGTAAACATCAAATATCACTAACAGACAGTGTATGAAAGCCAAAGCTGACACTAAAATCCCAAGTCTTATCAATAGCTAGATGCTAATTTGTTCTATTACGGATGCTTCAGGTTGGTTTTATCAAGAAACAGCTATGCACAAAATCAATTAAATATTATATATATTATATATAATATATATATTTATATTAAATATTATATTATATTTATATAATTAAAGCTGAAGTAACTTATTCTCTCAGTTTCTATAAATAAAAATTTTACTGGTCACCAAGAACTTGGTATTAGTTGCCATTTATCTTAAAATTCAAATCCTTTCGCTCATTATGTAAATATATAATTTAAAATACCTTCAGCATCAGCAGACTATCAGCAGAACATTCACTAAAATTCTGCATTCTGCTTACAAGCCTTAACTCCTCAGCACCTGCTGTGAAACTTCAATTTAGTCAGAATGTCACATTTTATTTATAGGTTACTACAAAGTCTCTTTAAATATATTAAATGTCCTTTTATGCATTTTTAGTTTTAATACTTAAGCTTCAAACTCAGCAGCTGTTTTGGGCAGTCATGAGTTCCCGAACTGCTTGAACTACTTAAGGCTTCTGATATATTTCAATTCTTAAAATGCAAATTAAGTCCAAAGGGAAAAAAAAAAACCAAATGACCCTATCAAACTGGTGAAATAAATGGATAAGACCTCAAGAATTAGCACACTGATTAATCAGCAAATGGCCATGACTCACTCTATTTTGTAGGCTAACTTTGTAAACCACAGAACTTAGCACCTCTTTCATTCATAGATTAAGAGCATTCACATATGAATAATTTCGCATTAAAGAACCATAACCAATACATCATTAGTACTATACTGAGAACAAGAACCACCCTCTTCCCAAATACTGCCTTGTAAGGAAAACAAAAACCTGTTAGGTAAAGGGGAGATAAAGAAAATTCTGGAGGTAACAAAGTCCTTTCGTTTCCTCTAATACATCAGATTGAAAGGGCTAACAAAGAACGTCACTGCTGACCTACAGAAAAATACCTGTCATTGAAACAAGTACCAATAATATTTACAGTGTTTATATCCCATTGTGTTCCTTGTCACAATATGGTCAGAAGACAGTGTCAGATCAATGACTACAGCAAGAACGAACAGCTGTCCTTTTCTGATAGCGTAGGGTCAGCAACCAGCTTCAGTTCCTTCAGTTCAGGGTGCTTAAGTACACACACTTGACTGTTACTAGCAGAGAAACCTAAAAATACATCTCGTTCCAGTGAGGTGACCACTGCTCTCAGAATTTGTGCAATCACTTGATGTTATTGTACATACTATACAGTCAGCTGACCAAATCAGCCAGAACATGCTTTGAAAATCTGTCATAATTAAAAGGATTAAAATTCCAGCTGCTACAGCCACATGATTTCCAGTTGCTGTTGTAACACAAACATTAAAATAGCATAATAGGGGTTTCAGACACACACAATGCTTCAGCTGCAAGTGCGAGCTCTCACCTTCTTCTATACCACAAAAACTGTACTTAGTATTATCAAACCCAAAACCTGCTTGCTCACTTTCTCCTATATGATTTCTTTGGTGCCAATAAGACAGGGAAATCACAGCAACCATTACTGCTATTAGAGCACTCCACTACTCAGCCACCTTTTATTCATCAAATCTATAAAGCTCAACTACCTTTGCAACTCTTCTATCAAATTCAACTCAATAGGCCAACAGGTTCTTAAATTACTGCTTCAAGGAAGTAGAAGACTAGAGACACACAAGCTGTACTACAGGTTTAAACTCCCAGGAGCATCCAAATCCACCCACAAGCAAATACATGCAAACCGTACTAAAAAATTCCCTTTTATTTGGGCACTGCAGAAGAGACAGCTGTATTTCTCAATCTTCCATCTTTTACCCAGGTTTCTGTCAGGAGCTTCTTTCAGAAGCCAAACTTAAATTCTCAACCTTACACAATACTAATTACAGGCCCCCACCACTAAGTTCATCAGGACAACCCTGATTTCTGTTACAACAAGGCAGACCAGGGAAGCTAAAACTATATTCACAACAGTTGGATAGATGGGTGTTCACTGCATTCTCAAACATAACTTCATCCACAACAAAGACGAGAGCATCTTCCCTGGCTAGTAGTGACTGCACATACTGAACATACTAGAACAAGCCTACATTAATTTAATGTTAATCACTGAAAACAAGAGAAGAGCTCCAATTACTAAAGCCCAAACTACTATATAAGTAAGACGCTACTTCAACCATTATCATCACAGTCTACAGCTATTATTACGTATTACACAAAAGAGGCAGAAAAAGGTTACACTCAAAACATGGCTTTTTACTGCAAGAAAAAAAAACCTCAGAGGGACACATTCTTCTGGAAAGATTTGAGTTTTATCAGTGGTGTAGCATCAAAGGAGTAGATACTAGCTGCTTTTTGAAGCGTAAATCAAAGTTACCTATCCACAAATAAACCAGACCAAAAACAAAAAAGAAATCTCTAACTACAGCAGAAATAATGACCACTAGAATTATAGGGAATTTCAACTTTTTTTATGCCAACCTTACAAAGAAGATTTTTCCATGTCAGCTCCTGCCCCAAATATCCTTTCTAGTGGCAAACCATCTTCCTACCATTCAGAGAATACAGTGAGATTATTTCCTCCCAAATCATTGCAGCCAAAAAAAAGAAAATGGAATTCAAGGGGAAAATGACCCAAAGCAAAACACTGCTTTGACTGAAGTGGACCCTCCACTGATGCCCTACATGTCTGGCTTTGTCACATTTTAGAATAGAAGCTTTCACGAAATGACAGAACACTTTCTTCTATCCTTGTTAAAATCAGTTAAAAGAGTGCTAAAAATCAAAAGCAAAACCACTAGGCTTTTCTTTAGAGTACTTTTGTGACAGATCTGCCATGCATTCTTGCTCCCTTGACAGATTCCGCAGAGAAGAAACCCAAAGACCTCAATGTGCCTTTGGCCACACACTGACACAGGACAACCGCACGAGGAACAGCTACACTTGCTGCATGGCTCAGGCACAAAAGCACTCTACCTGTTGAGATGGTGACAGGGCAGAATCAGCTACAGAACCAGTAGATTTCATGTGTAAAGCACTTCTGAACTTGAACACAGTGTGACTCCTCGACTGCTGCAGATTCTGCAAGAAACGAGATCAGAAGTAAGGTTTCATTTCAGGTGTAGACATTGCTTTCCGCACGTGCAATCCGCTGAAAAGGTCATGCGCTTACACTATCTGGAGTTACAAACACTGAAATTTTTTGTAGCTTTTATGGGAATATAAACAAGTTTTTAATAGACTTCCCAAGTACAACCTAAGTTCTGTCATTTTAGCTTACTGCAAGCTGTTAGTCACACTGGATGGTAACCTAATTATATTTAAGGCTGTAAGAGATTATTAGAAATTATTATTCTGACCTACTGCACTTAATTCATTGCTCTGACCACTTTAGGAAAAAAAACAAACTCAAATGAAAGACTGCAACAGCTGGAGAACTAAAAGAAATAAAGTTTGATTCTTTTACAAACTGCATTTTAGTCTAGTTAAAATTTCTCCATCTTCAGTCTTCACAGATGGGAACGTATTAAGCAGTTCCTTAACATTAAAAAGCCTCTTACTGTAACAAGATGCTTCTTCCATTCTTTCATGCCCAAGGATTATCACTAAAATTTAAGAGAGGTGAAACCAAGGTGATATGCCCAAAGGAACAATGATATTCTTATCCCAATACCAACTCACAAATCCACTAGAAAAGTAGGAAAGAAAATAAGCCATTCCTCAGAAACCAGAAACAGAACTACTGGAAAAAATAATGCGTTCTGTATTACAGTAGGTAGTTTTAACCACCCAAAAGAAACCAAAAATAAATCCTTCTTACATAATATTTTAATTCATACATGCTGCTGCCGAAGAATTCCTGACCTCTGCATACTTACAGAAATCAGGCCAAACATCTCATTAACATACTGTTTCAGGTCTTACTACACAAGTTTAACCAGGTCCCATAGCAAAATAAGAAAACAACTTTAAAGTAAATAGACTGTGAAAGCAACTTCTCTCCAACACCCTACACTGAAGTGCAATGTCATGTTTTCTGTCCATATCAAGTTATTTTTTCTGTTAAAATACACCCTTGTTAGTAGACAATGGCCTGACTAACATGCAGCAAAACAGACCATACACAAAAAAAATTAACAGACATCCCCACACAGATACCTTATCGGATTACACTGAAGTAGAAATGATGGGAGTTTGTCCCAAAACATTTTGAAAAATTTGAAGTAAAACAATATTATAAGACAGTTTTAACAACTTTAATCTATTCTATTTTCAGGTATTTCCCTTTCTTATCAAATGAAAGACACTTTTCACAGCAACTGTTAGGCTTTTCCCTCTTCCAAGCTGCTTGGTTTTAAAACCAACAAAAGAGTAAAAAAAATAGACAGCTTAAAATCAAACTATTGTCTAAACAAAACCTCACGTATCTCAAATAGCTGATGACAGAAAGCTGGGAATATATCTCATAGCGAGCGTGTTATACCAGCTCTTTCAATATGTTTCTAACATGAATGAAGAACTGGAAAACACTAACATCTTCACTGCAAGTTTGTGCAGCGTTTTAGGACATACGATGATTCATCGATTTGTTATCTCTAATAGCATTTAGACCGCCTTTTCCAAATGTCAACAGGCTTGATGCTATTTCTTTTTGCCCAAAGACTCCAGCTGAACGATCCTATCCAAACACATTCCTTATCTGGTGACAATAGTGACTCAGCCAAAACAAGGTTTTGTAAGAGCATTAAAGCTTTGCCAATAAAGCGCACTCCTATAAAGATCCTATTTGCAATGAATCTATCACATCAACAAATTTCTCTGTCAAACAGGACTTTTGGAAAACTACAGTTTGTACTACAGATGTTTCTGAACAGACAAATAAAAGCCTGAACTTCAACAAACTACCACCCACCTTCCAGTGCCTCTGTAGCCAAGTCTGAACCAGGCATCACAATCAGCCTGAACCACTACCTAAAGTTTTACATGAACAGCTGTACCTATACCACTCAGAAATTTACCTCACCATGCCTCTCATTCTCAAGCCTTAAGTTTAGACCTATCATTTTTTCATCATGATTTCACATTTAGATCAATGTTAGACACTTGGTAAGAAACAGCACAATCTACTCAACTGGATATTCTACTGACTGTAGGGGTTTGCAGGATCCTGAAGCTTCAAACAGCATTAACAGACACCAAGTGTTGCAACAGAAACTATTAAAAGCAGGAGCTTGCAAAGTCAGAATCTAGAGCTTCTCTGCCATTTTAACTCTTTTGGCTTGTTTCAGACGAGTTTATATTACAAGACTTTTCAGTCTTTTTCCTTCATTCAATGTTGAGACTAGATAGTGTCCAGACACTTAAGACAGCTTACACAGATTTCTCTGTAACCATCAGTAATGTAAATATTTGTTTCTTTGCATTCTCTTCAGGAATATTTACCACCCCTTATACAATCTAACCATCTCACCAACAGATATATTATCTTTATTCTTATTATGCAGATAAGGAAATTGAAGGGAAATTGTCACCAGTACAATGATGACTATATGTGATTCCATGCTCCCATCTCTACATCACTGGGTCTCATTGTCAGAGGCAAACAGCATTTGCCTCCTTTTAGACAGAGCCCACCAAAGAAATAGGTGCATCGATATGAGGGAAATTTTGTTACTTTTAGTTCAACTGGACTGAATGCAAAGCAGGGGTTTCTTACACAGCTGCAATCTGCAGCAGCTACAGGAACTCATTTGAAGACTAATAACCATATGCTTTCTTCTTCACAAAGTTGTAGACTACACCCTCTGTTGTAGACACTCTTCATGACCTAAAAACCTGGCTGTCCAAAAACATGCAGAAATCTTGTCCAGAAAGTATCCAACCAGATACTGCTTGTTAAATGCAGCACTGATTTTGCCCGTTAGACTTCTAACATCAAAGTAGGAGGCAAGTTAAACATAACCCAAATTTAAGAAGTTAATTGAGTAAATGCAGAATTTAATGCAAAAGAAAGAATGTTCAGGCAGCAGAGTAAAAACACAGCTTTTGCCCATTCTGCTGGGATTCTCCTGTTCTCTTAACACCTTCTAACTTTGGAAGCAAATGAGACAAGAGAACCCACAAAAAGTCTCAGCTTGCAATACAATCCCAATTCACTCTCTCTAATCTGTTTCTTCTCTTGATGAAACCTGACCACTATGGAGAAATTACACACAGATATTTACATGCATACAGAATGGAAGACAGAGTAAAGCTGCCAGTGCATTTTTCAGTATTCCAGGTACTCGACTTGCTTACCAACAAAGTTTTTCTAATATTTTTTGTACTTCTGGGAGAGGGGTGCAGAGAGGAAGGTCATAAATAACTAACATCCTCCTCAAACGGGATGCATGAACCTTAACCCCCCCAAATCACAGCACAAGTTAAGGTGTAGCACATCAACGCGCAGCAGAAGGCAGCAGGTGTCCAGGTGAAGTACTTAACCATCAACTACTCCACACCAATTCCAGAGAAAGCAGAGGAGGTATCTTGCCTTAAGTGTTAGCACAAGCAAGGTGAGGTTGTTACTTCAGGGGCACTGGGTTTGGACTAGTATGCTAACAAACACTTAACGGGCATATTAACAACATAATCAGCAAACGGGAAACAAGGATTATGAAAAGCTCCTCAGCCAAATCCGAGTAGAGCTTTACAGAACAAAAGAAAGCCACTTCTCCAGCTCATGGGTTATTTCCCTTAAGAATTCTGAAGACCTGCTGCGAACAACAGCGACGCTAGAACTTTTGGAAGCGAGGCCACACAACTGTTCCAACACGCGAGCCGTTCAACAAGCTGCTGTCATCTCCCTGTACGCTTCTGATTGCCGACCCGTGGGGTTACAGGAGTACAACCACGCAATCCTCTTTACCTTCATAAAGGAGGGAAACAAAGGCTCCACCGCACGTCAAAAAACTGCCATTGAAAAAAAAGAACTGAGAGAAGAGACAAAACACCACCTCTTGCACGGTCTCAGCACATCTACTCGAATAACACAAACACGGGGGATTAGAGAAGGCTTTCAGCAATACCTCTGGATTATTTGCTCTCTTCCCCCTCCTTTCACACAGAAAGGTGACTCTCCGACCGCGGTCTCCACAGCACCAGGCAGATCCCGGCCCTGTGCCCTTCCCACGTGCTATCGCGACACCCCGACAGCGCCGGCAACACGGCGGGGTCAGAGGAAGCGGCCGCGGCAAAGCCCGCTCCGCCGCCACCCGTGGGCCCGGCGCGGGGGCGGGGCGGCAGCGGCCACCCTACATGGCCCGGCACACACCCGGCGCTCCGGGCTCCGCAGGGCAACGGGGGCGGGCGAGGAGAAGGCGATGCCGGCGGAGCCACACACCGAGCCTCCCGCGGCCTCTTCCAGCCGCGACCTGTCAGGGCCGGCGGCGGGGAGACGCCCCTGGGCGCTCGGGCCCCCGCC
>VZTF01008544.1:1562046-1649384 GCA_013397755.1 Cnemophilus loriae | reverse complement strand
CGGGGCCGCCGGGGGCGGGGCCGGAGCCCGGGAGCGCGCGCGCGCCGGCGCGGCCCCTTCACTCCCTCGGAGGAGGGGACGGGGTGCCCGGATGTCGCGTGCGCGCTCCCCCCACCCGTGCCCCTCGCGCGCGTGCGTGGAGGCGGCCGCGGAGGGGGCTGGGAGGGAGCGGCGGTCTTGGCGTTTCGGGGTGTGCGCGGCGGGGCCTGGTTGCAGCCCCTGGCCGTGGGGTCACTGCTCCTGCAGCTCTGCCGAGCCCTCCGGGGCCGAGGGCACAGCGAGCACGGCTGCTGCCTTGGGTCCAGACAGCCCCGCTCCGGTCGCCTGCGGCCGGATCATCAGCGTCGGTTCTAGCGTAGATCCAGCACCACCACAATCCATCCCGTAACCAAAGTCACCTTTTCAGGGCCTCTACAGGCACTGGGCCTTGCTAAAGCTGTCACCTCAACGAAACCTTTCCTGCCAGCCACTTCACAGTACACCTTTTTGTGTTACTGGCAATGCTTCTCTAATACCTTTCTTGGGGTGTGTTAGATTTACGGTCCAGAACTTTCTTGCCGGAAGCTTGGCCATGTGCCCACAGGTGCAGATTGCTGAGCCTTGCCTTTGCAGGTTCTACCCTTCAGCCTATGGAAGCCAGTCCTTTAAGGGGCTGTAGCTAGGTAGGAATATACTCCTGTAAAGGTTCTTATTCCTCATATGCATGGTATGTTTTAAGGGGCTGCAGTGTGTCCTACAGTCCCGAGGAAAAAAAGCCGTTTAACTTGGACCATGCCCTTTTTTCAGAGGGAAAATACTAAATGTACACATAGGTATGTTGTGGCCACAGAAGATACAGAGTGGGGAGAATAGTTTGTTAATTCACAAGAGAAAGTATTCTTTCTTTAAACTTCCAGAAAAACCTTGTTGATCTGCACCCAGTTTCTGAAGACCTTATTTCCCTGCCATCTGTAGATTTGTGTTGGAGAGGTAATACATGTTTAAGAGCTAGCCAGATAGATCCTCTGAATCTCTTAGCACCTAACTCAGGTCAGTGGGGAGTAAATAAACATGACTGTTTCAAGTTTGACATTTATCATCTTAGAAGGGTCTTACTTTTTCTTACTCTAAGAGAGCATGAAAGAAAGACATAAGTAGTCATTTCCATGTTAGCTATGTAAGACAAAATATAAGATGACCTTAGTACTGAGGCATCATTGCCAGCATTTCCTATAATAAGCATTCTGAGGTTTGCCCCTCCCTTATATGACAGCCTTGATGTTCCTTGATCCTGAGGACAGGTTTGATTATAGGATCAGTATATAATAATCTAGCCAAGTGAGCTTCAGAAGATGGCAGGGATTGGCACCATGACTCAGAAGCCAAGCAGAATCATTTCATCTGCTCATCAGACAATTAAATAAATTCCTGGGCAGAATCCATGCAGACAGTTGCTGGTTTGCACAACTGCCTCTTACTGGCAGTGCCTGCTGTGGGACAGGTGAGGTTACTGTGCTGCTTACTCTCACCACAGCAGAGTGTGCTCAGTATTAATTACACGGGGTGTTGCAGTGCTTTTGTCGCTGGCTGGCTCTGTGCTGGAACTGGGCTTCTATGACCGAAGCGGGCTTTTTATTTTAATTGCTCCTTTCGAGTGAGGAGAATGAATTTCTGTGCTTTGGACTTCCTTTCTCATACCTCAGCTGAGACTTGTCTGGTCATTCAGTCACTCAGGGAACAATCTGCTTCTTCTCTAATGCTTTGGTGCATATACTTGCTCATGGTCCCAGAGCTATCCCACTGTACCCCACCTGGCAGTCGTCACCATTCTCATGAACTGCTATTTAACATAAACAGGCAAGTTTTAATCATACCGTTTGGCTTTGTACCACTGACCTACAAACCAGGAGGATTCACTGGGTGAGCTGCTGGAGGGGTTATTTTCTACTAGCTTAAATCCAAAATGACTGAAACTTCATTCTGGTTATTCATAAATGGAAAATGAATATCCGTGTCTGGTCCATTATTGTTCTGTACGTGACACTGTCACTGAAGCCAACAGGAGAGTGAAGCGTAAATTAATTCTTGAGGCAGTGTGATTTGTGTCTTTCCCCTCATCTGAAGCAAAGTCCACATCAAATGCCAAGGCAGTCGCTGAGGTGTGCAAACAATCTCCTGTAAGCGGGTGACTGTATGAAATAAACCACTTTTATTTCTAAGGTTGTAGGTAGTGCAATTAGTTTGCTGGCACTTTCTACAAAATGTGAATTATTTAAGCACTTTCTAATTTCAAATTCGATCTATCACAGCTGTTTTTTCACTGATGGGTATTTATGTCTGGAAATTCTTTCAACATGGAGATATAGAGTGGGAAAACAAATTACAAGTGTTTCCGAAATGCATTTGCAAGTAGATTTACTAATGCTTGAGCACTCGTATTTAGCAGTGTGTAAAAATAAACAGCTGAGATCTGCCCACAAAGCCACATACGCTATTTGCACTGCACAGCTTTGACAGCAGGATGTTTCCAAACAACAGAGACCTCAAAAGAAGTTTCTTGCAGCTCTTGAGCTTGTGTTTTCAACCTAGGCCCATCAAGAGGTCTGATACTTACTTTAATGCCTTTGTGGTTATACCTTTTCAAGCAAAGCCTCTGCTCTTTAACAAGGTACTTTGTCTGTCATTAAAAAAAGGCCAGTAAATAGCCTAGAGACTTGAAGTAGCATAGTAATCATAGTAATCTCTCTTCTAAAGCTTTTTGATAGTAGTAACAGTTGATATTTTAGAACATCTGGAACATTCATTATAAAAGAAGCTGCTAGATAAGCTAATGAATTTGGGGTTTTTTTGTTGTTTCATCATGTTCCGTCTTTAGCATAAGAAGGGTTTTTTGGTAGGAAAATCTACTCTATGAGGTCACATGTTTCAATGTCAGCATAATTGTCCACCTACCTAGTTACAACCATTAGAGCTGCAGCGGGTGGTTGCTCCAGTTGTTTTGTGGGAGTTCTTGGTCCTCTGACTCGGGTACTGGGATATAAATACCTTCAGAATCACAGAATGGTTGAGGTTGGAAGGTTTCTCTGGAGACTATCTAGTCCAGCCCCCTGCCAAAGCAGATTCACCCAGAGTACGTTACATTAGATTGCATCCAAGCAGCTTTTGAGTATTTCCAGAGAAGGAGATTCCACAACCTAAAAAAGTCAACAAAAGTTTAATCCTGCCAAATTGCACTCTCTTGGTTGATTGTAGACCTAGGAGGAAGAGTGCGATTGTTAGAGGAACTAAGCATCACAGTGATGGTCTTCTAAACAAAAGAAAATCAAAATGATTGAGTGCCATACACATGTGCAGGATATGATTTTCTGGGGTGTGATATTGCCTCTTCAACTCAGGAGTTGCTTTCATGGGGAAGAGCTGTTTTCAGCCATGTGGGTCTCTCCTGTGGTTTCACAGGGCCTTCATCGTGTATAATCCATCCTCTGAGGGGATGGATCAGTCTCCAGTCTGAAGGGAAGACTGTCCATGATGTGGAGCTGCATCTTCCGTTATGGATGGCAGCTAGGCTAGGCAGGACTTTAGGACTGAATTGTTCCTAAAGTTAAGTGCAGCATAGGGAACCTGATGGAGCTATGTCTGATTTGGAGTAGTGGAAAGAGGGAAGAGATGGGGCCTCTGACACCGCATGTGAGAGGAGCTGTGTGAATGGCTGAGTTTTACATAGCAGCATGAGGAGACCTCTCTGAGCTCACGGCAAGTTTGACTTGGAAGCTGCAGCGCTCAGGAGGATCATTGCACCTCCTGGGCTTAATAGCACGAAACTGAGTTTTAGCAGAGGTAGAGTGCCCCATTAAACAAATAAAATAACAGTGACATAACACCTTCACTGGATTTAATTCTCTTTGGCACTAGCAAGTTCTTTGTATAGCTACACTTCAGCAATTTTTATCTGTTAGTATTTTTATTTTTTCCATCTGTTTGGGAATATTCTTACGAGACAACCTTGGCATACTTTGTGATCTCTGGTTTTAGTGATTCCAAGCTACATCATTTGTTTTAGAAGTAAAAGCAAAAAGCTAGCTTGCATTGACATGGGTGATTAATTCAGAAGACTTAGATTCAGTCAGGCACTAGTGTTTTTCATTTCTTTTCATTTTTCCCTTCTGAACTGGTGGTGTGACAAATGTCACTTCAGTGTTTTATCTGAGGGGGAAAGGAGCTGAAGGTCAAGTCATGGAACTACTGAAATATTTGAACTTGGGAGTGTCATGCAAGGCTGCAAGGGGAAGCAAGGGTGAAAATCTCATATACATACTAGTGCCTGCTGCACAACACCATAGCTTATTTCTGGCTTTGGCAGTATCATGACAGGTGAGAAGAAGAGGCAGGACTAACAGGAGTGCACTTAGAGCTCATTCATCGCTCAGTAAACTATAAACCATTTGTGCCTCAAAACTTCTGGCTTTAGTTTTTACCAAAGCTTACTGACAGGGAGGCATGGTAGCTCCCAGCCCTCTGGGCTGATCAGGAAGCAGTGTGTTCATTAGTCATACAGGAACATCTGGTTGGGCTGTGCACACACGTGCTAATCCAAAAGAGGACAGTGGCGAGGAAAGCAAGCCCACATCATGACATGTGCATGAACATATTTAAGTCTTTTTAGATTACGGAAGACTTCAGTTTCGAGTCTCAAGACAATGATAAGAATGCAAAGCAGTGTCACATTTTTTACTTCAAAAACATGATGGTGATTTACAGTAGGCTACATAGAAGTTTCTTGTTTCTAGTGAACCACTTAGTTAGAGTTGCTTCCCTGTTGCCTGTTACCTTTCACTTAATAGGACCATAACAGACTGTGTGAGTGAGAAATGAAATTGAATCTTTTATTTCTGGTCATTCTGCCATAATTAGTACAATTCTGATAAAAAATGGCAAATTATAAGACCTGTATATGCTTCTCTAAAATGAAAAGTCAATTAATGGGCAAAACTGCTTGCTCAGGAACAAAAGCTGAACAAGAAGAGGAAGGAACAGCTCTGCCAGCTCTATGAGGCCATGTATAGGAGCTATCTCCTTTCAAGAGAGGGCTCTGACACCTATATATACAAACCAATATATCATGTATTCCAGAGGCACAGGACAGCTTGTCCTGCAGCCAAAGCAGGACTATCTGCTACTTAGAGGGCTTGTTGTGGAACACTAACTTTTTTTGCAGACATGCTCATTTGAAGTCATTTGAGGTCAACAGTGGCCTGAACCTGCACATGAAGATGTGGAGCTACAGATGGCCCAGGGCAGCTTGCACAAGTGTAGCTATACTGGAGCTCATTTTCCACCACTGCAAATCAATACACTTCTTGCAAAAGTTGTGGGTTTTTTTCCCAGAAGTATTGTTCACAAAGTGGTACTAACAGTCTCTGAGAATTAATTCCTAATCAAATATGATTTTAGTCATACAAGGGATACACCCAGCAACAAGAACAATGAAAGTCAGTTAATGGGGCTTTATTGACTCTCTCAATTGTACTTATGGTTCAGAACTGTTATCAGCAATGCCGATCACATTTAAAATGGGGAAGTTTATTTGTAGATATTAGTGTGAATTACTAGGATGGTAAAAGACATACTAGAAGATATGTTAGGATTTGAACTCAGGTTTGAAAGATATAGTTTTAATTAGTGAGCTTGAAAGATTTCTGTTTCTTGGTCCCTAGTATTTGTACATTTGGCAAGAAGAAATATCCATATTTGCTTATATTTCTGTCTATAATATATAGAATAATATATATTTACATAGAATATCTTTAAATATGCTATTTCTATATTATACTTAATTATATGTAATTTCTATATATTATATAAAAATAAAATTATTTTCTTGCCAGACCTTACTCTTACGTGGAACAAACTTCCATGTACATCAGAAAGTCTTAAGTTTTGGTGACTTGCAGATGCTACACAAGTAACCACTGTGGCTGTTTCAAAGAATGGCTAATACACTGTTACCTCTTCATGACAAAATTGACAGATGTATCACAAGCAGATAAATCAGAGGCAATTTTGGCATGACAATGAAAGACACAGGGCTGTCAATGTGATCCTGAAGGGAAGAATTCTAGTAGGATTTAACCAAGAGAGCAATATTATGATGAATGCTCACATTTAGAAGTATATGGGCAAAATGATGTACAGTAACAGTTTATTTTTAAGCTGTTTGTAAAATTTGCCTTTTACAGTAATGTCCTTGGTTCCATTTTTTTTTTCTAAGCAGGCTGATTCAGCTGAGACTCTCTGCACAGAGAAGATAGGTTATTCCTTCATATTAATTGCTTGTGCCTGCAATGACAGGTTAAATCTGGCATCCTGCACACTCCCTTTTTCCAAGGACAAAGCCTTCCCTCTCCCCAGGCCCTATAGATAGAGATCAAGTTCTTGCGAATGATGCTGGGGAGCTCCAGTGAGCAATGCTAGTGAATCTCTCAACATCTTGGTTGGAATGGGGAAGGGAATTCCCCAAGCGCTGTCATCTGGGGAAAGATCTTGATATGCATGTCATTGTCTTGATTCAGTTCCGCAAAAATAGTGAATTTCAAAAAGAAGACAGCGAATTAAGGAAGAACTTTCACCCTCCATAATAAAACAGATCAGGATTCAGAAATTCTACCCCTTTCACACCCTTGCAACATACCCAGAACTAAACATCCAGGTCAGCTGCAGAGACGAAAATAAAAACTTGCTTCACTGATTGGGCTCTCAGCCCAAAACTCCCTCCCGTCACAGCTATGCATGGAAGTTACTGGGGCTGTAGCTATCTCTTCTGCTTCATAAACACATGTGCTGGAGGCTTGAGAAAGTCTCAGTTAAAGATATTTTGCAATACCAAAGAAAGAGGTCTGCAGAAGGATTGATTAGGCAGAACTTCAATTTCTTGCCTGGAAGCAGGAGACTGAATTTTGTCAGATTTATGGACCTTAGGCCTCATAAGCACTAACAAGTGTGTAAGGCTGAGGGAGGCCACTTGCCATATGACAGGCTAAGAAATCATTGTCACTTTGTTCCAAAACCCAAAAAAATTGCATGGCAAAAACCTACCCTACTCCATAAAGAGAAGATGAAGTCAGCTACTGCAAATAGATGCTGATGTTATTAGGCTGCACATTTTGAAGAAGATAAAAGGTTAGCAATGCATTTTTAAGGGTTTCTTATCTTCCCCCATCAGTTTTATTCATATGGATGAGTAAAGGTAAAACAGCTATAGTTTATAGTTTATAGTAATAGACACAAAAGGAAATTCAGGTCCCCTTAAGACAACCACTAATGGATAACCCCCTGTGGTGAAATCAAGACTCACTCTGCAGATACATCCCAGGTGTCTTTGTTTCTCACATGAGCAGTAGTCAATATGGAATATGCCCTGCCCCTTATGGTGCCATGATCTCCTTTTCCTCAGAATTAGATGAGGCTGGATTAGGTCCTCCTAGGAAAAATAAAATAAATCAGATGCAGTGGTAAATTACTTTTTTATGCCATTCAAAAGTATTTTATGATGACATTGGTTTGCCAAGTTTTTGAATCACAAGGTGGACTAAGCACTGGTTTAACAGGATCACATGTTCCTAAAGTTTTGGGGTTTTTGTCTTTTTAAAGGAAGTCCATGCTGTTGTGTGGACAACTCACATAACAAGGTCTGAAGCAATAACTGGCATTAATATCTGGCAGCAGGAGCAAACCCTAGTACTGCTTTTCTCAGACTTTGTTTGTTGAGTGCATTTACAATCTTGTGACTTTCAGACTTAGCATCTGTTTTGGAGTCCATTTCCAAAATGTCACAGTGTCTTCTGCTTTGATTTCTTCCCTTGTTTAATGTCAGTGTGGTGACTTTCAGCTATATCTTTAAAGACATAAACTAGTTCATAAAACCTTGTTGCCATGAGGCAGCTGCCGTTAATGACTAAACTTCTACCACCTGAAACCTATCAAGTAGATATTGTATTTTGTGTCATGGTATCTCATAAGCACTAGGAATATGATATAATATTTTCTCCTCTGATCTACAAAGAATTCTCCCTCTGGGCTTTGAACAATAAATCTTCTTGCTATTATCATCACTATAGGATGCCCCAGCATAAAACAATCTGTTCTTCTGGGATATTATAGTGCTCCCGTTAGAGAACTCCTGTTTCAAGACCCCATAATTCATTAGCTGAATGCTAGTAAATGTCACCTAGTTATAACTCCTGTAGGAACAAGTACTATCGTGTGCTTTCTGGCACTACATACCTTGTCTGATCAGACAGAGACAGATTCTTTGATGTTTGTTTTCCTTCGGGACTACAAGTGTGTCATTTAAGCTGTAAACTGCCATCACTACAGAACTTTTCTTTTTCTATGCCCATCACTGGACAGGCTGCACTAGAAATAATATAAAGTATCAGCCCAAATAATGTAGACAAAACACAAATTGATTTTAATGGGATTTTATCTCTTTAATCATGGTTAAATAGTTTGCTATCTAGCTGTAATAGTAAAGCTAAAGTAAAAACCTGTGCTGATTGCTCCTTAGTTTCATTTCTGCCAAGTCACTGCACAGGCTTGCTGCAAGAATTGTTATTCTTGTAAAGGGGATGCTAAAACCCTGTGGTTGAACACTCTGCTCTGGGCTAAGTATCAGCTAAATGATGGCAGCTGGGATTCAGAAACTGCCATGTAAGAAACCTGCTCTCTTGCCCCAGCGATAATGTAACTTCATCTTTATCCTCACATCACACATGCAAAACTTATGGGCTTGCAAGCAGCTGCTGTGACACTTCTGAATTCTGCAATGCAGAAAAATGTAATTGCAAGAGACACCAATGTATCGGAACACCTGGATCCTTAACACTGCTTCTGCTCCTTCTCCATTCATCAGTATAGATGGGGTTTCATCCTTGGCAACTTTTGGGCAACTGTATAAAATAAAAGCTATGATGCAGTTAGATCCACTAAACTTTCAGACTGTGGAACTGGTTTTATCAGACATTGAAGTGATTTAACTAAACAGCAGAATCCAGTGACTAGATTTGATATTCACGCATCCCACAAAATAACCTAACTGTGAACTGAAGGAATCAAAATCAGATTGAGAAAAGCAGTGAGAATTTGCTAAATTTCAATAATAAAGTGGTTACTACTTATTCAGAAGACTGTTTAGAGAAAGGTACTAACTCCATTTCACTATTAGAAGTCCCAATTTCCACTTCATTTTCAAATAATCATTTTAAATTTTCACACTACTTTTTAAACATTTTTAATTTTTCCAGATTTGCCAGAGGATAGAAAAAGTGAGGGACTGCAAGGAAAAAAACATTTATTGTGTTGTTTTGTCTGCTCTTTCTTCTGTGAGAGTTTGAATAAAATCAAAAACCAAAAGCAAAAAATTTCTGTGGTGGAGTCACAAAACCTTGTTTTAAGAACAAGGAGGTGTCTAAACAACAGTGTTGGCCATTGTGTTGGATGTTATACAACCTCAGGTGTGTTTTTACAACATTTCTTGCCTCCCCTTGCCCATGCCTGTTGTTTGCCTGGTGCTCAGAGATCCCTCCCAGGCCCCTGGCCTTACCTTTGAGGCTGGGCAGCCAAGGGAGCTGCCACAGGGGCTGGAGCAGGTAACCTCTCTGCTGTCATTCCTGAGATGGAAGTGATTTAATGCTAGGAGTGAACAAAGACCTCAAAAGCATTTTAATGCTTGTTCAAAAAACTGTTACAATGAAATGCTGAGTTCATTGCATCTGCAATCAGTCTTTGTGTGTGACTTCTTGCAAACATTTGACTGTAGAGTAAGGCACGTTTGACACGATTGCATACATTTATTGTATTTTAGAGAAGAATCCAATATTGTAAGTTTTCAATATCAATGAAAAAAGGGGGGGTTTCTTGTTGGGTCAATTTGATGGTCACAAAAGAAAATGGATTCCTAATGGGAGGTGTAGATTCAGCACTCTATAATGTGGATACTCTGGAGATGTTATAGATTTTACTATATCCTCCTCCTTTAAAAAAAAAAAAAAATCTTAGCCAGAAAAACTTTTCTGTAGATGAGAATTGGATCACAAAGTAAGTAAACTCTGACTCCAGGGAACATGGTGCCATCCTGAGTCAACATGGTTTGGATTTGAGTTTTTAATGAAATATGTGAACAGGTAGTATACTTGGAGCAGGGCAGGGAAGAGTGACTCTGTTATTGTAAAGAAATTTACCTCAATGAAGTTTTTCACTTGCTGAAATGTTAAGTAACATTTATTTCTTTTTATTTATTTCAAGCGTTCACACGTTAGTTTTTCTGCATACTGTAAAATTTAAAATTGTCCCTTAGAGTGAAAGCTGTGATGATAATTTTATTGAAAGATTTAACTTGAAATTAAGAATTTCAAGACAGACTACTCTAAAATTACTGGCATTCCTGTTTCTGGATTCATTCCAGAAGTATTTGAGTGCTGCCACCGAAAATTGCACGAAGAGTTTCTTGCACCCAGCTGCAGGCCCTGAGGGAAAGGGCATACATTGTAAAGGATCCTGCTAGGGGAGGACAGCTCTTGCTAACTTGCCCATTTGGCTCATAGTCAGTAACTTGCCTCTGCACAGTGGTCCAAATTAAAACCTGATGCTACGTGAAATACTTGCTTCCCTTGGTAACCCAGAGCTCTCAGCTGAGCTGGTAAACCAGCAGAGATGAGGATTTAGAGAGGAAGATGTGATGGGCGTCTGGGAGACAGCAGTTTAGGGATATCTTAACCTGGATCAAGAGCAGCTGATGGTTTGTCAGACTGAAGCCCACATCCCCATCCCTGCAGTCTGCAGCACCAGCTATTGCTCATCCCTGGCTTGTCATTCCATTTATTACTGGCAGATAAACACATCAGCTTGGTGTTTCTGCTCAGATTATCATCAGCAAAAAGGTAATATATTTAAATTATTGTCAGTCTTCATTTTAATAATTCACAGAGATGAACTGCAAACTCCTCGCAGAAGGATGTGTTTTGTGCAGGTTTACAGAGGTATCACAACGCAAATCTACATTTACTTAACAAGTTTTCTTTCCCACCTGCACTAGCTAGTGACTATTTTAATGCTTTCTTAAATTCTGGAGTAAAATTACATGGGAACTTACACAAATATGAAAGTACATACGACTTTATGGTCAGACTGTACATGTTGTGCAGCTAATGATACTGCAATAGAATTGGTCAATATAGAGAATTTCTCCTGTGTGGTAGATTTCTACTTTGACTTTTCCTTTTGACCTGAATGGAAAGGAAAACTTAATATTTTTTTTGTTCCCCACGAAGTAAAAATTCAAGAAATTATTATTTTAAAATTTCAAACAGCTCTTTTTCAAGTATTTCATCTCATAAAGTAAAGATCTTTGGAATACCTTCAACCTCATTCATAACCTATTAAGTCCAAATGAAGCACACTGATTTTCTTCAAAGCATTGATTCTTTACATTATTTTCTTTAAAAAGTCAATATATTCCTGTGGAAGAATATTCAGTTTCACTGCATATTTTCTCTAATAAAAATATGCTGTTCAGAAAAATTCCAGTCAACTCTAGATTCAGAATAAGGTTTAATTATGGTATAGGGATACAAGCCTTTCTTCTGTAAAGGAGTACTGGACAGCATGGGAAGGCTCTTTTGTTGGTGTAGACCAACAGTATTCAATGGGAATTATTAAATGTCCCGGAACCTGAAGGAGACAGATACAATTTTGTGATAATTATAAATCCTTAGCTTCAAAGCTATTGTTTGTGCCTACATCTAATTGGTGCTTGTGACAAACCCAGAAGTGAGAAGTTATTGTTGGGTGAAAATTTTTGTAGTATAAACTGATTCAGACTTTCAGTTGAGTTTACATCTTTTTAAATATGACAGTTCTTTATAATAAATTCACTTCAAGTTGATTGGGGAAGGAGGCTTAACGTAACACATTTCAGTTAAGCAACCAGTTTTGTCTAAAAGGGAGAGGGGACTTTGCTGAAATATTTTTTCAACATTTTTTCCAACAGTTTTAACACGAAAAGTGCCAAGTCTCAAATTTAAAATAATACTCTTTTTAGAAATCAAAATTTCTCTGAAAGTTAGAATGATTTAATAACCTTCAGCTAACTAAAATGTTTTGACTTAAAGCAGATTTTGGGGGTGAGTTTGTTTGTTTTTGCTTTTGGGGTGGTTTTTTTTCCCAGTGGTTTCATCTCACTTTGAGAAAAAGAAATCCACCGAAATGGATCAGCCTTTGAAAGCTGGATGCCACAGGTATTATGGCTGGAGACAGGCTGCTGGGGACAGAAAAGCTGTGGGAGCACAGTGGCAGTGTTGTCAGTCCATGTCCGGGGAGGGTGGATGAGTGGACCAGAGCAAATATACAGTGAGAAAGTACCAGGTCTGGACACAGGAGAGCAAAGCTGAGGTCTTCTGTGCAGGAACATCTCCCTCTCAAAAGTAGGAGAGCCAGGCAGAGAGCTCCAGAGACAAGAGAAAAGACAACTCAGGAGAAAATGAACCGCAAAAGTACCGCAGATGCTGTTTGGCCTGATTCTGCTCCTGACTCATGGCAGCAAGGATGCCTGTTCCACTGGTCAGCTACAGCAGGTGTGTCAGATGTGTTTGTATTTCTCAAGCCTCCCATTCTCTGTGATCTCCTCTCCTGACCAAAAGCCATGCATTATGTACCAGCTAGGTGAGGATACAACCTTTCTGGTGGAATCCTTTATGTGTAATACCCATGAAATGCACTTTTCTTGTGAGTTGTTTACTTTCCATCCCCATCTGACTGCCTCTGTCATTATGGGGAAACAACAAAGGGTGCCTTTCCACCAACTCAGGATAGGAAAGTCAAAGGCTCAAAACCTGATGCAAGCCACATCCCTCCATCACTCATTATGCTAATCTAAAGCATGATCTAACTGCGTAATGGATCTTTCCTATGAAAAGAGAAAACCTTCGGAACCAGAATGAAGCATGAATAGGGAAGCATAAACAGGAGTCAAGAGAAGGACCTGGGGCTTACATCTTGGGGTAGTCATGGTGGTGGTTGTCACTGTGACAGAAACGGCACAGAACCCCATGGCAGAGCTTTGTAAGTCATAATCTTCTCTGCTATCTCATTGCCATTTCAGCACTCTGGCCTCAGAGGAAACATGGTAGTCATTATCCTTCAAAAGTTTTTTTTTGTTTAATTCACTCTTAATGAGAATATTTATATTAAAACCCCCTGTGCTTAACAACTGAAATTATTCCTTTGTTACATCATTAAGCCTCTTCTCTGGATTAAATGTTGATGTTTATGAAGTATCAGTGAGAGCCCTCTTTTGTTCACAGCTGGACTTGATGATCTTAAGGGTCTTTTCCAACTGAAATGATTCTGTGATGCTGTGACTGTGAAGGACAGTAGTGGTGGTAGTAGCTTTTTGGTATCAGTGTGTCTTCCAGCCTTCACCTCACAAATATTTAGAAAAAAAAAAAATCGCCTTGATGGATTGACCCTGGCTGACATCAGGTGCCCAACAAAGCCACTCTATCACTCCCCTACTCAGTTGGACAGGGGAGAGAAAATGGAACACAAGGCTCATGCATTGAGATAAGGACAGGCAGAGGTCACTCACCTGTTACCCTCACAAGCAAAACAGACTCAACTTGGGGGAAATTAATTGAATTTATTACCAATCAAAATCAGAGTAGAATAGTGATAAATAAACCCAAATCTTAAAATCATCTTTTCCCCACCCCTCCCTTCTTTCCATGTTCAACTTAACTTCTGATTTCTCTACCTCCTCCCCTGAGTTGCGCAGGGAAAAGTGGAGTGGGGGTTTGCAGTCAGTTCATCACACATTGTCTCTGCCTCTCCTTCCTGCTCAGGGGAAGGACTCCTCCTACTCTTCTCCTGCTTCAATGTGAGGTCACTCCCACGAGAGACAGTCTTCCATGGACTTCTCCAACCTGAGTCCTTCCCATGGGCTGCAGTTCTTGACAAACTGTTCCAGCGCAGGTGCCTCTCTCTCTGCACAGGGCCACAGGTCCTGCTAGAATCCCGTTCCAGCATGGGTTTCCTATGGGGTCCCAGTCTCCTTTGGGCATCCACCTGCTCTGGCATGGGGCTGCTCCATGGGCTGCAGGTGGATCTCTGCTCCACCATGGACCTCCCTGGGCTGCAGGGGCACAGCTGCTTCACCATGGTCTGCACCATGGGCTGCAGGGGAATCTCTGCTCTGGTGCCTGGAGCACCTCCTGCCCCTCCTTCTGCACTGATTTTGGTGCCTGCAGAGCTGTTCTTCTCCATTTGCATGCCTCTCTCCAGGTGTTGCTCTGCAGCAGGGTTTTTTCCCCCTTCTTAAATATGTGATTCCAGAGGCACTGGCACTGTGACCGATGGGCTTGCTCTTGGCTGCTGGGGGGTCTGTCCTGGAGCCAGCTGGCATTGGCTCTGTCAGACATAGGGGAAGCTTCTGGCATCTTCTCACAGAAGCCACGTCTGTAGCCCCCCACACAACCAAAAGCTTATCACACAACCAAAATATAAGCATATAACTTACCAAGTTGATTTTAACAAAAATGCTGTCCTTCAGAGTTAAAAATGCTGTAACAGTTAATATATCCTCAAATTTGCATGTACAGAGAAATTACCGGCTTCTGTATTTGGTGTAATTGTTCTGTGAACTATTCAGATCAATCACATAGTTACAGTGAAACAGTCCATGAACAGTTCATAAAAACCATGTCTGAACTGAAAAATCACTCTTTTCATGCTTTACAGCTATCCATATTTTGGTGCTTTTGGTTTTTATTTGCCTTCTTGTGTCTTTGAATAGCCTTTGATTTTAATAAACAAAATTACTGCTTTTGAAATAACATAAGCCAGTAAATTTTCTAAACTTTAGTGGTGCCAGACATACCGTGCTTCTGATGCCACTCTTTGTCAGATGATAGATGAAACTGAGTTCAGTAAAGCCAGAAATTAAAACTCAAATCCTACTCAAGTCGCTAGGGCACAGGCACAGTAACTGTAGCGTGAGCTCAGTGCTCTGCTGAATTAGGATCCGTGGCATGAAAGGCTACGCTGAACTTTTCACAGAAGTGCTGAAGTTGGCCCAGAGCTGCCCACACTGTCAGATCAGACATGGCCCAGCCGGCGTATCCTGCTGCCCCTGTGTCACTGCTCTGTGCAGGCGCACTGAGGTAATTGGGCTTGGTGCTTCCAAAGCTCTTGATCTGTGCTGGCGCGTGTCCTCTCCACGTTGTTGGCACAGGGTGGTTCTGGCACAGCCAGGTGCCCCCACTGTGTAGCTCATCCTTGTTCAGCAGCCATTAGTCCAGTGCATGACCCAGAAATTCCCCACTCAAAACCACAGGATACGAGATTCCCACAAAAAGGAGAAGTGGCCAGTCCTGTGAATCTTCTCCCCCCAGGGGAGAAGCTGTTTGTAGGTGTTTGTCACAATCCCTGTGGCAAACTAAGGCATTAGCTCAAGAGCTTTCTGACTCTGAGACTTTTATCTATAGGATCCCAGTAAGTGTACTGAAAATTTTTAGGGCTTGGTGGCCTGGGGAAAGGCCACAACAGCAGTCAGTCATTGTATGTATGTAAATTAATCATGAGCTCTTACAGTCTGAAGCAGAGCAGAGCCCATTCTGCCAGCCTCATCCTTTATTACACAGGCCATGTGCAAAGGCACTCTTTTAAGGTGAGGAACATCTCTAGACTTCAATTTTTCTCTTACTGGGTCTAAATGGAACAGTTTATTAGCTTCAGTTAAGGGGGAAAATAGAATTACCTGATGTCAACTCCAGTTTTATTCTACCTGTCAGGCCATGGTGGCATGTAACTAATAGGATGGGCATTGGCAAGTAAACACAATACTGATAAAGGTTCTTGCAATTATGCTGGAGAGGTTGCTCTGTATTGTGTCTATGAAGACAATATGTGCACCAGCAGAAGTCTGAAGGTTAATGAAGAAATATAATATAAGAAGACAAGGAGATTTGTCAGCAGCTGCTGTTTGTACAAACCTTCATAAAGGGAACATTTCCATCTTTATGCACACACAGCTCCATTAAAAGCAATCATTGTTAATAGCAATTATGTTTATTTTATTAGCACTGAGACGTGATGAAAGACCTCCCCTCTCCAGAGCAAAAGTCTGCTCTGCTCCAGAGTCTGGGTTTTGGAAAGGGGTGGTTTGAGGGGAGTCTTAGGCACGTGCTCCAGGCTTGCTTTTGCTCTTACCCTAATATCACCCTAGTGCCTCTGAGGGGGCACTTCAGTACATTGCACTGAGGCACCCAGAGACAGGAGCTGCAGAGAGTTCCCGGAGCACCACACCATCTGTTTGCCAGCACGGTCCTGGCAGCTTCCAAGCCTACAGCCCATGCTCAACCACATTTGATAGAGGTGTAGTTGCCAGGGACAGTAAAGTTCCACATGTGTCACATGTAAAGGAATGCCCAGATGAGAAGAGAAACTTCTGCTGAGAGGGAGAAGGGTTACGTCTCTCCCTTCCCCTTCCTGGGAAGTGAGCTGCTGGCACCCCTGCTGACTCACTGGCCCAATGAACATGTTGCTCACTAGCCCCAGGCTGCCTTCCACCCAGCCACAGACCATGGTGGGGTGGGTGGTGAGTGCTTGGAGGTGCTGGTGAAGGACCAGAAGGGATGTGCAGGAGAGCTTAGAGGCATTACTGTGCAAATGTCCAGGGGAAGGAACACACCAGGCTTGGGCTGATGAGGGCCTGGATGAATACCAGCTTTCAGCAGAAGCTGGGACCACATGGTCTCTGGCGTCCCTTCCAGCCCAGGGGCTCTGGAACAGATTCACTGAATGCTTGGCAGAAGGTAGATGCTCTAGAAAACCTGAAAGGAAACAAAACTTTGCAGTGGAGGGGTTGACAGAGGCTGGTGGGGTTGACAGAGGCTGGTGCCGTGGCAGCGGGGTGGAGGTGGGAGGTGACATGCAAATTCATAAGGAGACAGGCTGTGTTAGCTCTCAAAGCAGAGCAGCATAAGAGGAGAAAATGAACATTCATTAGTGTAATTTCAAACTAACAGCTGGTGCCAGACATGATTAAACTCACACTGTGTAAGGCAGTGAAGCCAAAAGTACACATCACCTTTTCTGCAATAGGTGTTCAAAACCTCAAAGTCAGGCAGTCTCGCTCACATGTCCCCTCCTTCCACACGCAGAGCACCCTGGCTTCTGGGAAACTGTTGTTCTTCTCATTTCCCCAAAGTGCACGTCTCTTTGTCATGATGTTTTGACCATTTTAATAATTCACATTGTGAATTATAATTATGGCTATGAACCCAAGGAATGTAAGTGCGGAAAGCTGTTATGCCTTGCTGGATTTTTTCCTCTCAAATTACACCTATAGTAAATCTTCTGAATTTGACCTTTCTTGTTGTAAAATTCTTTCTTTAATGTATATTCTGAAACTGCACACATAGCAAGTTTTTGTTCTAGTCAATGCAAAGATCTATTCCCATGGACTTTGAGTAACATTAGCTTCTTGCTTAGTGTCTGTCAGTCTTTTAAAGAAAATTTACAGGTTTGCATAATAGGCATACTTGCTTTCATTGCCTAATGCTACTAATATCTTACTACTGATATTAGTTATTCAAATGATGCATTAAATTTACATAAATTCTTCATGGTCATAAAATTTTCTGGAAACATCAGGAGGCCTCACAGATGTTCAAATGAATAAAAAGGAACTAGGACAGGTCAGCAGTGTGAGGAAAAGACAGAGAAGGCACAGAACTTTGTGCTTAATCCTCAAACATGTGTGTTATTCTGCAGTTTAAGCCATCCCATCTGCAGCACCAGAAGAAATAAACACAGCATTTAGGGAAAAATAGGTTTCTTTTTGAGAGCAGGCTGTGGCACATATTGCCACTCTTCTTCCTCATTTGGTCAAATTGTTTAATGCTGAGCACAAACATTTCCCTTTTCAAAACCATGGCATTTAGGGTCATTCAGGTGTAATCTGGATCTGGAATGAAGTAATAACTTTTAGCAGCTTGTTATGTGTTAATATCAGGTCATTTTGTAGCTAGATTATATACACGTATTCCAGGCTCTGAAAGAGAAACATTTAATTTCTAAAGAATAAAATAAACAAGGAGCTATTGATTATAGCTATGCACTACAGCAGAAAGACCATAGGTTCAAAATATCAAAACAGGGGCTTGGGTCTTTTCTTAGAATCAAGCTTTCAGCCATGGCATGGGGAACTCTGAACAGCACACCCACAGGATGAACAGTTGATATCTAAGAGCTGCACTGATGGAGGATGCTGAGTTGCAGGAGATTTACATCCTCATTTACCCAGAATTTCTTTTGTAGCTGAGTAGAGCTCCCATTTTGGCTCCATAGACAGCCCTGAAATAATGCCGGCAGAAGCACTGGGTTTTTTCTTGCGGAGTTTTGCTGTTGAATTGGAAGGGGCCAGTCTCTTGTGTCTGATCATCTGCCTGGATCATCTGAATTGGAAGCTATAATAAAACCCTCTGAGCTTGATTTAGGGAGCTCTCGTGTAAGTCTTGTTCCACTTTTACTGTTTGATTTTTGCTGTAAAACATTTTCTTACTGTGCTGGTTTTGGCTTGGATAAAATTAATTTTCTCCACAGTAGCTGGTACAGGGCTGTGGTTTGGATTTTTGCTGTAAATGGTGTTGATAACACAGAGATGTTTTCGTTACTGCTGAGCAGGGCTTACACAGAGCCAAGGCCTTTTCTGCCTCTCACCCCACCCCACCGGTGAGGGGGCTGGGGGTGCACACGGAGTTAGGAGGGGACACAGCTGGGACAGCTGACCCCAGCTGACCACAGGGATATTCTTTACCATATGGGATCATGCTCAGCATATAGAGGTGGAGGAAGAAGGAGCAAGGAGGGGACATCTGAAGTGATGGTGTTTGGCTTCCAAAGTAATGGACATGTGCGATGGAGCCCTGCTTTCCCGGGGATGGCTGAACACCTGCCTGCCCATGGGAAGCAGGGAATGAATTCCTTGTTTGGCTTTGCTCATGCACACAGCTTTTGTTTTCCTGTTCAACTGTCTGTATCTCAAGCCATGAGTTTTGTCACTGTTCTGATTCTCTCCCCCATCCCACCGGTGGGGAGGAAGTGAGCATCTGCGTGGGGCTTCATCGGCAGCTGGGGTTAAACCGCACCCTTACCTAACAGACGACATTTCCCATAGCTTCAATCTAAGCACGTTTAGACAAATAAACACATTTTTTGAATCAATTGCCAAACTTAAGAAAGAAAACAACAACAACAAATTGTCTGGATGTAAATTAAATGGATGTTTATCTCTGATAAAACAAGCAGACCAACAAACAGGAACATTTTGAACCATTTCAAATGTTCAGCTTTTCCTGTAGCTTAATTGAAAACTGAGAAATATGATTTTAAAGCCAACTAATATATTTCTTTCTGGAGGCATTGAAATAATTTATTTACTTTTCCAACATGAAACATTTCATTAAAATATCAAATATTTCAGTATTTTTATAATTCTGTCCTCTTTGGTTTAACTGGAGCAAATTGCCAAACTCAACTTCAAATTGTGTGCCTCCCCCTCCCCACCCTTCTTACCACAAAAAAATTGATTTTTCAACCAGGTTTGAGTAATACTCTGAAAGAATAATAAATTGCTCAGCATTATGTAAGAAGTTAAAGCACAACAGTAAACGTCATGTAGGTGCTTCCTGTCCAGTTCCAGCAGATGCGTGCAGAGAACGGCTGGATTTTCTTGTATTCATGCTATTTTCCACATTATCTGTTCTTGCACCCTGAAATGCAAGTCACTGTACACTGTTGACTGTAGGCAGGCAACAAATAGGAATGCAAGTCTCTCACAGCTCAGCAAAATACATAGTAAAGTGAGAAAATAGAAGATTTTAAACCACCAACGCATTTTCATTTGACGCAAATAGGACAAAAAAAGGATTTTCACAGGGCAAACTGAGCCGAATGTAATTTTATATCACTTGCGATACAGGATGTAAAGCTTGTTATCTGTTTATGTGAAAGTAAGATAAAAGAGACAGATGAAATATTCCAGGGTGAGAATTGCAAAGCAAACCATTACTCTTGTAGAAATATTAATAGAACTACGATAAGACCAAGGTTTCATTGCAAACTCTCTTGTATTTAAAGACTCCTGATTTTTTTCTAACATGCTATGCATCAAAATTCACAGTGAATGAGGCAAGATTCCCAGCTACTGCTGGAGGGGACAGTGACAGAAGCCTGCTGATTCCTTGTCAATGCTTCAGAAACCCATGACTGAGTGACAGGAATAACCTCTCATCAATTCAGGAAAGAGCCTTTAGGAAAGATCTTCCTCATCTGACTTCTCTGTGCCTCTGCTGATTTAGGCCAGATGGGAAACAGGTCTTGTGTCGGGTAAAGTCCTTGCAATGATCAGACAAAATTCAGCTGGAGGTTTACAGCTGAACTTACAAAAGGAATGGGATAGACATTGTTTTGTCATTTTTGTTCTAATGTTCTGGTCTTTCACCACATTGATGGCCTGGAGTTGTCTCCTTGAGCTATCACCACTATTTCTATTTTCCAAGAAGAAAAATTCTATTTTCTTTACTACTGAAAGAATTACAGAGAAATAAAGAGAAAATGGTCTATCATTTCTGCTCTTTCCTCTGACACAAGGATGTCTAGTGAGTCATCTAAATTCAGATTAAAGTCTAGAGAGCCCACTGTACTGCAGGAGCTGTTTCTCCATGGCATTCACAGTCTAACATTACCTGTCTGTCTGAATTTGGTAAGTTTTACATTATTCAGTGAGTCTGACTACAGAAATATGTAATTGTCACTGAGATCAACTGAAATGATACAGAATACAAGGAAAAAAAGCCCATCAGATGAAGGCTTTAAAATACCTTATTTGTTTCATGTGGATGAATACTTCCTAGAATTTGAGGATTCTTTTCAAAAGAAAGGTACTTGGAATCTCCACCTCAGTCAGGTCCTTGGCACAGACAAGGGTTTCTTTGATTTCTGTATAAACATTAAAATTAAACATTTGAGTTCACACAGCTGAGGCCAGTTTGATTCTTCATCCTATTAATCTTAATTCAGATTTACCATAACCTTCCTACCTAAAGATCTACAAAAGATTGTTGGATTAATATTTATGTAGAAATACAGCTGTTCTGAGGCTCAGTCACAAAAAGTACAATGAAATAACTACAGTGAAAGCAGAAAAGTCAGAATATCTATTTATCATGATTTCCTAATACTTTGAGCTTTATGTACATCCTGAATAAAAAACGGTGTCTTCTCCATGAAACAGATTTTTGAAAATACCGATTCAAAAACGTAAAAAAATTAAATATTTTGACATTTAAGAATGAATAGTTCTTATTTCAAGTCAATAGGAGATAGAATTGTGAAATTCTTGCTAAAACCCTTCAAGCTTCCGCTCCAACCTGTAGGCTGTTTTCTTCCCTGTGACATACCTCTTGCCACTCCCTGCATCTTTCCCATAAATCCCACAGGGCACCATAGGGTAAAGAACTTGGCCCCTGGGATATGTGAGGCATTTAGCTAGCAGTCTCAAAGGAAAATGACTCAGAGAAAACTTTTACAGAAACTGGATATTGTATTTAAGGTATATTTTGCCTAGAAATCCCAGGTCAGCAGAGTAACAACTTTGCTCTCTACTTACTGGTATTGCCTTGTGAGCCCCGAATTATGTGTGATGCTATCTGTAATACAGAACTAGTCCAGCTCATATACAGGTTTAATTTTTAGGAAAATATTTCTTCTCTTTGACTCATGTTCGGATCAATCTTTTACCCCAATCACGGACTTTCATGAAGAGCTCTGCAAAGGTAAAAGGTAAAGTCTGTGTGTGCCTGGCTCTCAGCAATAGTGTAACATGCACCCCTTGAGGAGAGCAGTCAGCAGTTCTTAGGGATGTTTCCTTGGGTCTGTTTGGCTGACTGCTTGGCAGCCCTTTCCCCTAGGAAACTAATGCAGTGGAGATGGACATCTCGGGAGACAAAGCTTACTCTGGAAACTCTCATCCCTGGCTATTTGAGGGGGTGACTCAGACCCCCTTCATGAAATCTTATCATGACCTAATCTAATTTAGCAGTTCCCTGACTCAGAGATCACTGGAACAATATGTCAGAAAAACAGTAATTACTGCCCCACACCTTGTCACACAGGGTGGTTAATTATCACTGAAATTAGGAACCAGCCCAGCACCTTTTCCACTGGTAGCAATAGAGACTCAATAAATCCTTTATGTATGATAGCAAACAACTTCCATCATTAAAACAATTCTGTTACTCCATCTTTTTTCTTTTCCTTAGGCCAATTTTTCAGGTGGGAAATACATTTCAATCTTGAAAAACTTCCTTTGGGAAATAATTTAAGCAACTATTTCGGCCTGGTACCTTCTTTTTTCTTACATAAGCCACTAACCCACAATTTCCTTTATAAAGGACATCAGATTAATTCATAGAAATGCAAACCTCTCCTATGCCAATGTCTTCTTAACAAGAGCAGCAAGAGTCTTCTGAGTGAAGACTGAACAAGAAACCAAGCCTACCCTATGCTCCAGTATTAGTAATACTACAGGTTCCTTTTTCTGAGCTTTACCAAGAGGCCTTACATCCACAGCACAGAGTTAAGATTGAGACCAGCAGCCAGTCAAGGCATGGCTCAGTTGTCATGTGGGCCTGGGATTCAAACGAGGGAACCAGTACAGCAACCTGGAGAATGGTTAAAGGATTAAGGAAAAAAAAATCATCTGTTAAATGCAACCCAAGGGGTTTATTTTAAGTTTCATTAGTGCTGCTAAACATTGATTCTGGAGAACTGGAGATTGGCTGGTGGAGGTCCAGAATATTTATGTGTTGTGTGCAAGAGTTGAAGTGCCTCTTCCCTCACATCTGTGCCTAGCACACAGTGTCTCCAGAAAAAAAGACAGGAATGGAAAAGAACATCCTTTATTTTTTCTGTCAGATGCAGGACCCTTCTGCTTAGATCTCAGCAATCAGTGCAAGGACCAAATCCTAATGTGGAGTTTGTATAAGGGCAAGCGTAGCTTGTTTTTCAGGTTCTTGTTTGCAATGACCCTCTTAGTGCTGAAGGCAGTGTGCGCTGCTCATGCAGCCGCTTCCAAAGGCTGACTTGGGTACAAGCATAGATACTGAGAAAGCTGGGATGTGCTGACACCTTTGGATGGGGTAGGGAAGAGTGGAATGTTTATCACAGATTGTACCAAAGCGGCTTTCCTGCCTCTCAGTGTGAAAAGGTAATTTTGATGAACTGCCCAGTAAGGCTGCTAGAACCAGAAGGCTTTGGAGGTGTCTACTCTGACACCAAAAGATGGCTTGACAGGACTCCACATCAGTGTGCAACAGCCCTGAAAGTTCCTTTTTCCCATGCACAGCTCACTCTGAGTTACAGGTGCACTGGCACTGGCAGCAGAGCAACTCACAGCTGAGTACCAAAGGAGCTGGTCTGAAAAACACCTCCAAAGCACCAGAACAGTGACCCACAGACACTTCCAGAGAAGACTGTAGTAATCTCCTCCTGTTGGCAGCATGGGAAGAGCAGCCCTCAAGCTGAAAAATGATCTGATAGAGGAAGGTTCAGCTGCGTCTTTCCCTTCCTTTAGCATATATATGAACTCTCCGGGAAAAGTAACAAGGAAATGATGAGTATTGCATTAGTAGCAGACAGGTGATACGCAGCTTCACTTTGCTGACAGCAAATCCAGTTGGTGATGTGGAAGAGACGATCTCCAGCCACATGAGATGTTAATTTGAATGTGACATGAGATGTTAATTTGAATGTGACATCCTCTGGGGCTCAGTTCCTGACCAAGTGAAGCTATGCTGGTAGAGTTGCTGAAAACAGCACCAGCAAGGACTGAACTTCCCCCTCTGGTAAACGAGGGACAGAACTCCAGCAACATCTCTGGTTCAAGGCTGGTACTAAGATCCCAAGAAGGTGATCATGTCAGGGAGCATTTTAATTATATTGGCCAAGGTGAAAAAACCCTGATATTTTCAATCCAACCTTTGCAATTATTTATACAACCTCTGGTATTTTGCAAAATGAAGGGAAGATTATTTCTTGTGTTTGCAGAGTTTGCACAGGGAGAGCTCCAGCTCTCTGTTTACCAGTGAGTCACCAGCTTAACATCAACTTGACCAATCCATGTTAAGCTGCAGCCTATTACTTCCACCTCGGCGGCAGCAGTTCCCTCTCACTGCCAGCTAACCCCTGGCACAGAGCACTGCAAATGCTCTTGCCACACTGCAGACAGAAAGTTCCTGCTGGTTTAGGATTAGTTCTTACTGTACCTGAAGCAGTTGATGAAGGTTTTTATGTACTAAAATAGGCTAAATCGGTTTCTGCTTTGAATGGATGATTTGTATGTAAGAAGGGGTTTAACTGCAAAACAGAAATGCAACCATACAGAGTATCTAACTCAGAAAGCCTCAAAAATTTAGGCCCAAGTACAAGGGAAGTGCATCTATAATACAGCTTTCCTTTTCTAAATATTCATCATCTTCATCCGCAATTTTCATAGTAATTCACTTACTGTTCTCTTGGAACAGAGGCCGAGCCTGTAATTATCAAATGATGCATGCCCTGGCTCAGGGTAGACTGAGGCTGGAACCCCCAAGGGATGGGAGACAATTGCTCAGCACCCATTACAGTTTCACTGACACTTAGGAGAATTAGTGTCATTAGAAATTGCAAGACACGGGAGATTCTCAAGCTGACTCCAGGAATCCATGGAGGCTAATTTTAATCTTCCTGAATGTAGATTTTCCTGCAGAACAGAAATCTGGGAGCAGATGCTGCCCTAGAGAGCTCAAATATTTTTCTTGGAAGAAACCCTATGCTCCTGTGAAATAATTAGCAGGGGTCTGATCCGTCTCTCCTTTCTGTAAACATCCTAGTGTTTACAGCAACATCACAATGTTAAGTATTACTGTACCAAATCCAGATGTCCCAACTCATGAAAAACTTCTATGAAGGCAACAGGAATTCTTCTGTGGATAAGGCAAGCTGCAGCTTGCTCTAGATGGATGTAACCAGAGCCAAAGTTTACTCTGTTGCACTGGCACAAGCACAACAGAACTCCATAAAGCTCCAGATTTACAGTGGACTGACTGACAGCAAAACACGTCCCTAGACACTGAAACATACCCAAAGGAACCAACTTATTTGAACATCTCATTGGAAGTAGCACACCTTACCTTTTGACCTTTCACTCCAGTTGTGACTTCTGTTTAGCTTTTAACTGCAGGAAGTCCAGATTTTCCCTTTGCCTTTACCATATGACTGCCTAACAATTTTTGTTCTATTAACACACCATCTTCCTTATTCAGGATACCATGGATAGCTAAGCAAAGGAAAACTAGATGTAGCAATAATTTCTTATGGTGTGTGCTAGAAGGAAAAAGTTTTTCCCCCCAGGCGTTACCCATGCACTCCCCACTTCTCTCACTGCAGTTCTACTTCACACATCCCTGTTCCCATCCTCCTTGGATGAGGATTACAGGTCGCAGTCACGCTCTCCGTTCCTTAAGCCAGGGGCTCACTTGCAGGGGCTTGTGGAATTGACACAGGGACCATCCTGAGCAGTATCAGCCAGGAGGGAGTCAGGAGCCAGGTGCAGACTCAGGCTTCAGTCGTATGCCAAGCGTAACACATCCTCATCTGCCCAAAGCCAGAGGGGCTTTCCAACTCTTTCCCAGTCAAACCTCAATATGAAATGGATGTTTTCAGGGTGATTCTATTGGAATCCTACCTTTCATTTCTCACCCTGTACATCATATTACAGTATTTAAAACAGAAGGGATTTCTCTCTCTCCATTAGCGTGAGTGCTGGTACAGGTGATGTCATAAGGTGCTCTCATCATAACACGCCATAATGAAAGCCTGCATGTCACTCGCACCAGCTATTGAACCGACAAGATCCACTGAGGAATCATCTCTTAATAACTGCACCCCAAAGAGCCCTGGTGCCTTCCTCTTACATACTTAACACTTTGCTATTTGTTTGTTCCAAAGTGTAACAGATGTATAAAAGCCTTGATCAACGCGTGCAGCGTTTTTGACTGGTGTACTGCCTTTTTGATAGGAAAACTTTATCTCCTGCCTATTTACACTGTAAGTGCTTCAGCGTATCAGGTCATAACGTGCTCTGGTCCGTTAACAGATGTGGTGTTTTTCATAAGGTCACACTTTCTTCCACATTCTTGCTAGAACTGACATCTCTTAAGGAAGACTGCCTGGCTACTCAGTGCAGGACAGCTGTTGAAAGCTGTCAGCTGAGTGTGGGGGACATGGAAGACTATCCTGCTGTGCCTGCACACAACACTCAGTAGCAGGGAGCGTTGCAAGGAACACAGCAAGTCACAAGAGCCTTTGTGGAGCTGTATCAATATACAATAAATACCACAGTGAGAGCAGGAACAGGATCCCGTTGTGTGCCAGCAGGCACCGTGTGCAACAGCTTGTGCTGAATGGCTCCAACACCACCGTGCCAGCAGCTCTGTGCACGCAGGCAGCCCAAGACCAGCACCGTGCCAGTGCTGGCTGCCCCTGGCCCAGGTGGGTGAGCCTGGACCCCCCATGGGATGGGGGAGGCTGCGGCTCCATCCCCACTCCGCTGGCATCTGGCTTTGGGCGAGTCCCTTCACCACCCTCATGTCCTTTGCAGCTTCTGTGCAGTGTGGTTGCAGGTCATCCCTCCCTGTATAACTGCTCCACAGACCATTCAACTTGACAGAAAATATCCCATTTTGGATTTGTACTTTGGATTATATCTAAAGCACTTGTAAAGTGCCCAGAAAAATAAGGCGCGGCTGGAGTGCGATCTTAAAACTCAGTTAAGATACCTTTTTCAATGGAATTTCTCATGCTTTGTCAAGAAGTTTTGTTTTATGAAATGTATCAGCTATTTTCTTTATTCTTTAGGTTCTATCTAGTTATAACTAAGTGCACATTTTTTTTATATTTCATTAAATTTTGAAAATCTTAAGAGGAATTATAAACATTAAGACATGAACTGCAATACACCAGAGGGCCAAAGAGGTCTCCTAATTATACCACTCTCTTAAAAATAGTTTGTATATACTGGGATTGACCAGGGCTGATTTACAGTTCTAGGAAGGAAAATATGATACACCTGATCCAACAGATAACTTCATCGAGGAGATGCCACAGGCCTGGTCTCCATGAAGCAGGAGACTGTAGTGAAGAATTGCTGTAGGGAAGTGTGAGGTGTTTCCAGAAGTCAGAAGTTTTGGAGCTGGCTTCAACCAACCACATTGGAAAGAATAATTATGGACCCCTGTCCTTCTACACATATTGTAATTGCAGTTTTGCATAACAATTATTTGCACACACAGAGCATTCCTATCAATTAATACTATTTAACAGGTAACATCTATCGGACAATTCAGTTACATACTGAGGAATAGGAACACAAATGATTTTAAGCGCTGTCTCTCAGAAGAGGCACTAGCTATTTTTCCACAAACCAGGAAGATGGAAAAAAAAGGTAATGAATGTTACGTTAGTCAGTATTATTTCAGTAGCAGGATAATTTAAGACAAAAATTTATGTTCACAAAGGCTTTGAAATAGCTGCAAAGCTCAAGAGACACTATGATGTAATTTTGAGAGCAAACTGTGAGTGCAAAAGAAGGCTATTGACAGGAATATTAAGTTATTTGGAGACCAAGAGAACATAAGGTTGTACATTTATCCATACCTGATAATTTTCAAATAAATATTTAGCTTTTCTACTTTCTAAATAAATTATTTCATTGAAATTATAATAGCTACATAAAGCAAGGAAACACAGAGGCAATCAAAATACTCTTTTCTTGGCTTGCCATACAGGAATTTCAGTTTCGGAACACAACTGAAAACTGCTCTTTTCTCTCCTGTGGGTTGGTTTCTAAAAGTCACTAACTTGCTGCTGCAAAAGCCGATTAGTTTCAGTGTTCAGTTACTTGAACAATTAAATTACAGGACATGAAATTGCTTGCAAATTCCTGGCAAAGTATCTGTTAATATGCAGCTATATGAAAGAAAACATACTCTATCAAAATGTGTGTAATTACAGATTTAAGTCCAGGGTTGTGGCTTTGGGCTTTCAAACCTCTCCATAGAATCAAGTGCCTCAAAAAATGGCCAGACAGCGTCCTGTGCCCAACAATAGGACTCCTAAAGTGTGGAGTGAGTGGAAACTTTAACACTACTCAGAAAACCTTTCCTCTCTGTTTTAGAATCAAATCCCCTAGGACAGGGCTGGACACCCCTCTCTACCATTCTCCCACTCTCACATTGGTCTTCTGTGTTACAGCAGCAGCAGTGTGCCCTTTATTACGCAGGAGTAAAACCTCCCTCACTTCATTCACTTTTTCTACCCCTTTGGTGTTTTGTGTCCTCTTATTCTATTCTAGAGGCTTTTAATGAGAGCTGTAAATGATTCAGGGTCACTCACCTCTGTTAAGAACAAGTAACGGAAAAGAAATACACGCTCCACAGGGAAAAAAAATTCCTACTGAACAGTGGTAGCTTGTTGATGAAGGAAGTGTATATTACGAATTCTAGAAGCTTTACAGAAAATCTATGCTTACAAGATGCTTGAAGATTACACAAAAGGAGAGATTCCCCAGAAATATCCATGACATGTCCCTCATTTGACACAGCTGGCTCACACCTTTAGCAAGATTTCTCAGCACTTGTTTCCCTGCACAAGAGGACTGGGCTGGGCTTACTGCCTTTCATCCCCACTGCAGACGTTCACGAGGTGCAGAATTTCCCAAGTGGCAATTACAAAGTCCACTGTCTAGCCCCTTCAGAGACACTTGCTAATTTACAGCAGAAGTGATTAATTACCTTGCCTCTATTAAGCAAAACTTGTCTGTTTGGTTCAGGGAGGTTAATCTATAAAAGTATATCTTACAAGTTTGAACTGTTACCCTTCACAAATCCGCAGCATACGTTTGACTACGGACTCCTATGTCCTAGATGCACGTCAAAACATGTATCCCAGGGGCTAAAACTTTTCAATATTCCCATTTGTTCAACCACTGCAAAGCCCTGTGTGTTCATAGCCCAAGAACTTTCAGTAAGAAAGTGACTAATATCTCAAGTCTGGAACACAAAAATGCGCCACTGCATTTAGACGAACATTTAGCTCCAATGAATAAGCTACACTTACAATCTTTCACCCTTTGTTTATTCATCACTCGTATCAGTGACTCATTCCTCCCACAGACAAATCAGCAGAAGGGCACTCAGAGGAACATTTTACAACTATTCCTCACTTTTCCCCCTCAACCTCCTCCCATCTCCTCCAACTCCATCTAATACAGATTCCACCTTTCCTGCAGCACGTACAACAGTAGCAGATACGAATGGATCACCGGGTCTCACAGATATCCCCTCCATCTCTTTTCTGGCTGGTGGTGAAGTACTCTGGGCTTTCTCCCTCTGTGACAGGAATTGTAGTATAGAATGTCTTTTAACCAGATCTGCTTACAAGATCTAACAATGGTAGCAGCAGTTACCACAGTGTAATCATGTCCACAACTCCTACACTGCTGCACTAATATTTTGTAGAAGGCTAGAAGAGAAACAACATGTATATGTCTTTCAATAATACTTGGTATAATAAATATAATTGAGGTTAGACTAGAAGTCTGTGGTTTCCTGGGTCTTCCCTCATGTCCTTCTTGTAAACTGGAACAGCACTAGCTAGCTTCCAGTCAGCAGGGACCTTCCCAGACCTTTGGTGGATGATCAAGAGGGGTTCTTCCATACCATACACCAGCTCCTTCACAATGCTGGGATGAATCCCATCAGGCCCCGTGGATGTGTGAACATTCAGCCAATACAGCTAGTCCCTTACAGTTTCAGCATTCACAAATGGAAAGTCACTGTTCCCACACTTGTGAACCTCCATCTCAGGAGACTCCAAGAGTGACATGGCAAAATTCCATCAAGGTAATGAGAAAGGCAGCCTAGATTTTCTTCCTTAAACAAAGGACATTGTCAAGAGAAAGTCTGAGAAACAAAGATCATCAGTTAGCATAAAGAAGCAACAATTCATAGCAACATAACATGAATCCTATTAGCTCACTTGCTGCCACAGGATAGAAGGAAGAGCAGCATAAAACTCCCCACAACTATCGAAGCCAGCCTACATCAACAATATACATTTTGAGATACCCTATAAGCAGTCAGACCTTATACTTGGTAGAATTTGGAAAGGTAGTTTCTACCCGATGTGAAGGTTGCTATCAAACCAAGAGATATCATGGAAACAATGACACCTGTTCCTAAACTGATAAAATTTGGTTTGTGTCCAGTTCAATGAATGGGGCTGGGCACTTGCTTGTGTAAGCTCTATAAATACACAAAACAAAGGAACTTGGAAGTTAGCCCTGGAAGGCTGATATCTTGTACATAAAAGAAAACCAAAGCAGAGGTTTACAGGTATTTCACAATCCAGTTGTCTAAGGAGAATTATTCTAGTACTTAAAAACTCTATGTCATCTACTTCTACTCCAGGTAACTTAATTCCTTAACAATATTTGAAAGCTACAATTACAACTAACTGTCCCCTTTATACAATGTATGACTAGAATACAAAGAGTGCCTCCTTGGGACTTGACTCTAATACTACCATGAATCAGTAGTTACCTACTCCTCCCTCCTTTTCTAAAGAAGAGAGCGGATACACTGTGATTTGTGACAGCGGTTCAGGTGCACTTTATGAATCCCAAAACTATAGACTTGGCAAGTAAAAGCTTGTAAGCCTCACTGCTTACTCAGTAAGTAGATTACCGGGGTCCTTTTTGTGTGTCAGCTGTATGAAAATAAAACCAGATATATAAAAGTTAACAGACTGAAATTCAGTATCTGATTCTACAGTGGTGAAGAATAGGGGGTAAATGAAAATATAAGTACAAAAAAGAATTTATACCAGGCTACAATTCTCTTTACCTCAGATACCTTCTCTGTGATACAGTAAGCTAGTTTTACTGTAGCCATTTTATGGATTATAACTCTTTTACTCCCACTGACCAAACAAACATTCTTTGTAACAAACTGAGCAAGCTGGGGGTGGGTGGAGGGTGGGATGAGATGATGAACACAGGAAAAAACACAGGCAGAGGTAGCAACAGACATCTTGCACCTTATTTTTTTCTCCATTATGAAATCCATTTAATCTACACATATCATATAATCGTGTAAAGACCTCACTTGTTTCAGGCAACCCAAGGAAAAAAAAAAAGAACAGGCACAGTGGCTCTGTAACTTGCTTTTCAGTCTAGAGAAAAGCATAGCATACAGATTTTAAGAAGTAAGTCTTTAGATTAAGCTTCAGAAACAGGCTTTATTTACAGCTAGACAAACCCCTAGATTTCTAGGTTTTCATTAGAAACTCATCTAATTCTTAGCTTGGGAGAGCAATAAATTTCAAGGTTAATTTTTTCTTACACTGCTCAATGCAAGATTGACCAGTACAGACCTTTTTCCCTCCAAATTACCTGAAGCACAGTTTTAACTGAACAAATAATTCCATGACTCCTGAAAGAGGTAATGTAGTCATAAGGACTGCAAAAATGGATGGAAAGAGGACAGTACTGTTTGTGTCAGAAGAGGCAGTGGTAGAAAGCTGTTAGCTGGTCCCCAGCTACTAGTCCAGACAGAATTTTACAGGAGGATGTATGTCTAATTATGGGTTTAATCAGACAACTATTTTTTATTTCTGTAGGATCCCACTCACAGATAACTCTAATACATCTGCACACATTGGCATACGTGTGGTTTGGGAGGCCTGTCTCACAAAAAGCATCATCAATTCTTATGTCCAGTCCTTAATATGAAACTTGAATATGCAAGAGAAGACTAAGGTAAATATTCTTTTGTGGTACCTGACCCACATGAAAATTGTAGTATATCCTGGACTTTCATTAGTATGTGAAAAAGTTACTTAACAGGTTAAGACGTAAACATTTTCCTGGCACATGCTAATTTAGAGAGCAAGACGGAATCTTAACTTACAAATTCTCTTAAAGATCAACAGTGACATTCACAGAGCTCAATTTAACACCAGAAGTTTAACATCTTAGCTTCCAAGATGATCATCTTGTGTGGTTCAAGGAAGTTCACTATCTGCATCAAGCTTTTACAGTTCCCAAAATGACAGCTCTGTTCTACAAGGCACTGAACTTTATATACAGTGAGAAAACCTGTCCCAAAATCCTCACCAACTACAGTCAAAAAATCTCTTAACATACTTTGTCATGGAAATAAAAGAGATGAAAAGTCAGCACTGAGGTCTTTGGAAACAGCTGAAGACTCATTTTTCAAGGGACTGACTTCACTGAGTAAGTAATACTGTTAACTCAGATCACTTTTACATGTTTTAGCAGGAGAACACGCAAGAATCTGGTACATGACTCTGGTATGTCCACACAAACGTTATGCAAACACTGCAGTCAGTATTTATAGGTTTCTGTCTTCTGTGGAAAATCCCATTTCTATGAGTATTCTGGAAGTCTTAGGATAGGGCAGACTTTGTTCTCAGCTAAGATAGTGTCTTTCAGATGTGTTCTGATAGAGAGCAAAACCATGACAGCACCGTGAAAACAAGCTTATTGTGCTTTGATAAGAGAAAAGCACTGCAGATGTATAAGCAACGCCCTTAGCAGGAAAAAAAAAAAGAAAAAAAAGAAAGAATTCATTTCATGAGAAGTCTCTTAAGATGTCTGAAAGAAAAACCTTTGTCAAAGATACTAAATATTGCAAAGAATGGAAAAAAGCATTAAATTTGGTCTCTGTAGTTGGTATTATGTAAAACTTGAAGAATTCATTTTACTACTGACACTGCCTATATACTCCAGTGGTTCAACCCTCCAATTTCAAGAGGTGCTTTAACACAATTCATGCCCACACTTCAATGTAATACTTCCAGAGCTCTAGGTGCTGGTGTTCCAGGGTAGTTGGGAGAGCACCTAGAACCAGATTTTCTGGCATTCCATGCTGTGATATGAGTATGAAACAAGGTAAGCCAGGACTAAAGACTCATGCAGTGCTTGATAAGAAGCTATACTTTTGGTTAGGAATTCAAAATCCACATGTTTATAAATAAACAATGAAACCCTCATGTTTATATAAATAAGCCGAAAACATGAAGAGGTTGGGAAACCTTTCATAGCTGACATTTTTCAGTTTGCCTGTCTTCACATTCATTGACAACTATTCTTCCCGCATCTGGTTCATTAAAATGGGAGCTACGAATGTAAACACTATGTGCTTCCACTGTTTTTAGCACAGATACATTATCTCTCAGAGTGAATAGCAGCTTCTTGTGCAGTGACACTGTGTCATACAATATCAAAATTATCTGAAGATGATGAGGAAATTGGAATGTTGCTGCCCTCAGAGTTCCTGGAGTGTCTGTACAGCATGATCTCCAGTACACTGTAAAATAATTTAGGCTGGAAGGGATCCATGGAGGTCATCTGGTCCAAAACACCACACATAGCAAGACCAACTTCGAAGTTGAATCAGGTTGCTCAGGGTTATTTGAGTTCCCTGTATGTTTAAGGATGGAGATGTCACAGTTTCTGTGTAAACTGCTTAATCAATCTTATCTAAAGAAGAGTCTACTATCTATTCCATTTCCCTTGCTGCAAACTGTAATCTGCAAAGACAAAAATCAGTCATCTCCAAAACAAAATGTACATATAGAATCACAGAATGGTTTGGGTTAGGAGGCACCTTAAAGATCATCATTGCAACCCCCATGCTGCAGGTAGCGACACTTTCCACTAGACAAAGGTCCCATCTAACCTAGCCTTGAACACTTCCAGGGATGGGGAGTCCACAGTCTCTCTCAGCAACCTGTTCCAATGCCTCACCACCCTTAGAGAACGTTTTCCTAATATCCAATCTAAACTTGCCCTCCTTCATCTTATGGCCGTTCCCCATTGTCCTGTCTCTACGTGCCCTTGTCAAAAGTCATTCTCCAGCTTTCTTGCAGCCCCCCTGTATGTACTGGAAGGCTGCTGTAAGGTCTCCCTGGAGCCTTCTCTTCTCCAGGCTGAACAGTCTCCCCTCTCTCAGCTGTTCTTCATGGGAGAGGCGCTCCAGCTCTGTGGTCAACTTGGTGTCCCTCCTCTGGACTTGCTCCAACAGGTCAATGTCCTTCCTGTGCTGGGGATCCCAGAGCTGGACACAGCACTCCAGGCAGGGCCTCACCAGGACAGAGCAGAGGGGCAGAATTCCCTCCCTCATATCCTGCTGGTCACACTTCTGATGCAGCCCAGGGTGTGGTTGGCTGTCTGGGCTAAGCCAACTAAGACTAACACCTATTACAAATATGGGAAACAGAGACACATTTTCTGTAAAGTTACTCAAATACTCTTGAGAAAAAAATATCCAATTGGTCCAGAAGGACAACAGAATGTAGATTCCAGAAAAACACTTTTTAATACAGTATTATTTGTGCAAATTCTATTCACATTCGTTGTCAGCAGCAGAAAACTTGTCTGCCAGGCGGATAAACTGACCAGTGCTACTCAAATGTACGACTGAAGAAAGAACTCAAGCAGACCAATAACTAATGGCAAATCTATTTATCAGACATGATTAGAGTAAAAATTCTAAGATGTGATTTCTTAAAGGACTCATTTTAATTTCAGCCTCAAGTAAGATTTTTGAAATATACAAAAAGCATTGTCTACTGAAACAGCAAAATATTGTAATTTGAGGGAAGTAGCCTGTTGCTTATGCACACACATTTGCCCACTCTCTAAACACAAAATTGTGTTTAACGACAACTGCACAACTGAGCTTGCTTCTGTAATACCATTGGAAATGAATGTTATGTAAATGCACATCCATACCCAATGCCAAAAGGCTTAAAATTTATCTTGCCTACCTTCAGCAGTCTAAAAGTTAGCCTAGATTTCTTTTCCAAACTATCTACTGTCAACAGAGGTGGGGTAGAGTGATCTTGCATATCTAAAATGAAGCTTCATGAAAGTTCCATTTCTCTCCACACTTTTTCTAACTTAGACCAGGCACCTAATAACTAGACTGCCTACCATAATTTCATGTATTTTGTATATTTAGATTGCTGCATCTTTAAGGGGAAGAACTAGACAAAAAGATCAGTGTGAGACAATGCACATAAATAATTACGAAGTGATCAGCAGTGTAACCAATTAATTTTTGAAAATTCTGTAACAAATGCTTTTCTTGTTTTTTCAAACGGAGCACTAAATTAGTCACAGCTTCAAGTGAAAACATGTACAGCAAGCTCAAATCTTTAACTGATCACCAGACCAACACACATACAAAAAGCGTAATTTAATTATCTTTTTGCAGTGAGTAAGCATTAACAATGAAATATTTAACTGTCAAAAGTCTTTATGAATATCTAAAAGCCTAATACAAATATCCAAACTATTAGTAAACATTTGTAATTTGAAGTGTTAACAATAAGACATTTAATAACTCTGCATTAAATCTAACAAGCCCTTTCTAGAAGAATATTAATTTACAGTCATTCTTTCTAACAACTCTTTGTACAGTAAAAAAAATTAGATTTGTATTTTTCTGCTTCCCTTTCCCACCCAACCACCCACATAGTTTTGCTCTCAGACTGAGCTACTAGCCGATCAAACCTGATGGTAAAAATCTTCTCAACCAAGGGTCCAAGATCTCAGTTTTAGCATCCAGCTCAAATGCTCTTTGGGAAAAAAAAATCCATGTTTTTGTATAATGTGCAAAGTGCAACTTTTATCCAGTGCCATCAGAAGTGTGTGCTGCTATGAACATCACCAAAGAATAAATCAGTAACAATTAAGACTTCTCAGTTTCCGATTGCTCTGTTATGGACAAATGTTAGATGATGTCTACAGGAATGACAGATCAAGTGGATTATATCCTGGTGCTTATTGGGTCAGGTACTTTCCAATTTCGTTAGGTCAAACCAATGTTTTTACTCAAGTTCTTCAGTTTCCTCTGTAAAAAGGTCAGCCAAATCTGCTACTGTCAACACTGAGGCTTCTGACTGTTTCATGGAAGAGCTCGTGTGGCTGTGGGAAAAAATTGCACACAGGCATCAGAGAAAGAATCAATGTAAGTAACAAGCTGTGTGCACTGACGGCAGACCACACAGTTCAGAGTCAATACCTGCTCAGCTTTGAAGCTCGGCAGGAAAACACACTTTTTGTCTGGGAAAACACATACACTCATCAGCTTCTGCTCTTGCACATTCTAAGATACAAAGGCCATCTACTGTCCCTAACAGTGGTCAACACCAAACACTGCAAAGGCAGCAGAACATGGGATAATCCGCTTTGACCCCTTAACATTTAAGGGATTGACTTCAGCTTCCAAGCATGAGGTTTAATGTTATTTTCAAAACATCAGCCCTCATGGGATCATTCAACCGCTGTACATTTATCCAAATTTTATGTGCAAAGGTAGTGCTACTTCACAGATAAGGAGAATAAATCATTCTTCAAGAGCTGAAACTGAAATCTTTCATAACTACAGCCAAAGATGTGTACATAAATTTTTAGTTTCATAATCTGTAACAAAAATTTCCTTAAACTAAGGCCTCCTCCTAGATTTGTCATGTGTATACCATCTAGTTAAAAGGTACAAACCTCTTACACTGTCTGCATAAAGAACATAAATAGCATTTTTGGCCCCACTCCAATCCATCACTGCTTATAGATTTCGGAAAGATAAACACAGTGAGAACTGCTTTCTGTGTCTGCACACCAGCCTGATGTATGACTTGGCATCTGGGCAACGCTTGCACAGACTGTGAAACCAAGGAGTGTGACACAGCACCATCAATCCTACGAGGTTTGTAGGATTAAAAAATAACAAAAGAAAGAACCCGTGTCCTGCATTAGAGTTTATTACAGATGCTGTTGCTCTAGCGGCAGGCTTAGTACTACTCCACCAATTGCAGTGGTTTTATACTAATGGAAATAGGTAAACTGAAAAGATAAATCATATCATAATACATAATTTATTACTTGGGCTTTTATGAAATAAAATACACAAAACATAACCAAAATATTTTCCAGGGACTTGACATACCTTAAGTTGCAAGTTACTGGAACCAGGTTAAAATTTTTGAAGTCTTAAAACTGTTTTCCCAATCAAAACATTTTGAAGAACAGTTGAAGTTACATATAAAGATGTACATGCCTAACCATAATAAAAGTATGGTGAAGAACCACATTTTCATTTTCAGTGCAATAATGATGTTTTAAAAAAAATTCAACACTTACCTTCTATCTACTGTTTTCATCATAGTCTGCATTCTCTCTTCTATTGTTGCCTTTATCAGGAACCTATGAACAATCGTAGATCTGAATGGGTTTAAAAAAAAGAAAACACCACCATAAGTGAGCAGAAGTTGTACTGTTACTGCCAAAGTTCATAACCATATTTTTGTCTCATACTAATTCTATTAGAAATGTTGAAAATATGTCTCCGTTTTTTAAGAAATAAATGTTACAAGTGATTAGCAACTTCCACTGACATTTCAGGGTGCTTAGTGCTTCCCTGAAAACACACTTTCACTTTACTGATCACACACTAAATGAATGTAAGCTGTATTAGCTAAAATCCTAATGTAGATACTGGGCAAAGTTCTGCTTTCTGTGTCCTTACTAGAAACATTCCTCCAGAGCCTAAAGAAAAAAGAGTTTTGCCCACTGGTTATATACACTGTTCATACTTCATTGTCACAAATTATTCCAACAGACAAGAGCTCAGTGTGATAGATAATTACACCTAATACCCAGACTTTTAATAATATTATTTTTGAATATTATTTTTTAAAAAAAGAAGTCAGTAACTGTAGTCAGTAAACACTGGCAAAATATGAAACCCAAAATGTCAATAAACATAATACAAAATGAAAATTCCATTTATGAAATAAAATTTCAAAAAAGAAAGCAGTAATATAGAAAAGTGCCAGGTACAAGAAAGCGAAATGGAAAAAAGTCAGATCCAAAGATAAAAATGGAAAAGCACCCCATGCTCCCCAGTATAAACATTTTTCAAGGTAAGTACCCTTGAAAATGTTTAGACGGTTTTCAGATCTTAGGTTGAAACCTTGGCAGGTAACATTTCACAGAAGAATGCAGGTGGAATACTTTCAGATTCACAGGCAAAAGTCTATCCCCAAAAAAGAGCAGTAAATAAGAACTGAACTGGTAATAGTTGCACCAGTGACACAAAACAGAGTATTCCCTAATGCTCAGTGTACTTGGAACACAGCCCTTTCTCAAAAAATCCTTGCTGAAATCTTAATTCTTAAAAAGTACAATGTATTCGTGGTGGTTTTATTGCAAGGTTCTAGCCAGATCTTTTGTGCCTGCAACATGTAAAATTGCAGTGTGGGCTGTTGCAATCAATCTTTCCTATGCCCTCACAGTTAATCCAAAATCTTTATCAACACACACAAATATCCACCTGTTCAGAAAAATTCTTTCACATACATGCTCCTTCATGTCCTCTCTCTCTTTGCTTTCATTTCCAGAACACATCCCCAATTATTATTCTACAATATTATTATTCCAGAATTGACTGCAGCTATTTTTCTTCTTTGTGTACTAGGCTTTAAATTTTTTTTTTTCAAGTGACATGAGACCTTAGGAAAATCATATACATCTCATATGTTGAGGACAAACTTTCTAAAACTTTTGTTAATTGTTCAGTACTACCTGTGTCAGAACAACACTACTGAAACAAGTAAGAGACATGCAAACTCATTAATGTCTTCAAAAAGATCTAGACAGGGGTGAGGGCAGAACTGTGATTTAAAAACTTATCAGTTCTAAAGAGAGCATGCTATAACTTTCTTTTTGGAAAAAAACCCCAATCAAAAAAGCCCCAAAACAAGGAAACAAAAAAAAAACCCCAACAATTTATGCAGCTCCTCATCTGGAGCTGAGAATGACCAGTTAGAATTAGTGTCTCAAGGAAACTCAGAAAGGCCATGCCTGAACACATATGACATAAATGATGAGTTGCTAGGACCTGCAAAGCTAAGACACTTCTGGACATTTTTGCAAGCAGAACTCCAAAATTAAAAACTAAGGCATCAATGACACACATAAAATAGGGCAGCAGGTGAACAAGGTTTTTGCAGATCTATTCTGGACCATTTCTTAAACCACTGAACACAACTGTAAATCTTACTTTGTTTGGCCAATACGATGTACTCTGCCAATAGCTTGTAGCTCGTGTGCCGGATTCAGAATGGGCTCCACAAGCAGAACGTGAGTTGCTTCAATGATGTTTAGGCCATTAGAACCAGTGTGAAGAGGCAGCAGCAAAATATTGATGTTGGGATCATATTTAAATGCAGACAGGTTTTCCTAAAAGGCAAACATCACAGTAGTGTGACAAAAGTTCCTCAACAAAGAGTGTGGGGGACAGGAACATATTTTCAACAAATTATAGCAGCTAATACAGGCTCCAGAGTGACAATCTTGCAGATCTGTCATCCCAGAACAGATACATGACAGTTTCAGGAAGGCATGAACTTCTTGCAACACTGATCAGTGTGTCTCATCCTTAACTTCTATGCCAATGCATCTTTCTCAAAAGTGAATGTACTGGTTATCTCCAAATGCTTTAAACCAGGACTTTTTGAGATTACGATTTTTAGAATTAATGTTAGAGATCAAAGCTTCTGCCATACAAATTTGCTGCTCTTTTAGTTTCTGAAATTAAGCAACGAAGTAAAAAGGATCCGATTAACTTCAATGAACTATAATTTCCCCACTGAAAATAATTTAAGAAAAATATCCTTTATGTACCTGAAATTTACTAATTCCATTGATCTGAGAAAAAACCATGTTGTTGTCATACAAAGCTTTTGAAATTATATCCAACACATCTTGCCACTGTAAAAAAAAAAAAACCACACAACACAATAAAAGTAACTCAACATTACAAACAGCAATGACAACTAAAAAATAATTAACTTCCCTAACAAAGAGTAGATTTAAAAGTTTTTCAAAATGCTAGCATGTGCAATTTAAAAAAAAAATTTGCGTGCTAGAAACCGAATCTTTCATAAAACTAAGTAAGACAAGTAATTATAAAGATCAGCTTGAATAAAAGAAATTTGTAGCTATTGCAAAAACAGCTTTACAATGTATCAAAAACATCTGGACATTACATTTAAAAATATCTAGGATGTCTACTGCTTCCATACAAATCTAAGTGTTTGCCCTTTAAAGAAACAAGCTTTTACATCTGCTGACTATGACCATTATTCTTGTTCCCGTTACGGGACTTGCCCAGCAAATCCTCAAAACAATCAAGCGGTTGTACAGAGTGATTTAACATTTTGGTAGCTAAACTAGTTCCTGAAAACATTATTAACGCTTTAAACTCAAAGCACACACGCAAAGACAAGACAGAAAATGGTGATTAATACCGTTGAGAAAACTAAGGACTTAGCCCCTGGATCTTTAAATTGAATTCTCTTCAGTGTTCGGACCACAGCTTCCACTTTGGTGGAGTGACTTCCCTTTGAAAAGTCAAAGAAGCACATTAGTAAAGTAGGATAGTAAAAATCTCCTTCCACATTCATTGCTTTATTAAATGATGTTATATTAGGTCTCTTACATATCTGACACAAAGTTAAAAATGATCAGCCTTGAGGAAGGGCAGTTTAAGTAGCACTGAGCTACTTTTACCTCTCCCTTATAAAGCACTGCATTAGGATCAGCAGTGCGTAACTGCATGTGCAGCGCGCGGAAGAATGAAGTGCCATGCAGACACACCCTCTAGCTCTGCATGAGGCAAAACAGATGGTCCAAGCAGTGCAGTGCCACCAGACATGCCCACTGTGCCACAGGGTTAACTGCAGGAGGCCTAGTCTTTAGAGAATCTTTCAAATGCACATTAAAATTTCCCTACCTTCACACCTCTTGAACATGGACCAAGAAAAAACCTACCTGAATGCTATTCTATTGCTTTTGTTTCTCATTCTGGCAACATCAAACTTACGTTCAGTACTATGAAGCTCGTTAATGATATTTAAAACAGTAAGAAAATTGTAAATATAATTAATTTTTGAATGATGGTGAGCTGCAATGAAAACATCTTTATAGTCTGCATTCAGAAGTATTTCAGTGCTTAATGAATCCAACACTTTATTCTACTTCTTGTCCATTTTGAATTATGTACTCTTCCTTTTCCCCTTAGGTCAGCAAGAGGATTCAATGAGAAGCAATTCTTTTTCCATCTCCTTCAGTATGTACTTTGTATTACGGCAATTTTACCTAATGTCTTTTTTAAAGAAGCCTTTACTTTCTAACTAGTTCCTACATGCGTAGTAATTTCAAGCTGTGCTAGATTCAGCAGGACAAATAGTTTTATTTCTGGCTGCACCTGTCTTTTGAACATTGAATTAACTATGTTGGCCCACCACAATGACAGATCAAATTTACTGAAGTCATGCTGCTTGCAGAATTGGCTGGGAAGGATGTCAGCAGTCTCGGCACAAGCTGGGAACCAACGCTGGGCTGCTTGATCACGCACACGTTAGGCAGCTAACATGTAAAAGACTTTCTGCAGACTGTTCTACCAAAGGCTGCAGTAAGCAGTGCCATTTTAGCACCCAGCGTCCTCCGCAGTGATTCCAACTCTGCAATGTCACAGACACAGAAATTAACCAGCTTTCTTCTATGTCATTTCTGTTGCACCTGGTAGACACTGACTGTCCATCTGACTGTTTGCAAAGTTAGATGGACAATTAAAAATGCTTATGTTGGCAGGTGTTCTGATCTGAAAGGATGACACTTTTGCAGTCCTATGGCAGCTGCCTGCCAATCATGAACACCTACAGTTAGGAGATCCGAGACTAGCTTTTAGTACTTCCTACATAATTCCAGGGTCATTTATGTGCTTTTCCAATATCATTCATCTCTGATTCAGTGATGACAATCCTGGCTAATCTGTTCTGTCTTTTCCTCAGAAACTGTTTTTAGAGCTTATCGTAGGTTCTGTTTTTCCCTGCTATAACAGATAGTAGCTTTAGCCACTGTTGTTGATTTTTCCACCCTTCGGATTCCTGTGACTCAGGTATCACAGAGCTGACTTCGTACAAGATCAGTAAGAGGAACTATGGTGCAGAAAAAACCAGCACAATGCTCGAAGTGGTCACAGTCTTTTTGCTCGATTTTTTAAACAAGATGTAAACTTGTGAAACTGTGTAAAGTTCTTCATCCCTTTGTCTACATTTTATCAAACTATATTAGACTTTTATATTAGACAGAAGTACCCTCGTTTTTCAGTCTGTCTTAAGAAATGTTCCCTATTCATTACCCCTCCACCATGGGTCTGCCATTTTGTTGAATATTCAGATGACTATTTATAAAGAAATTAGCTAGTTCCAATGAATTATGGAACAGTAAACACTAGAACCAAAACTACCCTCTAACAAACAATTTCTGTCTCAGATGACAGGCTGGCAACACCCACTGTAATACTGACCAGACACAGGAAGCTTTTACAAAACCAAAACATGCAGGGATGCCAGTAATCTCTCTCTCAGTATAAAATGCTTCCATTTACAGTAGTCCTTTCGCATCTAAGGTATTACCTTAAGATGGTTAGTGTTGGTACAACAAAGAGTAAGATAGAAAGAGAGGTAGTGAGTACTTTAAGAGACTGGAGGGATTGAGAAAGATCAGGTTAAAATATAAACACTGAATAAATCACACAGTTTTCATATCTATACTGAAAGATACTGATCTTAACCTCAGTATTCTATAGAAACCCTAGTAAGTTTGTTATTCTTTGTTAACTGTCCTTTAAAGGAATATAAGGTAGAAATTTTTAACAATGTTGCTTGTTTAGATAGTAAATACAGTGAAGCTACAGTGTAAATTTTTAATTTATGAACTAAGAATTAGTTTTGCTCAAGCAAATTCACACAGAATTCATATTTTTGCTTTATTTTTGCTTTGTTCAAAGGTTTTGATGCAGAAATACTTCAAGAAAACACTACAACACTTTACACAGGACAGCAGATGACATGCTCTTTCAGTGTCTTATTTATGAAATTTGGTTATTCTAGTTACTTTTTAATTTAATTTATGAAACATATTTGAAATTTTGTTAGAAACAGGGTGATATCTCTAAACTGTATATGGAATTAATATGTAAAAAGCCCTGCATGAAGTAATGTTCTAGGAAGTACCATTTGAAAAATACAGCCTATTTACTCCCCCTGGTGCCACGTACTGTCAACTACTTTAATAATTCGAGCTAGGAATCATCTACTCATAATATGGAATTGCATTTGTCCAGAGAGGTTGAAACAACTAGTGTGAATGTGGTAGCATTGTCTTCAATACAGGGCAGCAACCCTAGAAATTGTGCAAGGTTCCAGGAGACTTGCACAGATATCATGGAAGTCTGTCAGCACAACTAGTTATTATTTTTAACTATATTAATCAGATTAAAATTATGACGAGTTATGTCCAGCTGTATTATAATCGTATTTTAATGAAAGACAGCAGTATCATCTAAACCAAAATATTATCAATGCTTTTCACCTTTGAATTTTAGCCCAAAATCCTCTATTTTTTCCACAACTGCAGTAAACACAGTTTTTTTGTTTGTACAACATTCTACAAGACATTCATGCAGAGCAAACAAGTACCTATGCACTACATATATGTCAGTATTGCTAAAGACTCATGGAGATGCTGTCTCTTCCTCCAGGCCTGCCTTCAACCCAATGAGAACCCTCCATCACCAAAAAAAGCAGAGACACGAGGCCAATCAGGACTGAATTCCTACACATTTGTGTCTAGAGTTTTTGTCATTAGGACAAACTATTTCTAAAACTATGTAATACACTTGTCTGCCTAAATGCAGAATGCAACAAAACACAACAAATACGCGCTGCTGAAAGTGTGGGCCACGGAACTCCCGCAAACAACTCACCTTTACAGGAATATCATCCTCCTGATTTGCAGCTTCTGCAGTGAAGACATAAGATATTTCTTTATGAGATGTTGTCTGCCTGCAAATGGCACATTTAATTGAGCTCCGGCGGGTGCCAACGCTGTACTGCTGGATGATGATTGCTATGCACTCATTACAAAAGCAGTGTCCACACGTCAGCACTGCCCACTATGCAGGAAACAAAAAAACCCAAACACAACACAGTTTCACTTTTGGATCAGTGCAAAAGAAAAACATTGTACTAATCTATGATAAATTACATTTTGATAGAGAAACTACCTTATTTTTATGATACTCATCAGATTAAAGAAGAATTTTACAATTTTTGCACTCCAGCTGCTAAAAAGCCTGAATTTCAAAGTTTTTCAGCACAGAGACATTCATGATCTGAAGAAAGTCTCTGCATTTACTGTTCATTGTTTGCATTTTCTCAGTTCTGAACTTCAGGAAAGACATTACAATCTTTCATTTCTATGAAAGATGATTCTTAACACCTTATGTAAACACATGTTAAGTATTTACATAATTTTAAAAAAATTACAAAAATGTCTTTATTTGCCTTCTGCAAAATTCTTTATCTGTGCATTCATACTAGACTGGTCTTATTTAATAAGTGTTAGAAAAAAATGCTTTAATTTTTCCCTACTAGTAAATCCTTGGACTTAAGAAGAACAACATCTTTGGACTTAAGAAGAAAGATTTTGTACACAGTGTCTCAATCGCTTTCTGACAGAATGTATGCGAAACAAAAGATTGCACTGCACAAGCTGTTCTCCCTTTGTGAGCCTAGAGCATCTACATGTCAGCCACAATCTTCCATAACAGAGAAGCAATTTGTAGACCAGTGGTTTTGAAACTCAAAATAATATCTTTTGGTGTACTAGTCTGTTCTATAGGCCATTCCAAGAGGAAAAACTAGAAGTTTTCATGGGACCAAGTAGCAAAAGGAATTGATTTAACCACTGATTATCAAGCAGAAGGTCTTTAAGCCTTGTAAGGTTCTTTCAATTGGGCTGAAACAGGATGCAAAATATTTTAAAAGTTCTTTGCAACGTAAAAGCTGCTATCATCTAAAGCAGCAGTCTTGCTGTTAAGAAAAGATAAAGAAAGTTAACAGATTATTTTCCCTTTCAGTGAGCTCCTTCAGAACTGAGATAAAGCATAATGACAGTTAACAGAACTAACAGCTGTCCTCTGTAAAACCCTGTATTACCCTTGGAAGAAGAGCACAGAGGGGATTTTGGAAACATGGCAGGACAGCAGTTCATGCTTACACATGTCTACAATGCAAAGAGAAGCTAAACCTCCTTAAAATAGCTACCCTAAAAAAAAGAGATAATTTGGTTTGACCATACAGGAGTCCTTTCATGTTCTTCCCTAATGCATGGTAAGTCAAGTTTAAACTATGGCTTTGTACTTTATGATATAGATTAAGTCTCACTTGAATTTCAACTCCTGCAGTTCAGCAGGGAAGTGGTGGGGAAAAAAATCTACATTGCCAGTATTTATTCTACTGGATTTTGCTACTGTTTACATATGTAATATCCTTTTCTTTAGAAGAAAAACATACTATCAGTAAGAACAATTACAGTAAAATACAACAGCATACAACAGAAGTTTACCTACTACTTCTTTCTGTTAGCTTATAAATGGGAAATAAATCTTTCTGACAAAAGTATAACTTCAGAGTTATACAACAATAGTGAACACACGTTTTTGGAACGCTTAAGCACTGATGTCAAAAGCTAAAAACAGTAGAGGTGCTTGCATCTGAGAAAGATGTTATTTCAGGGGAGAGGCTGGTCGGTACACGACAGGGAACAGCTCATTTTCCCCTGTTTCCAATACAACATTCATTTTAAAACATCTTGAGAATTTGACACACAATTGGCTCAGCTCTAGCCAAAGATGTTCTAAAACTAAAACCTGCACAATAAGTATCTTACCTGTCTTCCCAGTTGACGTGCACAGATTGGACATGGTTCTGGATTAACTCCCCCAGTAGTTTTATCCTGAGACTATAAATTAGAAAAAAAAATATAAGCTTTGTGTTTTGGTGTTCTATATTTAAAATAAACTTCTAGACAAAATGAATAATGAAGCCCTTAAAAGAAACCAAATCAAACCAAAACACTGTGTGAAGAAATTAAAAACATATTCATGTACTCAAGTCCATCTTGAAGAGTTAAAAAAATATGTAACTTATGGTATGCAAAAGGAGCATTTTTCATACTGCACTTCTTCAGATGGCAACTGCAGCTCTATGACAGCTCTGAAAAATCCTGGTAAAATACAAGCTTCAAACAAGAAATTCCTCATATTTTCTATCAGCTTCACATTGCTGTAAAAACACTTAAATTCTGCTTAACTATGCTCACTTTAACATAATTGCACTTACTCAAATACTATGATTAAAATAACATATAATACATGGGGGTTGTCTGTTTTGTTTTTGGGGTTTTTTGGTTTTTTTTAACACTTATTTAAACTCCAGACGTGATTGTCCTTCTGTTTAAGGTAAGCTCTTTGTAAAATACCAGAGGTATGTGGAGACGTACATAATTTTATAAGGCTTCTACTAAACATGGCCCAGTTAAGTTTTAATGAAAACTTTAAGCATCTAAAACTAGTTCATAGTTTAATAAGCATATAATTAAGCAAATAACTAAAATACATAATGCAATAAATAATTTTATGAGCACACAGTAACACAAAGAACAGCCCACCAAATTTCAAAATGAATCTTCACAGAAAATACAATTTCTTAAAAACAGAAGTTTTAAATAAAAATAACAGTAGGTTTCCTCCACTAGGTAAACAGTACATCACTTAGGTAAAGACCAAGGAACCATTAATCTTACTTTCTCCAGATTAGTGAGGTACAGAAGTTGTCCTAATTTCTTTTGAAGCTGTGATTTGGCAACTGCCTTGTCATTCAGAAGTTTCACTCTATTTTGCTCTACCTATGAAAACAAGATTAAAGATGTATTAAAAAAGGAAAAAAAAGTTAAGTTTTACAGTAAGGCTTAAATTAATTTTTTTTGGTGAAATTCAGCTGTATAATTTACTGGGTATAGATAAAAAACCAGCTCATGCTGGAAATTTAAGATGTGCTGCTCCTCAAGCAATATTGATTATCTATTCCTTTCCTGTCCCCAGTACGAACGCAGCACTGTGAATGGGCTGAGATGCAGAAGGTACACAAAATTGCTTTTTATTGTTTTATTTGCATTATTGGTTCTTTACAGAAACAAAATTAATTTAAAATAACCCAATTTTTTAGAAGTTTCATTTGAACTTCATTCAATTTATCATCTATTTTCTTACAGTCGTGTATATATATCCTAGACTCAACTGCTGGTTCCAAAAACAATGTGTAAGAAACAAGTATTTTCTTTACACTTCTTAGAAATTTACACTTTTCCTTTAACCTATACAAAGACAGAGACATCAAGCTGACTTTCTTTTTAGATTAATTAAGCTGGTAGTGGAGAAGCTATTAATACTAGCTTCTAATACTAGATGAAGAGGCAGGCACCTGAAGGATAAAGGCCAAAGTAATGGGTGTTTTTTTATGGCTGCATATACATACATAAATCTTAAGACTTTATTAGGCATTTGTTAAGCAAAGTGTTCCTTTTTAAAAACTGTTTCCATATGGAGATGAAATTTATTTCCTTATAGAAAGAAGCACTTTTATCTAACTCAATCTCACTGAAAAAAAGCATAAAATGTGTCTATAGAAAATATACTTCTAGTGGTGCAAAAAAAAAAAAATTAAGAGGTTAAATCAACCCAGCATTTTCTCTATTATCATGAACGGAGTCTCTCAGGGGTAGCTCAGAAATTTCAAAATACTGAAAAAAAGATTTGTCTTTTAGGTGCTCACTTCTGTTTTATATAGGTTCTTATGGAAAGTATCAAAATGCGTAAGGAATCAGGCCAACTTAATTTTCCACCAGCTTGGAAAACTGGGCAATTGTAGAGAAAGGAAGGAAGCTGCTGCTGCTGAAAGGACAGCAGTCTTTTGGAAACATGCCACTCCGTCAGAAGCCTAACAAAAATATATCAAAATAACAGTTACAACTCAAAATGGCCCATGTACTGAATGCAGAAACAGGTAAGAATTCTATACTCCACCACACCTTTCTAAAATGGAAACGGAGACACATTCTAGACCATATACACAGATCCAGATGCAGATTTTATTTTTGTAGGACATAGGTTCCTTCAGAAAGAAACCGTTCTTTCCTGCCCAGTACTTTACCTCATGTGGTTCTATAATGTGGAGCACTGGTGGATTTGGTTTTGGCTCATCAGGATGACGCACTCTCAGTCGTTCTGTCGCCATTGCCAGTTCATCAATAGCAGACACGTGATCCCTGAGGACCATCCAATACTCATGAAGTAACTGTAAGAAACCCCCAAACAAATGAATCTGCCATACAATGTAAAATGAAATGTGAGAATCTTTTTGGAGGAAGAGATAATATTTCTTTACAGTATTCTGCCACAACAACAACTAATTACAAAGGAAAACAAGCAGTATAGACCTCATTTTGCCTGCTCTCTTTTCTGGTCTCTCTGTATAAAAAACTACAAATAGGTGTCTCTCATTTCTTCTACAACTATTAGTATTACAATAACTAATGCAACTAAAAATTCAGAAACAAAATGCCTTGCAAAACTAAACAAATGCTGAATAAAATAAGAGTTATTTCACAGAGTATCATCCTTGTAGCTCAGTGTATATTAGAGTAGTACAGAGCACTGAATCAGTATTTCCAAGTCACAACAGATGGAATCATAACACTGTCTTCATTCTCATCGGTATATTAGTCCCACCTTTTGTTTCCTAACATAAAGGCACATGAAAAAACTGTTCCTTCTTCACAAGACTGAAGGTAAACTGAATCACAGAATGCATCAGTGTTGGATTTGCTGAGTCTAGCTACATTCTGATTTAAGTAAACAGATGAACACATTTAATTATATCTTTATACTGTCTTAATAGATGCAATTACACTGCTTAGTAATTTGATTAGTAGCAAGTATAGCTTTTAGATACTCTTAAATCATGTATAAATCATTTAAAATCAAATCCTGTAATAAGCACTGTGGAAAAGGTTGGTGTAGGCAAAGCCTAATTTTAGGAATACAACTTAGATGTGCTAATATTCAGCTTCAATTTGTTTATAATAAATTAAATGGACCACACAACTGTTTCATCACCATGTAATTTACTGTACCTTATATTCCTTTTTCCATGCTTCAAAGAGTTCCAGGAATATGCTCCCTTCTTCAGTTAGCCTAATATCCATCCGGTGAGCTTTGGCAAAGGAGAGGAGAGCTTTCAAGGCACGTTCAGTTTCACTGGTTGCCCAGAGTCCTCTGCTTGTGGTGGGCAAACGGTCATCAACAAGTCCTTCTTGGTCTTCTATCATCTCCTCGAATATTGCCATTTGGCCTTTAACACTTAAAAACAAACCCAACACAGCACTTAGTACTGATTTTGTACTTCCACATCCATCTGTACTTTTTTATCACCTATTTCAGCCTTCTTATATGTGACTAAAGGAAAATGCAAACCAAGAAAATATAAGCAGCAGTTTTATTACCTAGTGTATCAAAAGCTTTGAACACAGTGACCTCAGTACCAATCCTCAGGCCATTTTGTCAGCTCAGAATCATCAATAGCTTTTGTAAAGGTTTACACATCTAAATCATCTTTCAGTAGTTATTCATGTCACATTCATTAAAAAAAATTAAATTCTGACCTTTTATATAAGCAAGAATTACAGTTAAACTCTGATGCAAAATTTGCTGTGTACTGCACTGTGAAAGAACAGTACAGCTTCCCAGTTCTCTCCTTGACAAATAATGCTAATTTAGAAATACATCAATGCTTCCTGATTCCAGCAGCCATGAAGCAACAGAGCTTCTACTGGTAACGACTTCTCAAGATGTTTTCTCAGTGACCTCAACACTTTTCAATCCAATTTTGACATTGCGAGGGATATGAGAGATAGAAGTCCACGAGAAAGCATGCAGAGAGCTGTAATCTATGTCTCTCAGTCCTGCCCCCTGTGCATACTTCTCGGACATCCTGTGCTGGTGTCACCCTTCTTTCAGCTCCATCCTGTCTGACATCTCTTCTCTCATTGTAACATTGAATGAGATTGGTATTATACCACTTGCAGCTCGACTGCAAACAGCATTTGCACAAATAGGAATATGTGTTAAATTAACATACTTGTATTTATATACACTTTCAGAACATGCCAACACTTCATTTCAAATGTATGGTCATATTGCTTAGCAGCTTGACAGAAAGTGGCACATATTCATTACCTGGACACCATTTGTTCAAATGAAATTTACATAGAAAATTAAACCTAACAGAACTGCTATCAAAGCCATTAGCAAGAAGTTGCTGTCATTTGGTCATAAAGTTATTTCAGAAAACATAAACCAATCCAACTCTCACTTTTTCTAACACCGATAAATTTATAAAGCTATGAACTTACCTATGCATAAAGAGCTTTGATTCATATTCTGTGAACAATTCGTCAGCCTTACAAAAGACACAGCTGCAATACAGAAAATTGAAAACAGATACACTCAGAATTTCATCAGAAACTAAATTATCACAAGCCCCTATTCCAACATATAAAACTACACAAAATTCTTAAAAAAGAACAAAATAACGGTCATATGTACACTAATATAGCTGACACTAGAAGATTTTATAAAAATAAAACCAAAGGTCACGATTCTAACAAATGGATCTGTGATATCTGTGTGCATACAGCTCCTGAGTACATAATCAAGACTTTAGTATGTTATTTCAAATAAAGGAAAATTTAGCAATACACATCTAAGGTATATTTTCTATTTTCAAGACATACTTGTTAAGTGGAAGTCTAACAGGTCGCAAATGGCAGATAGTGGCAGCCTCAATAACCTGCTTAGAAGGAGGCCCTTCTAAGTTTTTCACTGCTTCTCTTACAATCTTCTGGAACTTCTTCACTTCATCCAGCTGGGTTGTGAGTAGGTATTGAAGGCCTCTGCAGTCACGGAATCTGATTTAAAGAAAAAGGGAAATTATTGCACACCAAAACACCAAATCCAAACTTGATTCAGTATTTTAAAGTAGAAGAGAACTAGCTAAATAACAATCTAGGACAACAGACAAAGTTTGTACCACAAGCAAAAGCTTATTACTACTACATGTAATGCTGTCAGAAATCACTCCAGTGTATCCCCAGAGCTGATGCCTGGTATTTTTAGAACAGAAAGACTCTTTCCAAGACTTGAGAGATGTGACCAAATACTAGTAGTGAACACTAACTTGCAATATTCTGGTTCACAATGCAGATCTACTACAGGTAAACCACTGCACATACCTACAGTCTTACTTGTGTCTGTTGGCCAATAAAATGACTTTCAATGCACCTGTGCAATTCACAGCAGACATATACACCCATCACAAAAATACACTTCATTTGACAAGCTAGCTTTCAAAGTTAAATTTATTAAATGGACATAACAGTAAACTATTTTCCTAAAACCTAGCTGTCTTTTGTGATTGGAGGAGAAACATGAACACAAGTTATGCACTTCCCACACTGTGTTTTTCCTGTGAGCAGAAGTCTCTTGATGAAAGAAAGTGCACCATTCCTACAAGCTCTGACATTGACGTACAAGACTGTGGTTCTACACCATATGGAAAGTTTGATCCAAAACATTCGCTTTGTAAAGTGCAGAGAGCAAAGCACAGGTTTAACACTACTAAACCTTGGCATTTAATATGACCTACTTAAGTAATGTGCATTTTAAAATAACATAGACAAGTCTGCCTTACCAGGTAAGTCTGAAAATAAACGTAAATTGCAACCACATGTCTGCTGTTAATACCATCAGTTGCCAAATAATACCTGCCAGCTTTCTAAAAGTCTCCCTCACTATACCATGGATTGATCCTATCCAGTACTCCATTAAGAGTACTTGTTGCTTCTACCACTGACCAGTAGCACTTGATAAGACATTGTTTTTTAAGTTTTATCTCTAACGCTGAAATAAATTGAAAAGGAAGCAAGTTTTATCCCTGTGTTATAAAAGAAACAGTTTAGTCACTGATAGCTTTTCCAAAGTTATCCAATCTGCAAGCAGCAACAATTTAAGAAGATACTTTCTAAACACCTAATTTCAATCAAGGAAAAAAAAAATCCGCATGACAGGAGATAGCACACAGACAGATGCATAGGCATAAAAGTTTTGCATGAACATGCAAACAATCCTTTCCTCATATTTATTCTGATGAGAACGTGATGCTGTCATTCTCAAATAACCGTGAAACGTTCATATCCAGACTCACAGACTGGTTGAGGCTGGAAAGGGCCTCAGGGTGTTGTCTTGCTCAAATGCTCTCCTCAAGCAGGGTCACCTAGAGCTGGTTGCCCAGGACCATGCCCAGACAACTTTTGAGTATCTCACGGATAGAGACCCCACAACCTCTCTGGGCTACCTGTTCCGGTGCTCAGTCACCCTCACAGTAAAAAAAGCTTTCCCTGATGTTCAGAAGGAACATCTTGTGTTTCAGTTTGTGCCCATTGCCTGTTGTGCTGAACAAAAAAGAGGTTAAGTTTTGTATCTTTATTTAGATTACTCAATAGAATTACATTAAGTACTGAAAAGTAGAAGATAAATTTACTTCCATCAAGAAGAAATTGCAACTTTTTGCAATCATGACAGCAGAGCAGTCACAGCGGAGGATGCATCTTTACATATTGAATTAAAATATGTCTGTATCTTAAGTATTTTAATTTATACACACATACATTTTACAAACACATTAGATATTTATACACAGATGTATACACATTCATCTACATCTATTTATATATATCATAAATACAATAAAAATGTATCTGACTAAAACATGATTCAGAAAGACTGTATTTAAGAGCATAGGTTCATGTATTTCAGAAAATTGCCTGAATTTAAACTATGAGAGCACTGTCCTTCCTATGTCCTCCTTCTCTGTGATGAACTTACAGACCTTCATCCAGAAAGTACAAGAGGAGGTTAGGAGAAAAGGGGCTATTCAACCCTAAAACTTAGGGGTGACCTTATTGCTTTCTATATTTATCCAAGTGGAAGGTACAGAGAAGACTGAGTAAAACTTTTCTCAAAGGCACCTGGCGAAAAAACAAGAGACAATGTACACAAGATGCAACACGGGAAATATTAACTAGGCAAAAGAATTTTAATGTCTTTTTTTTTTTCCACCAAGTGGGCCAAATACTGAAACAGGCTTCACATACAGACTACTGAATCTCCCTCCTTGGAGATACTTAACAGGTCAAATCCCCATGCAGCTTTACTGGATTGAACGAGCACGGGTCTGGATCTGTAAGATAGGGGTTGATCTAAGTGACCTCTGAATGTCCCTTCCAAATTCATTATTCTGTAATTGAACCCAAAAAGAAGTGGTACTGTTGTCTTGAACATGAAACCAACCTCAAACTCTTTGTACAGAAAAACAGTGATGGTATTTTATGGTGTTATGCAAAGATTTTCTGATATTGTCTGCTTACTTTCCAATTAAGCAAGCCAATTTCTTTTAGAGGTTCCTCAATTTTAATGCAAAAAACTTTGAATTCTTCTTACTCAGCAGTTTCATGAGTATAGAAGACTGTAAAACCATAGTAGATAACACAGAAGAACATTTCAAAGAATGTGTATCTAAGAGAAAACAGTAATTTTCCTACTTTTCTTTCCCAGTCTTCTATCTAGTTGTGCTTTTTCAGGGACTGGTTTTGAAACATAACTGCAGTCCAGATGCTCTGAGCAAAAATGCCTGCTATCTAATTGCAACTGCTAGCACAAACTAGTAAGAAGACTTGAGTAGACTTAACAGTATTTAAGAACCTATTTCAGTGATTCTCTTACTTCTCTGCCATGGAGAGTTTACTCGTCTGCTGTTTGTAGTTGCAGGTTATCTCGTTTTGCACACGTTGAACAAGCTCCTCATCGATGGCATACTGTATTGCTGTCTGGATGACATCCAACCACCAAGGAGAACCTGAATGTATCTGTATGAAAAAGAATAGATTTATCCTTGAACATTCAACAGAAAACCAATTTCCTCATTGCAGCAGAGGCCTATGCTGCTCTTTAGGCCATGGTCAAACACAGACTGGCTAATTCCATGAAAAGTGGAGGATAAGAGTGTGATTAAAAAATAGCTGATCTTCTGTTGAAGTGTAAACACATAACTAAGAAACTGTCTACATTCTCCACATCTTTATATTCCTTCAGAAGAGTCAGATTCACCAAGGCTATCTACACAGAACAGTCACACAGAGATACTGTGATCTCAAAGTTTCTTCCTTCTCTCCCTCTCAAAAGGAGATGAAAAGATCATTTAATCAGAGAAAGCTAAGCTCCCTGTGCAATTAATAGAGCAACACTGAAGTGACCTTATAATTTTAACAGGCAAAAGAAGATGCATAAGTTTACTTCCTCGTGTGCCGTTTGTCCTCATTTCTTTATTACTTCTTTACTATTATGTAAGCACCATATGAGAAGCACCATCAACTCAGGTGTTCATCAATTCATTAAGGGTTTGCTCCATTCCATGAAATCTGAATTGTCAATAAACATAATTAAGCCTTAAGCACACTGACTAAATGAATGTCAAAAAACAGTTCCCTTGAAAGTAACTGAAATACCATCTGACACCACAGAAATGTTTCAAAGGCCAAAACCATGACTTATTTACCTAAATTACAGGTGAAGCACAGTTAATTTAAAAAATCAAGAATGGTGCTAAACTTTACTAGAATCATTCCCCTACCATGAATTTATGTTTTCATTCATCTGTTCATCAAGTTCTGTGTGTGGGGAACACAGATTCTGTTTTGGGCCTGTGGTGAGTGTGCCCAAGCCCCATTCCAAACAGGCCTACAAAAACTGTTAGAAATAATAAACAGCTGGAGTTCTGGATAAATAGATGAAAATACTATTCCTTAAAAATGCCAAGATTCAGAGACAAAATATGTAAGAGGTACCTGCCTTTCTCTGAAGCTCCCGAATGGTTTGAAGAACTGGCTGTAAGGCCTGATGGGCTTCTGCAACTTCTGCGTTGGATTTACTCATATAATGCTGTCGAAGTTGTTCTGCCTGCATGGAAATAAGAGCTTAAACTACGCACAAATCATATCTGGGAGGAATACTGCAAATGTAAAAACTCCCCAGCTACCATAGTGTTTTTAACTGGTTACCTATGTGCTACCCACTTTCATTTGTATGCAATATTTAGCAATATTTGTTTTCCTCTAGAATCTAGCATTTATTAGTAAGCTGAAAAAAAACATTTCAGAAGACAAATTACTACAAAGATGCGAACTGTGCAACTTCGCTTTTGGATAAGCCCAAACAACACAACAGGAATACAGTGCATTATAAAATGGAACTGGAATATAACTCAGAATTCTTACTTATCTGTGTTCAATAAGCAAACTGTAAAAAGATCCCAGAACAGTCTGAGAACAGGACAATTGAACTTACCCACATATAAAACTTATACAAAAAATAACAAGAAAGGCTTAAATTTCAGTATTTTTAAGTGTATCAGGTATTATTTTTTTCAGAGAAATTACTTCTAACAGTGAAACTCCTCTTAGCAGGCAAGTGCCTCCACTATAAAAGCAGTGCCAGTTTATTTTATATTTTAAGAACTGATTACCAAACAACTGAAAAGTTATGTGTATTTTTCACCATTAAGTACTGATTTCATTACATGCATTTATTTTGTGCATTTTAGTGTATGTTTAAATCCTTTTTCGTTTGCTACTACTAAGATAATTACATTGTTGTTACAGATTCCAGTTTACCTGGAGTGGACAGGATTCTCAGTACCTAGATGAGCTACTGGCAAAAGGTAGCTACGAAAAAGCACCTCTGCATCACATTTATAAACAGAACAAATTTTCCAATTGCTTTCTTTATAATCATGTCAGAACAATGCACTATTAAAAAATTGCTAGAATTACAGGTCAGTAAAAAACAGGCAGTACTTCTATTGAATTTCTATAAGGCAGGTACAAACTTTATATATTTAGGAGAGCAAGTCTCATGAAAACAGAAAAAACCACTACACATATATAAAATTTGCATAAAAATGATAAAATATCAGAAGATATCCAAACAGTAAGACAGATACTCATCACCAGCACAAAACAGGAGAGGCTGGAAGAACTGAGCCTGTGCAGCTTGAAGGAGAGAGGCTTACAGATTATTAAAGAACAGCCTTCCAGCAGGCAGAAGGAAATCATCAAGACTGGGACCCCAGGCATTTTACTGAAGTACATGGCAAGTGAACAAGGGACAACAGCTGTAAATCGAAACAGGAAAAAAATTCACACAGAACCACCCTACTATGAGAATTATGAAGTACTGGAACAGGCTACTCAGCTAAATTGTGAAATCTCCTTCCTTGGAGGTTTTAAAAGCCCAACTGGATAAAGCCCTGGGATACCTAGACAGAAATCCATGTTGACCTTGCTCTGAGGTGGAAGTTCAGCTAGAGATGTCCCAAACAGGTCCCTTTCAGCCCAAACAATGACACAATAATGACAATCTTTTCCAAACGTTCTCCTTATGTCCACTGAAGTAACCAGTGGGGAAGAATAATCCCAGCTATTTTGGCAGATACTTCTGCAGTTAAGATGAAAGATATAGTTAAGCTTATGCATACAGAAAGCAACACGCAGTGACCTGCTCATCTGGCCAAAGAGAAATAAATTTCACCTACAGAAAACTCTGACTATTTGAAGTTAAAAATGAGCAAAGCTAAAGAAAATGTGAGGAAATAAAGGACTCAGAAGAATTCAGGATGACGCATTCTTCATCAGTAACATCTATGTAAGTTATTTCCACAGGAACATGGGGATAGAGAAACAGCATTTTTGAGGTAAAAATTATTAAAAGTTCCATAAAACACACTCACAACAGAAGCCACCAGCATTGAGAAAAGCAATATTTTATTGGACATTTCTGCTCTCATCACACAGTAAACAACTCTTGATTTTACTAAGTTTAAGGGAAATGTATGTAGTTAAGTCAAAAGCTATCTCTTTTGAAAGGAAAAGAATTGTTGTTTCTTTAGTTAGAGGAAATGCTGAGGTGACAAAAAATAAAAATACGCTCTTCAATATTTATGTAAAAAAAAAATGTGTTTACCTCTTCTGCAAGTCGGCTATCACGCAAAGTCGGGGGAATTCCTGGGTGCTTTGCCAACAATTCCATCAAATTGTGTGTAGAATGAAGTCTCTAAATATACACAAAGTCAAGAGCAATCATGAAAAAAATCCATTGCAACATCTGTGACAGGAAAACCTGAACCGCCACGAAAGCTTACAGCAAGAAATTAGCATGCATTTAAAATCAGTTTTGTCTTTCTCTGCTAATCTGGAAGCACCTTATAAAGAAAAGAAAGACTCCTTTCTGCATTTTACTGGCACAGGAAATGATAGGAAGTCAAATATTAAAAAGACTTTCTTTAACATCTGAAAAGTAAATCAGCAGGCAAGTGTGATACCAAGTCATCAGATCCTATACCACGCTCACCCTCCTAATTAAAACAGCCCTTGACTATTATGGAAAACAAATTTATCTCAGAGCACATTCTTTTGTAAATGTCTTTTAGAATATTCTAAGGAAACAATTCATTTAGCCTATCTAAGGCGAAATAAAGTATAAGGAAAAGACCAGATACCAAGAGCTTCTATAATTTTTCATATTTTTCACTTCTCTGAAATTAAAGATATTGAAAAAGACATTATCTTTTTGTTTACTTTTAGGGAAAATAAATTTGATTGTTAATATAAGGAAACTATTCCTCTTCTCTGGCTTCACCCTTTGTTTCTCAAACCAGACCAACAATATTATGCTTCCTGCATAGCTCCCACAAACTCATACTAATAACCTCCACTATCATAAACTTGTGCCCTTCTCGCATTCTGGATTCTCTTCACCTTTGCCCTATTACTATCTCAGCCACTTAAGAGGACTAGCCAGCAGTGGTTTGCCATTATCCCAAAGAGCTAGCCCTACACAACTGAGAAGAACTTCACAGAAGTCAAATTTTATTACATTAAGGCAATATTAGGCAGCGTATATTTTGAGGAGGGAAAAAAAAAAAAAAAGCTTTATTGGATTGCATAATCCAGTAAAACAATTTAATTAACAACCTTGTTATGAGCAGCTTAACAAGTTTAGACTAATATGTCTATGCTAAACAAAAAAAGCCACCAGGAAGTCACAAAGGAAAAGGAAGAATCAAAGAAGCGCAACAGAGACATCGGGTGACCACATGCAACACAATCAAACAATAATTTACTCAGAGAAGCAAGTAAAGAAACAGACAACTGATCACTTCTTATCTATGTGTCAATAACATTTTAAATCTCTTGTTATGCTGAAGAAAATTTTGGTCAATTTCGAACTCATAGTTCTTAAAGAATTATAAATATGTTACTTAGAGAACCATGACTTTTTTACCAGGAAAATATATTCACATTTTTAATACAGTGTTCAAAAGACATGAAGTCAAATGCCCAAAGAGAAAAGGCACTTTGATTCTTTACCATGTTTTGATGCCCATTTATCTTCTGCAGTGCAACTATTTTATCACTCTCAGTGCAAACCCTGCATTCTGTAATTGCAGGATGTAATACAGCACTGCTAACGTGAGCAGTCACAATCACATGCACAAGTCTGGGAATTCAGCTTGTTAAGTGTACTGCAGAACAGCAGGTGGAGATCATACACTGCTTCAGGGACATCATGAAAATTTGCAAGTTTTCAGAAATACAGTAGCTTTTTTTTTTTTGGCAAAAAAAAAGGAAGCATGAAGGTCACTGGACAGATTCCTATCTAAAGATTGTGATCAAAAGATTGTGATCATTACAGCAGGCTGAAAGAGTAATTCAGCACACCACTGGAAAGAAGGAAAGACTGACCTGTTAAATTAAATCTAAAGTATTCCAGTTCTTAACTACGTCTCTTTACATTTCAATGCTCACTCACTTGCAAGGAATCTGTTTTGAGCTTTTCTTTGTGCTCTTCAGATGATCTTAATACTTCTCTGTACAGCTCCGCAGCCAATGCATATTCTCCTGAATTAAAAAAAGAGCAGCAAAAACACAGACACATTGTGTTGGTTTTTAAATGTACAAGCAGCCATGATTGACCTTACAAGTGTTACATTACTTGTAACATACTAAGATGTTCTCAGAGAATCTGTATAGTAAGTGCCTGTCTTCAAGCAATTCTTTCCTAGTCATCCCATGCCTCCCCCCCAAAAAACTGGTAAAAGAATATGATATTCTACAAAGACTAAGGCAGTTTCCAAATTAAATATCTTTTGTGACTGTAAGATCTGTAAACCTCTTAATCTTAAAATATGTATTCATAGTTGCATAAATAAAAAAAATCTCATTTTGCACTTAAAAAGAATCATCTACAACTCGCTGCAGTGATGCACTACTAAATTTGCACTGCAAATACATTATTCACTCTCCCACTGAAAACCATGAAAGTTGTGTCATACTTCAGAAATGCAGAAATGATTAGGTACATGCAGGGAGCATAACTATTGATGTAAGCTGCCAACATCACAATCACTTCTCAGAAAATAGCTTATATAAATTAAAAAGAAATACAAAATTGAAATTGTGTGTGGAAAAGCAGTGAAAAAATAAATCCATTTTAATTTTCTTTTCTGAACTGATGCAAATTTACTTAGCTAGTAATAGTCTTAGAGACTCTTAAAACATGGAGAAGTACAGGCACAAGAAATGCATAAAGACAGATAACAGAGTAAAACAAAAAACATCATCCTATCTATATGGAAGTGTAACAATTCCATGTCAATAAGATTTGCTGCTTCTTACATTGAAAGAGTTGCAGTTAGGACTGCCATTACTAGTAACTGGCCAAAAGCTACGTGCTGAATTTGCAAGGCCTCCAGCTTGAAGCTTGTCAGGCCTCCCTTGAATTTTTGTTGACCTGCCTGGACCTTTTACTTGGCTTAGCTGTGATAGCAATTTCTGTAATTCACTAGGTATCTATGGCTAATTGTTAGGTTTTTTAACTTTTGTTTATCTTTGTGTAGTACAAACACAGCTTTATATAGATAGCAGTAACAAGCAGTTATTCCACGTAGAATGAGATATTTACAACTACCACAATGATGTAGAGTAGGAAAATACAGGCCTAGTAACAATAGCAGAGGCTATTGACAAGTAAAGATATAGGATGCAGTGTAGAGTACAACCATGGAATGCTAAGAGATGGTGCACAGGCTTGGCAGTGAATAAGAAAGCCATGGCTATAAACAACTCACCCACAGTCAAAGAAATGCAGACTTAGAGCTGGACAAAACTGGTTTTAGGTGCAACAAAGAGAACAAAGAAAGAGTATGTAACATTCATAAAAGGCATCATGTACACTAAATTTGGTGTTTTCATGGAGCTGCAGACCAATGAAGAAAGAGAAAGATGCAAACGTGCTAGCAAACAAAAATGACCCTTCACTGGATTCTTATGTGAGAAAGAAACCATCAACATAAACATCTTATTCCTCCTGATGAAGGTAGTGACAACTGGCCATTGCACTGCCACCACATCTATGAAACCATTGACTTCAGGATCCCGATAGGCCTAAGTAGAAAAGTGAGCATAAAAGCACGACAAGAAATAGAAACAAGTAAGTGTGATTGTTACTCTTTTCTTTGCCTGTAGCAATTAAATTTGGACTAATAATAATTAGACCTGTAAGTTTTCAATTATTCTAAGAATAAATTCATGGCCTCACTTTTATGTAAGGTGTGCTTCCCCCTTCCCGATAAAGAAGACTGAGTGGAAGGGTAATATCTGGGGGGGGGGGAAAGGGGGGGCAGTTACAGACCAGAACTCTGCCTCTTTTGTCCTGCTTTTGTTTCTCACTGGATGAAATTTTTATCAATCTGGTTTTCAAAATAGGCCAAACTTAATTTTTGCTACTAGTGTATTTTAGAAGCATTACATCTGTATGTAACTCTTTGTAAGAACTTAAGTCTATCAGAAACACTTATCTCCATCCTGCAATCATAACAAAGTATTTCAAGCCTACTAACTACAGAATAAAGAATCTGAATATAGCCTTTCTGTGAGACAAGAGAAAAGGCCATTTGCCTGTTCTTGTTGAAGGAAGACTTTGATATGAGCTGGGAAAATAAATAACAGCTTGTCAACTTTAGAAGAACTTGGAAAACAAGCATTTTTACACACTCAAAACTAAGTAATTTTAATTTATTTTTATTTTGTGGGACACTCAAGAATCATGTAATTATTTTTGTTTCTCATTCAAAGCTTTTTTTCCCGTATAATTCAGACAAAATCTACATTGACAGAGCTGTCTAGCAGGAGCAGCAAAAGGAATCCACAGTCAGTTTGCATGGCCAGGGGCACAAGGGAAGCCCAGAAAGCATTACTGGTAAAGCAAAAGCAGGTTAAGTACAATTACACAAGTATGACTTCTTTTATCCTCCCAGTACACAGGGATGGAGCATATTCTTTACTCCTGTACTGAAAGGAGTAAAGAATATGCTACAGCCCTTTGGTCTTACCTTTAATGATATGGATACCAGCTAAGCCATTAAGAGCGCACACCAACTGTCGGTGAGCTTCTTCACACTCCGTTCGACATTTCTTTTGCAGAGATGCCAACAGTTCCTCCATGGTCATGGTGCTGAAAAGGAGACCAAATGGCTCAAATTTGAAACAAAATCGCAGTACTAGAAAAGTAAGAAAGTCACACTGAGCAGCATAGCAGATCATTACAAACATCCAACATAGAGCAAATGTTTTTTTTGAGATTTCTGTACTTATTAAAAAACCTCTAGCTGTCAGATTTTCTTCCTTCTAGAGCTTTACCTTAACTTGACTGTGTCCAGAGGTCGACATCTCCTGGACCACAGAGAAATAAGAAGCAAGAAGAAAATTAGAACTTGGTAAAATAATCCTTCATGGAGCAAAATATTTTTCTCCTTCTGTTAGTGGTGAACTGGAAATAAGCAAAATAGACCTCATTTTGTCAAAAGCTGTTCAGATGAAAACAGCTATGACAGACTACACTTCTACCCTCTGCTACCAATCTAAACACAAAACACATGAAGTGTCAATGTAAAGAGGAAAACGTGTGAAACGAGAACAGAGAAGACTAGCAAAAGTAATTCTAAACTTCCTTTTCTACATTTGTCATATTTGAAAATTATGAGAGGAATTTCACCAGGAGAAAGTTAGCTTAACATAAAAATACCAGAAATGGAGAGGAAAAAGAGAGAGAAGCAGGAACAGAAATGAGGAGGCTGCAAGAAGGAAGCTTGAAGGATACCTTGGAGTAAGGCCCCAGGTTGAAGAATCAGAGGACTGATACGAAGAGACAGGAGAGTAAACAATAGCAACAGCCTACAACAGCTGACCTGAGGCTGCTTCTAATATCAATTGCTGCTGTTAGACCAGACACCACCCTCCTCCCCTGAAACCCTGCTCCTCAGCCTCATTCACCTTCAAGAGAAGCATTTACTACTTGATGTTTAGCACTGTGGAACAGAGTAAGAGGTGACGTAACTCTTGCACAGACTGGGCCCAAATTATACCAGAATGATACCCTTGCCTAGGCCTTTATTTTACGCTCCTTGCAACATTGTTCCAGTTGCAGAAACTGATTCTGGGTTTTATAATACGGTGTTACACCAGAGTCAGCTTTAAATCAATATAATCACTATTCATAACTACTCAATTCTGCAAAGGCAGAATTGTATGTAAATACACATAGCACCTGCATATGCTGATACTTCCACCACTACTTACCTTTTATTTTCAAAACCATCAGCAGTTCCAAGAAAAATTATAACAGCAAAAGGATGTACATATAAAATATGCAATTTGATACACATCCTGAGACTACCAATTAAGGCGAAAACAAGGGGTTTTTACTCAGTAAACTAGAAGAACCTAGAAAAACCTCTTTTGAGGGCTTTTTTTTTTTCTGAGTAGATCTCATTTACTGCCTTCACTACATAGCTCAGGGAAAAAGTCATCTATCATAGAATACGCTCCGAACTCAAGTTTTTATTCCAGGCCCATATGCTCCAGCATCAACTTTTTTATTTAAGTAAATTTCTCTTATTCATCAAAGGTCCTAGCAGAGAATTTCCTCATTATTCTCCTACATATAACCAAAGACAGGAATCAAATCTTCTCTATATTCTGGGAATGTCCACTGCTGCAGTCGAGTTTGGTTCACAGAAAAAGATATGTAAACAGTGCTGGGAAATGACTTTTCTTTGTACATACGATTTTAAGAAAGATTTCATTTTCATTGCTGGTTTTTCCACCAGTTACTATGCAGCTGTCACCGTGCAACCACTCCACCAAAATCAACACAGTACGAAGCTGTTCCCACCATACTCTGCTCAGTTTATACATTTCATTTATACTACACTGGCTCATTTTAATGCAAATAATCTTGTATGATGGATGGGAATATTGATTTCTCCTAAGTTTGAGTCCTTGCTTCCACATTACCAGACCGCTACAGAAAGAGCTACTGCAGTGTCTAACTACTGGTCTCTGCTCAAGTAGGTACAAAGTCAGTTTCAGCTGCTTAGGCATTGCAGCTGCCCTGTATAACAAAGAGCAAGGTGTAGGACACCAAACTTCTTACAAGGATTGAAAGAGATTGAATAGAATGGATGGACTAGGAAACAGCAGCAATAACACTAGCAGCGCTAAAAGCTGAAGTTCTTCCCTACCTGTAGCTTAGAAAAGAAACACAAACAGTGCTCTGAGAGTCTGGAATGGAAACAGCCTGTTCTTTCACAACCTCCTTCTAACTGATTGAAAAAGTAGCAGCTACATTTCACAATAGGACGGGCAACATGGTTATTTTTTTGGTCTAACAAAAGCTAAGACCAAACTGATATTTGCAGGGCACTTATGAGGGAAGATGATCTTGAAAGCATGCAAAAACAAGAAAACAGCATTTGAACAGCTTTCAAGTTTGGATTTACATTTTCAAATTCTACAACCTCACATCAACATTTTCTTTGAACTAAAGAATTATTGCAATCTGTTGATTCAGTTTGTTCATTGTTCTCATTCATGAACATGAGTTTTGTAAGAGACAAAAGAAACAAAAAAAGAATCTGGTTTGTTTCACACTCAATCTGTCACTTGCAACATCCCAGCCATAGTAAGGTTAGAATGCCACTGGAGAATCAAATGCCTTCAGTACTGTTCTTTAACACAAGAATTACACTAACGACCCCACTGTGCAGTGTTCAGCTTCTGAGGTCAGATTACCTTGCTGTGCCATAGTTGCACATTTAACTAAAGAAGCTTATAATTAGGCTTATTTGAGGACTGTATAAGAACTTGCACTGCTGGGGACAATCAGAGTTTTGCTCTGGATAAAGCAGGCCATATAAGAAATGACAGAAATTCACCTTTTCTGTAATGGCAAGAACTCTCCCCGAACAGCTTGTGGGTGACAGCAGGCCTGCCTCAGCCGTAGCAAAGGGTATAGAATAGAAGTCACAGTCCTTCTATCTAGGCTGCTAAGCTTAAGAGTCCAGTCCGAAATCTTCCTGAGTTTTGCCAAAGCATCCTGGCAGCACACCTCGTGCTGGCGATGATAGAAGTGTCTCTCCACAGGAGAGAAGTGAAGCCAGTGTATATTTTCTGTCTGAGGGGGGATTTGAATCTGAAATTAAAAAAAGAAAGTAAGCAATTTGCAAATAAAACTATTGATAAAAGATAATCAGGAATTCTAAAAGTCGAAACTTTTATTTACTTGGTCAATCACATCCTTTTTTGCTGATCTCCACATTATCTTCGCAATCAGACTGTAGAGAGGCCGAGGATTTTTCCTACAATAAGGTCGATATAGTAGTTGGTCCCACCAATGTTTGACCCAGTAAGGATCAACTCCAAGAAAAAGGACTAATCCATACAAATCTGCCAAGAAAAGAAAGTGTTTGTGTTTTAATACTTCACAATATGTCTCAAAAAAAAATTAACTTTCATACAAAGGCTGTCAGGCATAAAGCATCTCCATCCTGGCCTTTATCTTTTCCACTTGTTTTCCAGTCACTCCCTCAGCAAAATATTTAATTTGAGGCAGGGGATTGGGTGGTAGAAGGTGAGCGTTCTCTCCTTTAGCTCGTTTTTGATTTCCACGCAACTTGAGAGAATATAGCTATTTGTGAGACACTTTCCTAATTTCAAGTTTAGCAGAAGAGAGAGAAGAATTTAAACCTATTCAGAGCAGAGGCAAGAGACAGAAATTACATGATTGCATATGGTTAACTGGGTTTGCCAGGTTTTTCTAAACCAATATTGCTCAGCATCATTACTTCAGAGCCTGCTGTGCACCAACTGTCTGCTGCCCACAATCCTGGAAGGGGCTGCAATTCAGAAGAACTCTCGCTTCTCTACTAATGCATAAGAAATTAACAAAAGACACTTACATTGTTTCCTTACTAATTGGAAGAATACATCTTGCTAATTCTGTCAAATTCAGAAATGTGCCACTTTTTGGAATGAAAGGACATACTGACTTTAAACTTTTGTCTAAATCTTACCAGAAAAATACAGAACCACACATTTAAATGCTGCATGTGGATACTGCAGAAGCAGAGATATGTGATGGTATCTTAGAGTTCTTAAAAATCTGGTGGCTACATTCCTTATTCTGTTAGCTTTATCGTAATTCAGTATTCAGCTGAAAGCATCAAGACATTCACCAAATGCATCATAGACCAGAGGAAGAAAAATCCTGGGAATCATTTCTATGCAAGAAGCAGTTGTTTACCCAGAGGTCCTATCCCACTGCATTACAGCAGCAGTGGCACAGATTGAAATGAGTCAGCAGTTTTCATCCCCGACGTGATGGGGGCTGCCTCAGTATAGCCTGAGAGTCTGTCAACATGTATTATGAACTACACAACATTTCAGATATTTATTAAATCAATACTATCACACGCAGGGCCTTGACAAAGTTAATCATGACACTAAAATCAATCACTTCTTTCTACAGCTTTGCTTTATTAACTACGTATTCTCGCAACTATTACATGTATTTATAAATTTAATTCACAATTCCATAATGAATTAATCTAAAATATTGATTTTTACAACTTAGTATCCAAACAACAGTCCACAAATGCTTACCCTGATTTATCCACTTTCAACTGCATTGCACCAATGTGTACCATATATTCCAAAATCCATCAGAGAACACAGGGAGACAAAGCAGTTAGTCAGCTCCCTTTCTTTTATTCTATCTCTGTCTGAAGCCTGTCTACAGTAACTGAGTACCACACAATAAAAAGACAAGATAAATGACACCTGCTAACATACAGCTACCTACTCCACACATCTAAATTCATTAAGTCCTTACATAAGGACCTCAGACAGTTTCATAAGCTTTAGCACAATTTTTAGAATTTATATTCACGGCAGCAGATGTCCACAGTAGTTCATACAGAGCTATGCAAAAAGCAAATACAGCTTTGCTTGCTGTATTTGACAGTTCAAAGGATTCTGTAACCAGAGCAGACTATCTACAGCTGCAACAGAGAAGGGTTAATATTTACCCACTCTGCTAAGTGAAAACTGAAGAACAGACTTAAGTCAGTTATTAGACATACAGCTTCTATGCTCCCCAAAGCATCTCTCTAACTCAGGGAGACAAAAAGATTTCAGCTCTTCAGTTGTTATACTGCTACATATATTGATGGCTTTATTACCATGTTTAAAATTTATGGCTTACAAAATTAGAGTACCTAATGAATTCAGAACAAAACTAGCAGACATTTTAACTGCTTCAAAGCCCCACCTAATTATCGGCATAAGGAAATCCCACAGATTACACTGCTACATAAAGTCTCACCTTCTAATCCTCGCTGCACAGGAGTGCCACTGACACACCAGCGATTGATTCCACTCAAACGGAGCGCCATTTCAGCAGCCTAATAAAAGAACATAGAGCCAATGGTAGGAGAGGAAAAACAGAGTGGAACACAGTCTGACGACACGTGGACCTTATTTTTGAGAAGTCTGAACATCTTTTCAGTATGTACCATTAGACCTAGAAGCAGCCTTGGTGCAGTATATTATACAAACATAGATAAAATTTTTGATCTTTTTAGAAGGTAACTGAAAGCTGATAAAAGTGATGTCCTCTTCCAAGTAATCAAGTGCAATTAAGGGTTCACAGAAGGCAAACAAATAGCAAAATAAACTGTATGTTAAAAAAAAAATTAAACATTAAAGCCCGTAAGCCATTATATAAGTAGCATTTTTGTCTTCCTGTCTTGAGCAAAAAGACTGGACAAACACTAATTAAAATAATCCCCCCTGCAGACTGTATCCCTCGAGTTTGCAGACAGACCGCTGACTATTTTAGCTTCTAGACCCAGAGGACATATCTATGCCTCTGAACCACATCACTGAACAGGCTAGTGTCTTGTTTGAAACTATCAAACACCATATACAACACGATGACCTAGTTCTTTAAACTGTCACTAAAGATTATGCTAAGTATTTTTTGAGCTGGATATACTTCACAATCTGCCAAAATTCCAACAGGAGAACTATTTAATAGTAAGTATCTCCAACAGAAAATTCACTTCTAAAGAACAAGGGACAAGGACAAATTACATGAGTGTACTCTGAGCATTAAGAGCGGGAGAGGAAAGACTACTCTATTATTTACAATAAACTTGTCAAAATATTTTCAAGCTAAATGAATGCACGACCAGGAATGTCATACCTTTGCGGTAGTGCATTCAACCATTTGTGCTTCATCGAGACAGATCCTCCACCACTCCACTGCTACCAAGGGGCTGGGGATGGCCATGTAGCGCTTCTGGTTCCTGAAGCGGCGCCCGTCCTCGCTGTTACTGTGGGGAATGTCTACGTAGTTCAGCTCGGTGCGCAGGACGTCGTACGTGGTGATAACCACCTCCTGCTCTGCCAGCATGTGGGGCTGCAAAAAGCCATGCTTCTTCACACCTTGATACACCTACAGAGATTTATATTCAACAGCACAATAGCAAAGAAGGAAGGTAAGAGACACTTTGATAAAAATGCCAAAATATCCGTACAGTTTAATATGTGCATGCTTTTAGCAGTGTTGCTCGTATAAAAAGAAACCACTCATAAAATCTGTATTCATATAGTAGTATGGTGGGAAGTTCATCTAAGTAACGTAATAATAAATACAATAGAGTCATTGATACAAAATTTGTATGTATAACTTTTTATAACTTTGCAAAGTATTTATTTCCTCCTTTGAAGAAGAGACGACTTCATTATTTTCTACAACAGTTATTTGTCATAACAGATGTTTGAAGATTAAGTATTCTGTAATGTTGTATGGAACAACACTATATAAGACACTGTTACATGTCCAGTCTTCTCCTCTCCTTTGTTGTAGATGTATTACCTTTCTCCCAAAAATTTTACTCACTAAAATTTAATGGATGATTAGGCAAAGACAGAAATATGCATCAAAATATATATAAAACAGAAATTACACTGTGAGTAAAGTTTTACCTCCACAAGGATTTCTACAGAGATTTAGGAGATGAAAAAAAATACCCTAGGTGAAAAACAATCCGTGTGTACTAACAGAAACCTTTCATACTGACGTTTGTTCTATTACCAGAAGTATTTTTCTTATCTCCCTCATAACGTTAAGCCAAACCCCTTTAGAAACATACATAAGTTAAAATAACTACTCTTTACCCCTTGATGACCAGCACGTGATTTCACTGTTAATTTCACTCTTAACCCTACTTTTTCTCCCAGTAATAATCTGCCTCTACATTTGTGCATATGGCAACAGTGCTTCTGTCAACTGAAAGAAACACCTGCAGATTATTTCTTTCTGTTCAGCCACAGCAGGACAACAGAGCCACCAGGTCCTAGCACACGAAACAAAAGAGAGAAGGGGGGATTGGAAGGGGAAGAAAAAAGAAACAAATTAACCAAAAAGAGCATGCTGTCTGAAGCAGCCAAGAAGAAATAAACAGCTGTCGAAGTCTAATGATTTCTTCAAGTATTTATGAATAGATTTTCTAGAGATTTATAACTTGGCCAAGTTTTGGTTGTTTTCACAGCAGCAGGAAAAGAATCTGCCACAAAGCAATACCTAGCGATAAATTTTAGTCTCTTGTTCTATTACATAAAACCATTAGAATTTCCCATGGGTTGTAAGCAGTTGAAGAGGAAAAAACACACTTCATATGCAATGCAAAAGTTGTTAACATGGGAAACTGATTCTTTGAAACATCTCCACTACTTTTACCTTAACAGAAAATAAACCACCAAATTTTCATTTTGAAGCAACACTGGAAACAAGTCTCGCAGTTGGCAGTTAAAAGAAAATGAAAACTACCTCATAAGGTGGAAGATGTCACACAGTTTAAAGTACTGACATTCAGTATTTAAACTGTTTTATTGTCACCATGTAAATCTATTTCTGATAATTTTCATCAAAGCTGGTATTAAATTTGGACTGGGCCCTAGGAAAACCCTGCGAGTTTTACACATTTGTTAGTTCCTGCATGTAGTGGTTTGAGTTCACCAATCCAATTTAAGTGCAGTAATTTAAATTTAGGTCTATTATTTCGGATATTTCCCTCTGTGAGATAAGGGTTAGGAGAAGCAAAGCAGGCTCAAACTTTAAAGAATATAAAGAAAGTTTTATTGACAGAACTAAAAGAAAAAAAAGAAATAAAAAGAACCAAATAATAAAAATTAGATTAAACCTTCAGAAAACCTCTCCTCCCCCCTTCCAAACTTCTCTTTCAGATATTTCCCCACTGCCAATGCAAAGACACAACATCTGATATTTCTCAGTCAGTTTGCCACCTCTAGAATAACCTTTCTTCAGTTCACTTAGAGAGCGGAGTCTCTCTTAGCCATACTATGGAGGTTCTCCACAAGAAAACAGTTCTCTCGTGGCTTCAGCATCACAGTGAATCAGCCGCCCGGTTTATAGCATCTGACCCCTGTGAAAGTCCTTCCCACACCTTGCAGCCTTCCCACAGCTGCTTTCGTGGGCCACGTCAGTTTATGGGGTATAGTTTTAAGGATGAGCTGTTCTAATACAAAAGAAAAGTTCTCTCATCTCTCCAAAGTCATCTTCATCTTCATCTCTGAAAGCAAAGGTCATCTTCTCTATCCACCCCCGGGGCAAGGGGTCCTCATTTCTCTCTCTCCCCCTTTAAGCTTCTCTTCAATTGCAGCCCACCTCTGCATCTGCTGGCTTCTCAAGCCTGAACACCTTTGCCCATAACTGCTATGAATCTCAACCCCCAAAGCTGGGGCATCTTTAGAACGCTCCAAGTCCCCCCATAAAATGTCATGAGTTACAGGAAACAGTCTGATGGGTTAATCACCCATCCTCCATAGCTTCCCAAGAGAATTTCAGCCCCAGAGCTAGGGCATCTCCTCATCCTCCTCTTTCTTTAGTTCAGTCCTCTTGCTTCACTGACTTCAGTGTCTCGGTGTAGCTTCCTTCACATGCTTTCACCCCTTTCTCTGACTCGGGAGAGAATCGGTGACTGAAAGGTTAATCTTGTCCTGGGCCGGTGGATGGTCATGTTATCTCGGCCCGGGCAGCGGCCGGAGGAGCCGGGGGAGGGACAGGAGGAGGAGGGTGAGGGAGAAGGCCATTCTCTGCACGCTGTGCCAGCTCCACAAGGATCTTAGGAGTAGCAGCAAACCGGGGGGGCCTCCCCCACTCGGCCCGGCCGAGCGAGGGGGGCTGCCGGAGGTGGCCAGAGGTGGGGGCCTGACCCAGCCCGGTGGATGGTAAAAGGGAGCCAGGCCCCAGCCCTCGGGGGGAAGGCAGGGGAGGGGAAAGGCTCGGCCCAGCAGATGGTAAAAGGGGGCCAGGCCCGGCCCTCGGGGAGCCGGAGGAGAGGGGGGGGCCTGCCAGGCAGGCCCGAAGGCCTAGCCTGGCAGAACACCCCCCCCGGGTCCCCTGTTACCTGTTGGAATGCCGGAAGCCAAAGAGGAAGTTCCCAGTGTCCAGCTCCTTAAATACTGTATCTCGCAGAGGGCGTACCTTAAATGTCATTGGCCCACGACACCCTGCCACTCCACAGGACCTGGCAGGGTGAAATTCACCTAGAAACCCGTCAACCCACGACACTGCATTAAATCTAATTAGACTGCTCACACAAATAGTACTGGAAGCCTAGAATTTATACACTGGGCAACTATGCGTAATAGCTGAAGGTACCAGATATCCCTGAATACAAAGTTCTATCAATCTGCTACTACTTTGTTCAAAATACAAGTGATGGATGGTTTTCAAAGCTCTCGATCATTACAAAGGTTCTTGACTGCTAAAAATATGAAGGGCAAAACTTGGCTGCATCGGTAATAAAAGACTCTTGAATACTGTGATAATTGTATTTTAAAAAATCCTGTATAGCCATTTTTACTCTAAGTATAATTAGGTTTATTCTACTGACATGGTTATTAGAAATCAAGTAAAAGGACAATATATGGTCTCCAAATAAGCAACATCCTAATAAATTTGGCAGATGTTATAGAGACAACGCCCAAGTTGTAACATGTATTGTTTTCAGTAAACACCAATGCCCAAGACTTCTTTTATAAAGCCTGAGAACCCAAAATGCAAAACTACAGGCTTTACCTACTGAAACATTTTTTACCTAGAATGAAATGAGGAGCAACAGTCAGAGAATTGCTTAAGTGAAAGTGTACAGTGAGACAACATTTAAAACACCTATAGGCCTTTTTAAGTTCCTTGGTAGTCTTTCAAACAGCCTTCCCTCTCAGAAATCACGTGTTGTTGCAACTGCTCAAAATTTGCTTTCAGTTGCTATACAATCTAGTCCACTGATTTATCTCCCAGTGACCAACTAAAACAGAAAAAAAATGAAGAACTAATTGCAGACTGTCTTTCTGGGACACCAATGCACCACGTAATGCCAAAGCACTGGTCTAGCAGCAAGGAACACAGAATTCTGACACAGAGGACAAAGACCTCCGAACTTCAAGTGATGCAGAATGTCAGACAGGAAGCCCCGAGCCTCGATAAAATAACTCTCCAGAACATGAAGCTATATAATCTTACCAGAACTCGAAGAGATGATGATCTTACATGCCTGTTGATCTCATCCACCCACTGGTGACAAATAGAACTCGGAGAAATGATCAGAGTTGCTCCTGTGGGAACTGGCTTCATTGCCACAAGGCAATGGGGACAGTAGAAAGGCCTGCTCTTCAGGTTTTCCTCTTTGTAGTTTACACATTCTGCATGCTGCCACAGGTAACATTTCAGGCACTGCACACGAGCTTTGTAGTCAGCCAGTCCGAGCTCACCACAGATGCATTCAAAACGATATTCAGAGGTATTAAATGGAAATACAGAACTGGTATGTTGTACGCTACTGCCAGCATGTTCTTGGGAACGTGAGGACTGGACCTTTGGAATTTCCTGCTGGACATCAGCTGTAGTTTTAGAAACATCAACATCAGGATGACTGCTCATGTCACTGGAGACAAGGAGGCTGCCATGCGAATCAGGAGACTTTGGGACTACAGTTTCCTGCTTAACATTTTTCTCTTCTACAGAGTTCTCATGATCTGCTTCAGATTTCCTGTTATTTTTACTAGTTGTACAGTAATCATGTTCTTCCATGGCGATATTTTCACGTGAAGCAGTTTTAAAGACATTTTCAGATGTCACATCACTGTTTCTTGATTCTTTGGTTTGAGTTTTAGCATCAATCAATTGCTTCTTCTGAATGTTTTCCGAAGTCCTTGCTACCTACAAAGTAAAGTTAACCAAGAATGTCAGACTTTACATTCAGGACTTGCCCAGTGACATTTAACATCTACCAGTGCTACTTAATGTCTTCATTAATGACACAGCCAGAGGGATCGAGTGCATCCTCAGCAAATTTGAAGATGACACCAAGTTGAGAGGTGCAGCTGCCACACCTGGAGGATGGGATGCAATCCAGAGAGACCCGGACAAACTTGAGAACTGGGCCCATGGGAATCTCATGCAGTTCAACAAGACCAAGTGCAAGGTGCTGCACTTGGATTGGAGTACAGACACAGGCTGGGGGATGAACAACTTGAGAGCAGCCTTGCTGAGAAGGACACGGGTGGACTGGTGGGTGAGAGGGTGGACACGACCCAGCAATGTGCACTCACAGCCCACAAAGCCCAATATGTCCTGGGCTGCATCCAAAGCAGCATGGGCAGCAGGGCCAGGGAGGGGATCCTGCCCATCTATTCACTCTTGTGAGACCCCATGTGGAGTACTGCAATCCAGCTCTGGGACCCCCAACATAAGGAGGATGTGGACCTGTTGGAGTAAGTCCAGATGAGGTCCATGAAGATGCTTAGAGGGGTGGTATACCTCCCTTATGAGGAAAGGCTGAGAGAGTTGGGACTGTTCAGCCTAGAGAAGAGAAGGCTTCAGGGCGAGCTAATTATGGCCTTCCAGTACCTGAGGGAAGCCTACAAAAAGCTGTAAAGGGACTATTTACAAGAGAACATAATGACAGGACAAGGGGGAATGGTTTTTAAATGAAAGAGAATAGGTTTAGATAAGATATTAAGAAGAAGTTCTTCACTGTGAGGGCGGTGAGGCACTGGCACAAATTGCCCAGGGACGGTGATGATGCCTCAACCCTGGAAGTGTTCAAGGCCAGGCTGGATGGGGCTTTGAGCAACCTGGTCTAGCGGGAGGTGTCCCCATGGCAAGAGGATTTGGAATTCAGATGATTTTTAAAGTCCTTTCCAATCCAAACAGCCTTCTCTTCACCTTTTTTTTTCTTTTAATGAACATATAAACACATCAGTACATAGATATTAAGGGTTTATATCAATTTCCAGTTTGAGGATTTGGTTAATGTTTACCAGTATTTAAAGAACAACTTCACAAGTACGAACAACACAACTCTCAGTGAGACTATTTTAAAAGACGTATGACAGATGTATTTAACATTTTAGTCCCAAATTTTATCTGCTTATGATTTCTGCTTCTTTATTTATGAAAGTCAAAGCAATTGGTGCCATTTTCCTCATCTTTACCACTAAGTCAGTGTCACTGAACTAGTGCACACAGACAGTACAGCTGAGAGTCGCGCGCAATTGGCAGAAAAAAGAATAGCCTGTGGACATTCTTTGAAGTAACTACAGCAGCACGTTTTACCTGCTCTTTGGTTCTTTCTCGCTTCTTCTGTTCCTTGTAATTCTTTCCCAGCTTGAAAGACCCAGCCAGACCATGTCCTTTAACTTGCTCTACCACCTGTTCTGCGATTAGTTTTTCTAGAGTTCTTTTGAGAAGCCGTCTATTTCTCTGCGTGTCGTACCTATATATAGAACTGATGTACTTAAATATTGCAATAATGGATGCTCCTTTTTTCACATTCATTTCCTTTACAGCTGCTAATATCATTACTCGTAAGCCTGTATGAGGAATCAAAACAAAACAACTTACAGCTTTAGATAAAATGAAAGTTACCTCACAGAATGCGTATTAAGGGAACCGTAAACATGGTGCTCATCTAAAAAATGCCAAACAGACAGGCAGCAGTTTTGACAAGCTTTTACTTGAGGTAGCTCTACAGATTGCTGTTTTGCAGTGATTCTAAAACAATGTTGGATAGCAATAGAAATCAATCACTCAGTTTTCTCACTGAGGCATAAAAAAGACAGCTTATTTCATTTAAATGCATAAACTCTTTAAAAAGACCTCTAGTTACATGGAGCTCTGTAGCACAGAGCTCTGATCTGGTAACTTTACTTCTAACTGTGGATCACTTGTTTGTAGCATACAATCCTACATGATAGTGCTCAGCAAAAGAATACATTCATTCTGAAGAAGTGAAGAGTAGCCTTGAACTCATAGTCAGTGGCCAATATAAGACAATACTAAAAGCAAATGTATTTTAGAAGTCATCAGAAATACTTACTGGGATACTGTATTTTTTCCTTTAACTTAGGCTCCATTTCCTTTGGTTTTTTCTTTTTATTTCCCTCTAAAGGTTGAGGTGGCACAAAGAAGTTCACAAGCTTACCCTAATGCAGACAACATTAAACAGTTATTAGCTCATGTCTCTTCACAGTCACTCTGACCTTCATTAATCTTTTCAGATTTGAAAATAAGCATGAGCTGCTACAGACTTATGTTCTGATCTCACTAATTTACTCAGATAGCTCATTTTTAATGTACAGAGTGACACATCATTCAGTTCAATTTCTTGGCAGTGTTCAGCACCCTAACTGAAACACAAAGAGCAGCCCTGAAAGCCTCCTGCGTCCTCCACTGCTTCAGCATTAAGTTGCAGGAATCTACAGCTGTAAGTGATTTAGGCTACTGATGCAGGAGGAAAATATATATTTAATATATAGCTAGAAACACAAAAGGAGATAAGCAATATAGATGAAGAGCCCTAGTTAAGTGTATAGAAAGTACGGTTCTCTTTTTAGGGATTGCCTCCCAAAATTTTACTCTATTATTAGAGTAATATATTAGCTAAGATGTCTGTCCCCACTACTCACATCATGAAACAGTTTCACTAACTCCAGCTCTCCAAAAGCTCTGATCTCTAGCTATTGTTGTCAGTCGGTGTCCAGGCACTTCAGTGCTTATACTCCCCTCTTTGCACTCCTCGGTGCTGACCCTCTTATACATTTAAGAACCATCTTATTCTCTCTCACAATTGAGTCATTTTAACTGATAAAATTACAAGCAGGCAGGAGATAACTATGATAAATGTACAATGAAACTGACTGCCATGATTTCCAAGGGATGGAACTCACAAAGCGGTAAGAGTTTACTTAAGAATAATGGTTCTTTCCCTTTAGAAAAAATTTTGGGGTTTAGTGGATGTGCCAAGTTTCCACAGTATGCATGATGAGGAAAGTGAAAAGATGGAAAACTGTTGCTAAATAAGCTCATTTATTATATGAAATAGAGGGAGTGCAGAAATCTTTACTCAGAACATAAACTGTCCCTATTTTAGCACAGAACATGTGTCTAATGGATGTTTGACACTCATCAATATAATGAAGTGAAGGAGAATGACCTCCAACATAGTAAACTGAATTATGTATTTATACAGTCCTGAAGCCTGTCTAAACTATATTAGCAGTGCAGCATTGCCTGATAAAACCATTGAACAATGGCAAAGCACCAACAGCTTCTTGTGCGAACTATTCCACTGTTTATGCTGCTAAGCATCGTGTTCTACAAAGGGAAAAACTTTCACAGTAGTACAGCTTTAGATATGGACTTCTATAAACTAGAAAGCAACAAACTCAAGACAAGTGCACCTGCATTAATTCTGAAAAGCATTTTCTTCATAATAACTCTCACCCTGGTTTCCTTACCTCAGGTAATGCCAGATCATCTTGTTTAATGTCTGGTCCAGTATGATTCAGAATAAGAGCCAACACTTCTACTGTTTTTCCAAGACCCATCTCATCTGCCAAAATACCTCCAGGCCACTGAGGTCCAGCAGTTGGATACTCACGGATAATACTAAAATTCAAGTACATTCCCAGTGAAAGTCAGTAACTACAAAATGGTGTGACAGAGAAGCATGAGCTCAGGGACACACAGCATAGCTTCAGCAAGGCAAAGTTTGTAAGGTGAGGCATTATCTTTCTTTAGTTAAGCTGAGATTAACAAAAACTAGCAAGCTTTTGGGTTGTATGAACCTGATTAAGACAAATATGTATGCCAGAATTTTTAGAATTTTTAGAATTTTTTCACCTCTTAATAGGCCTTGCCCTGCTAACCTTAGCATATCATAGCATTAGTCTCAAAAAATTTGAAATATTTTTATATTCACATGACAAAGACCTGAAAGTTATATAGGGAAAAATAAAAATCAAATTAGCAATCAAAATGTTCTATTCTAACCAAGTTAACGAGAAAAGAGAAACAGATGTAGTAATGTAATACCTAGCACTAATAAAATGCATTATACTGCTGCCTTCCTTTGGACTTTAAAAACACTGGATCAGAAGGTCAAAGCCTCCAATACTCTAAGTTAAAAAAATGTTAATATGAAACCACTAAATTATTGACATTTTTTTTAAAAAAAGCTTTAATAATTACATCTTCAACTTGAGATCTACATATTTATCTGTGCATTACATACTCCAGTTTGTGCTTTTTTTCAAATTAAAGCTATCACAGTTAGCAACTAATTCTTTAGCTGCTAACTGAAAAACGAGTTATGGAGTATCTTATATCCTGCCATATAAAGCTACCAATATGGTTTTCCCAAAGTACAACCCTGAAGGGTCCTCAGAAAGAGTAACTATAAAAACCTACCAGCCAGTAAACGGATTATAGTAGATTTTTACTCCATCCAGAGTGATCACCTCCCGCCATAAGAAGTGCAGCGCGTTCTCTATGGAGAAAGCGTTCATGTTACTATGATGAGGTTTCTCTAGTAACAGCACACTCCTTAGAATTATTCAGCCTTTTTGTGACATTAAGAGACAAAAAGCTGAAGTCCACCTCCACAGAGCTTCATGATCAACATGATACATCAACTCCTGTTCAGCAAGACCTAGCTTATCTTTTAGTGCACTACTCAAACAACAGCTTTTATGAAAACATGAATGAAATAATTCACAAAACTTCTAATCAAACAGCACGGAAACATTACTGCTGACAATACAATTACACTTTCCTCAATTATCCAAGTTTTTCAGATCCATATACTTGCCACTACTTGGAGTACTTGTGTGGTTCTCTCGGTGAAGCATCCAGTTCACAGCCTCACTTTGGTAGGGCCTCAGAATGGGAATTAATGCAGGATGCTGCACATCCTTTCTCAGTAATTGGATATCCTGCTGATGGGTGTGCCTTACGAAGTCATAAAGCTCTTCAATATTTTGTCGCTCTAGTTCCGTGTCAGATTCTTCCTCATCTTCCTCCAGCTCATCTGCATACACCAAATAATTCAAGACATGTATTATCAATCAACTTGGGACAACATTTCAGTAAATTTTGCAGCAACATATTTAGTTTACACATATGAAAACAAGCAAAGCAAAATGTCATTTAAACATATGCCATGACTGCATCTGACTCAGCTAGCAGCAGTAGCAAACAATGAGCAGTTTAATAACTGAAATAAAGAAAAGCATTGTAACAATAACAACAACAGCAATAATAATAGTAATAGCAATGAAAAGGAAAAGAGAGATTAAAAAAACCCAAGAAACAAGTGATGCACAATGCAATTGCTCACCTCACTGATCAATTCCCAGCCCATCCCCAGGTGGCAACTGGTGGCTCCCAGCCAACTCCCACCAGTTTATAAACTGAGGATGTTGTTCTGTGGTGTGGAATATCCCTTTGGCTGTCCTGGCCATGCTCCCTCCCTTCTTGTGCACCTGCAGAGCAAGGACTGAAAAGTCCTTGACTTGGGGCGAGCATCACTCAGCAAGAAGTAACAAATCATTGTGTTACAAACATTATTGTCGCACTGAACCCAAACACATGGCACTGGATCAAATACTAAGAAGAAAACTGAACTCTATCCCAGCTGGAACCAGGACACCTAGAAGTAAACATGCTGTGGTGATCACAGATGTATAAATGATCAGCAAAGCTCTTTCTATAGAATTTAGGTATGGAATGACCAGATCTTATTTATTTAATAAAGACCTTCCACTAAAAGATTTCAATTGGTACAGAATCACAAGTACCTCATGTTTCTGATTTAAATATTAATATGGGTCATTGACCTTATAGAAGGGAGCAAAACACAGTCAGTTGTCGAGGATTTGCACATTTTTCATGCAATAAAGTCTTTCTTTACAAAATTACACATTTAAAAAGACAATACAGGAGATTCTCTTCAGAGACCTTTCAAGTTAACCTTAATTTATTCATCTGGATAAGAAAATCGTAGCAACAGGACAACATGTAATTCTCACCATTTGCGTCACTGCAAAAATTCAGACAAGGTATACTTTCAAAATTAAAAACCCACCTCAAGAGAAGTATGTGGCCTTTGGGACAGAAGGCCTACCCTTCTTTTCTACCCTCTAAGAAAGAAGGCCTTGTGATTATGTATTTTTCACATAATTTCAATATATGGGCATACACAGAACTTTAAAAATGTAGAACAAAAATTCATGAAAAATTCAAGGGTCGTCATTCTAGAAAACAGATATGAGAGAATGAAAGACTTGGAGGACAAGTTTTAACAGTGTTTTGGGCTTCAAATTAAAACACCAGTATAAAAAAAATACAGACTGGTTCTAACCCTAGCTAGCATTGGAGATAAATTCACCTGCAGAATTTTTATTAAAAAACAAACAAACAAACAAAAAAAACCAACAACAACAAAACCACACCAAAACAGGAAGCAAGTCAAGGCCATCATTTTCAGCATAAAGCAACCTTAAAATATATTTAACATTCTAAGAAAACAGCTAGTGGCTGGCACACTTAAATCAAATTTTAATTCTGATGCCTCGGGCTAACAAGGAAGAGATGTACTGGCAAAAACCAGAAAGCTTAATCTTAAAATAAGGTTCAGGAGCTGCTATTAGGACTCTCTTTCATGAAAAGCAAAAGCTTTCTTTCATTCAAATGGGTGGTGAAGGTGAAGAATTATTTCCAAAACAAAAGGAGGAAATTATACGCCTATATATGGCGGTCATCAGTGCCTTCCCCTAATCCTTTTAAATCAAAGGAACAATCCCAGTGCTTCACAAGGGAAATGAGAATACTGAAAGACATTAAGTTTCTACATATTCATGAAAACTATATATAATGACTTGAAATGTAAAGAAGGCAATCAGAGTGCACATGTGGAGTTATTAATGATCCAGCCGAATGAAAAGCACCAAGAAAGCACCCAGCTATATATATTAAAGAAACCATTCAAATGGATCCTCTAACACACATCCCTCACTTGAGGAAAAGAACAGAAAATTAGAGTGTTTGCAAAGTATAACTTTGACCAATGAATTTGATATATAATGACACATATCATTATACTTGCTAAAATAAGTCTTCAAATCTCACATTTTTAAGCATTATAAATTGACTTCTATATAAACTAAGTCTATCCAGAATTTTACAAGAGAGCAAAGACTACAATACAATTTAAAGCAAATTTTTTTAATACAATTGGATCTTTTTGTACATACCTCTCTTGTTTTGTTCATTCTTTCAGAGATTTCTTTTTCATGATTAAATGGTTCTATGTACCACAGGGATTTTGAAAAGGATGCTAGGGAAGTTTATCCCTCTCTCAGTTACTTATTAAACAGTGAGTATTTAATTATGCTTTCAACCATTTAAAAATGTAATTCAGTTACAGAGGTCTCATCTTAATCTTTTTTATATCTGAGAAACATGGTATTGTACTATCTAAAAATGCAGTTTCTCTGATGCTATTCAGGTACTCTATTTAATTTTTTCAATGACTGAACTACAGTTCTGCTATTGCATCTGCAGTAGGATCTTTCCATTTCCAGACTGCTGTATAACAGTATCTGCGTTAATGAAAACAGCCTAGATTAACAGAAAACTTGTTGCCTCACATATGGTAGTAAATAAACAAATACCAAAAACATCTTTGTATGAAGTTCTTCTTAAGAAAACTGAAGGTAAATGGCATATGATAAAAAGATAAGATGGCAGAGAACATCTGGCTGAACTGGGAGATTTGGCTGAAACTCAGGAAAAAATGAGAGTTTGTAACTTAGAAGAAAGGGCTGGCAGTTCAGAAGGACTACAAGGATGTTATGAGGTTATTGTATTCAATTTTGGGTCCCTCACTATGAGAAAGACGTGGAAGTGCTGGAGCATGTCTAGAGCAGAGCAATGAAGCTCGTAATGGATCTGGAACACAATTCTTATGAAGACCAGCTGAGCAAGCTGGGGCCATTTAGCTTGGAGAAAAAGTAAATGAGAGGGACCTTAGTCCTCTCTACAACTACCTGAAAGGAGGTTGTAGTGGGGTGAGGGTCAGTCTCTTCTCCCAGGTAACTGAACAAGAAGAAAGGGCCTCAAGTTGCACCAGGGGAAGGTTAGATTGGATAAGAGGGAAAAATTTCCTCCTGTAAAGGGTTGTCAAGCATAATAACAGGCTGCCCAGGGAAGTGGTTGAGTCACCATCACTGGAAATATTTAAAAGACATGTAAATGTGGCACTTAGGGACATGGTTAAGTGATTGACTGGGCAGTGCTGGGTTAAAACCTAAATGATTCAATGACTCCATATTAAATATTTTATCACTTTTTTTCTTTTAGATTACTTAATGCATCTATGCTATGCTTGCCATAACATAGTAAAACTTCCTGCCACAAAGTGTCAAAACCATCTATAAGGATATTAAGAGAATTAACAGAGTGCAACGAGGAAAACAAATATACAAAAATTAAATGCAGCAATAGAGAGGTCATATCCCTTATTTGTGTAAATTCTTGTGCACAGCTCCATCAGCATGAGAATTTGCTCATCAGTAGGGGGATCAAGAAGCTTCATCTTGGAATGTTATTGTATAGATTTCACTTTAGATGGATATTGATAAGTGTTAAAATATATACTTAGGTGTAATTTTACAAAAAAACTCAACTAATTCTGTTTAAAAATGGGTGGGATTCAAACAGAGACTAAGTTGTTAGAAACACTTAAGAGGAATGCATTCATCAATACAGAATCAAGGCTATATTATTTTATGCTACATCAGTAAGTATGTGCTCAAAAACAGTTAGGAAACGAAACTAGTTTCACGTGCATAATCACCTGGGGTCTTCCCTCACAAATATTTTTCATTTCTGTGACATGCTTTTTCTGAATTCAGAGCAGAGCATAATGTACACTATGGACTTACGTAGTGGTTTAGTGATCATGTTTTGTTCTCTAACACTTTCAGGATAATTCTTTACCTTTGATTTGGTTCCACTAACACTGAGCATTAAGTTGATGCATTTAGTGAGCTATACACCCGCCTACTGAACTGCAACCCCACTTGAAACAGTGAGCAAAGAGGCCACAATTTTTTTCTTCTGCATTGCTTTATATTCATCTATTGAATTTCTAGTGAAACTCCATTGCCTAGTCTGCTTGCAAGCTTTCAGTTCCTCATCTCTGTTATGCTGAATAATACATTTAAACATTGTTGATACCATTTCACCAATCATTCTTTTTCTCAAAGCATTAGTAATACACTAAGCTGCACATGCCTTTGTAGGACTTGACTGGTGATTAGCAATCATTTATTTCTGTTCTCCATGTCAGCTATTTTACTTCGTCATTTACACGGCATTCACTGGCATGAAATCAAGACTCTATTATTATTTTACAGCACATAAAAACATACATGCTGAAAAATGGTCAGAATCTTTACCAGCTGGCAACATAGCTGCTTTATGAACCTGAGCTGCTTGCATGGCTTCTGAAAAGTTAAGGCATGACAACCCAACTGCTCAGGTCTACATTCTTGCTCCAGTAACTTTGAGGGGCATGTCTTCCCTTTCAGAAAGTGCCTCTTCACCTGTAAGCTACACTGAACCAGGTAGTCCAAATAAACACATCCTTTAGTGTACTGAAGACAAATGCCCCAGGTCCCAGCAGAAAATTACTTTAGATCTCAAAATTAGTCACCAGTCATTTTCTTCACAAACAATCTCTTTCCCCAACTCTTCCACAATGAGAAGATATGCAGAGAAGAAAACTGTGCTTTCCACTATAGCATTACTCTATATTTCAGCACTCTATCATATGCCTTAGACATCTCAAGTCTATGAATTCTCTGGCAACTATTCTACTTCTAATGCATTTATGATAATGTATTTCTCCTAATGGATCTAAAATCACTACTATTCATTTCTAGAGCTTAAACTATTTATTCTTCAGACCTCTTCTTGGATCTGCTTTATTGTGCTTTCAAACCTAAACTGACGTATTTGTGCCAGTCAGACTTCAGTTTTTCGAAGGATGATTTCTTCTGTGCAATATCCTTCCTTCCCCACTTACGGAGTCATACTGGCCCATCCCTTGGTACACCTCAAGTCTTTCCTTACAGCTGCACGTTTGTTCTTCGCAGCAGGTAAGGATGTTCAGATTTTATTCTGTTAGCCCTTCCTTTTAGCTTCTCTTTAGCAAAGTTGCCTGATTTTTTACACAACTCTGCCTTTTCTAATTAAGTGCAGTTATACTTGGGGGAGGTGCTAGGCTTCTGTCGCAAGAACACAAACTCAGTATACTACAGTCACTGAGTCAGTCTTCAGCCAACATTTTGAATCAATTCTACACTCAAGAACGAGACAAAGGTTGGTTGGGTTGTTTGTTTGTTTGTTTTTTCCACAAGTTTAATAAGACATCACAACACAAAGTCATCATTCATCACCCTATAGATCTGTATTACTACTAAGTGTAATCTGGCAAACATATCTTTAATTCTAAAACGACAGCAAGGCCCATGTTTGTCAAACTGCAGTGGTATATTCTCAAAACTGTCATAAAGCTGCATTTTGTAGTATTTTACACTGTAACTGTTTTACAGTATAAACCAAACAGAAATCTATTGCTGCAGTTGTGTGATAGGCACCAACCTGGGAACAAGTTTTCCAAATTTAATTCCTGGTTCTTTTAAACTGTTCCTGTATAATTCGGACAAGATACCGTACATCTGTTCAAACAACCCACATGAACCGGTGAAAACTGTATTTACTCCCAAAAAAGTAAGGACTCAAAACATCTCTGTGCTTCAGTACCTTATCTCTAGGGAAGAATTACCACCTCTAATTTCAGCATAAATAAATTAGCATATGATTAATGATCAGATAGTAGTATTGAGTGAATTACCTAATAACATCACCTGGAAAATAAGAGTTGCTCTAGATGGCAGGAATAACTACTATTTTCCCTTACATTTACAACTACTACACAAGACAAACTTTAACAACAAAAACTGTTCCTGTTCATCAACAATCAACTTTACTGAATTACCTGGAATTAAAAAACTATAGAACTTTTCCATGAGTTTTTGAATCATCTGATTAGCTTTTTTAGGTCTTCCACCTCCATCACTGAGAAACTCTGGTTTACTTAGCCCAGCTTCAAGAAGGTAGATTCCAACCTGTAAAAAAGTTATACAGTTAACAATTTAATTAACTGTTAAATTGACAAGAATATTATAAATGGAAGAGCATGAAAATAACAACAGTGGTTTGAAAATTAGCACGTATAGACAGATTTAATAAATCTACTAAAAACACCATGTAGATGAATTACAGCTAAAAGCTTCTGTGATTCCTTGAGGTAATACATTGCTAATGGTGAAAAAAATAAAAATATATTTCTAGGAAAAAACACACCAAAAACATTACAAAAGCATGTAGAAACTATATATTTTCATCACATTATAAATATACAGTAGCTGCCAGACTTTGTTGTTCAGATGTTTTTATTTTATATTTCAAACAAAAAAAAAAAGAACTTTCAAAATGCAAAACGAGTATAATGAATGCATACCTTTAAAGCCTGAGCCTCTCCAGGTCTTTGATAAAGTCCAATTATCTTTTTCTTTTGCAACCATCTCAAGCCTTCCAATATTTCACCACTTAAAGTTGCTTCCACCAAAATACGTTGTTCATAAGCACCCAGGTATTCTTTTGTTTCATTACTGTACTCTTCCTCACTTCTTTCATGAACACAGACCTGCAGCTCATCATCAGAGTCTCCTCTCATTAAAGTAAAGCTCCTGTCACGGAACTCATCAGCTAGAATTTGCTCAGAAGGCAGACTAAGAGCAAATTCTCCCAACAAAGCCTTCCAGGACCTATCTGCACGGTATGGCAAGACTATAATATTTAGCTGTACAGACACAGGAGTCAAGATGGAATAAGAGTCTTCTTCATCGTTAACTGTCAAAAACTTAACAGATTTTGAGCTACTGCCTTCTTTCTGCACAAGATCTTCATCAGTGCTATCATCATTTATAACAATGAAGGATGCAGAAGTGCTTGGAACTGGAATACGGTCCTCATTAGTTACTTCATCATCTAACATCACCATCTCATTTCTCCGGTCTTCATGCATATTCCAGCAGAGCTTTTTCTTCTTCTCCTCATCCACTTTGGACGGAGGTGCACGTTTTCGACGACTACTCATGGTGCCGTTTTCTCAACAGTACTTTCAGTATCTGCAAGGCAAAGTAAAGCAGTCAACAACAGGCATTACAAAATCAAAAGCCCACACTAGAATTTCACTGTGCAAAATGCTGGGACACTAACATATGCACACAAACTGTTCAGAAGAATTAGCTTTAGAGGGCCTCTCCTATTCCTGTGCCATCACACAAAGCTGGACATGAAGCATTGTCTCATACTAGATCTTATAATTTTGCCATACAGCTACAGACAAAGATCGACAAGAGTGCTTCATTTCAGAGCTGTTACTCAGAATCTTGTGAGACAGATATAAACCAAGAAGCAGTGAAATCCTTCAAAGGTGGGGGTGGAGAGAGACAGCAAAAAAAAAAACCAAAATAAACCTCCACAAACAAACGTGCAGGAAGTACAGGAGATTTGTGGGCGGGTGTGGGGTAAATACACATAAAATTCCTCTTTCCCTTCAAAACCTACATGGAGCTGAAACTTAAAGCAAACTTGACACAGGGCTAGTCTGAAGCTGCCACAACATAAAACATGGTTTAGAGCCCAAGCTATCAAGTTCTGTCCTTCAAAGTCCCCAGTGACCTTGCTACTAGTACTGAATAATTTTCCCAGGAAACTGTGCATCCTGGGCCCTGGATATACAAACTGAAGAAGAGCCCTTAGTTATCTATCGTGCATTTCAGGGGCACCAATCACCCAACTAAACGCAGAGTCTTACTGATTCCAACCAACTGCAAACCTAACTCAAGATGGACATCCAACTCCTTAACTGAACCTGGGCACAGAACTAATTTTGTGGATAAAATACCAGAAAATAAAGTACACCTGCTAAACGGTACATATGAAGAAGCAAATTATGGAATATTAGATCCATCTGGGAAGCTAATAACTGCATACTCAAAACCACATGCTCATAATTAAATACTCAAACAAGTAGAAACTTTTTTTCAAAAAAAGACTTTTTACAGGGAGCCTGAACACAGCAATAGATCTATGACCTCATATTACACTTTGTCAGTATACACATTGGTATCAACTCAGATTGTTCATACAACTCTTAAAGGAATGTAGGAAGATGAGAGGAATATATTCCAAGCTACTAAATCCAGTACACGATATCCTAATGTTAAAGGGGCTTATGCTGGAACAGAACAGAATTCCTATTACTGAATAATTTCAGAAGGGTCTTGGAAAAAAAAAACCCAAAAAACATAACAAACACTAATTGATAATTCATGAAAGCCGAAGGAAATATCCTGGAATACACAAATCTTGCTGTGTTTGAAATTGAAACACAGAATCAATTACGTTGGAAAAGACCTCCGAGATCATCGAATCCAACCTGTGACTGAACGCCACCATGTCAACTAGACCCTGGCACTCAGTGACATGTCCAGTCTTGCCTTAAGCGCCTCCAGGGACGGTGACTCTACCGCCTCCCTGGGCAGCCCATTCCAACGTCTAATCACCCTTTCTGTGAAGAAATTCTTCCAAAGGTTCAACCTAAACATTCCCTGGCGCAGCTTAAGGCCATTTCTTCTGATCCTGTCACAGTTATCCAGGAGAAGAGGCCGACCCCCACCCGGCTACAGCCTCCTTTCAGGCAGTTACAGAGAGCGATAGTCTCCCGTAATTACACAAGAGAATTAAGAGAAGGAAGGGCAAGTTTTTCAAAATAATGCTCGTGCACACAGAGCGATGCTGACAGCACTCGAAGCGAATCTCGACGGCGAGCACACGCTGCAGTTAACCCCGAGGCACAAGCGTCCCCACGGCATCCCAGCCTACACGGGCACGCCAGCTTGGGCATCGCACTCTGAGGGACAAGCGGGAGGGAACCGCTCCGTGTGAGCGGGGTCTGCCCACAGCTCCCGCGGCCAGGAGACGCCCGCGCCTACGAGGCGGAGCCGCAGCCGCGCACGGGGCAGCTGAGGCGGCCAGGGCTGTCTGCAGAGGCAGCCCCGCGGCTCCACC